>CM064506.1:19076599-19201599 GCA_032716605.1 Paralithodes platypus | reverse complement strand
GATAGATAGATAGATAGACAGACATGTAGATAGATAGAGGAATAAATAGGCAGATATATAGATGGATAGATAGATAGATAAATATATATATATATAGATAGATAGGTATATATAGATAGATAGATAGACAGGTAGATAGATGGATAGACAGACAGATAGAGAGAGAGATAGATAGATAGATAGATAGATAGATAGATAGATAGAGAGAGAGAGAGAGAGAGAGAGAGAGAGAGAGAGAGAGAGAGAAAAATAATAATATGTATACTAATGATAGCAATAATAAAGAAGAAGTCCAGTTTAAAAAAAAATAATAGTTATATTTTTTCACCAACCAACTCTATTTCTAAACTCAATTAATGAAATCAACAAATACATGTGGCACTCCAAGGACTCAAACCTAGAATACTCACACCGAAATTCCGCGCATTTATGCATAATAAATACATGAATAAATAAATAAATATATAAAATACAAAACTGCAAATCCGTAGCCAACCCAATCCTCCAACCTTGACTTGGATGCCGAAATTTAATAACTTGTACACAAAAGATATTATGTTTTCCTTCGACCTCGACACACGATCCTAAACTTTAACCCTTTGACTACCAGTGACGTTCTTTTCATAATATTCTGGCAACTATTAGATGATTGTATTAAGCTTATAAGGCTACAGACTATCTCTATTAATCCTTTTAGCTACCATACACCCTTCTTAAGTTGTACAAAATCGTCCAAGTATAGCTATACATATATGATAGATGTGTATAGGCATATGATGTAAACAAAAGGAGAAATGGAATACTGGCATGGACTTATACAAATATAATATATATAAATTGTTCAATTATCACTGCTAATCATTATGTATTCAGCCTCATACTCTGAATATTAAATCGCCTAACAGTTACAATGGTTCATGGAAGAGTTCATAGAATTATTATATCCCTACATCCCACATAATAATAATAATAATAATAATAATAATAATAAAAATAATAATAAAAATACTACTACTACTACAACTACTACTACTGCTAATAATAATAATAATAATAATAATAATAAAAAACAAAATAATAAAAATACTACTACTACTACTATTAATAATAATAATAATAATAATAATAATAATAATAATAATAATAATAATAATAATAATAATAATAATAAACAAATAATAATAATAATACAACATAGGCAGATAGGAAGTACAGATATAAAAAACAAATTACATCCTAGTCACAAAACACCAGATGGTTGGAAATAAAGTCATTTTAATTCACCCTTGATGAACAAAAAGGTAATATTGATTCACCTTTCATTAGTTGGCCAACCCTATAGTAACAAAGATCAGCCAACCTCCGCCATTTTGGTACCACTGGGATTCTTATATCATCTTGACACTCAAATATTATGTTTATACCCACAAAGCCGGTATCACACGAGAGCTTTTTACAGTCAACATTCGATGATCAAAAAATTTCTGGCAACATTTCTGTAATATTTTGCACCGGTACTGGAAACTAGACTGATGCTTGATGAATTTAGGTGACCGAAATACATAAGCTGTTTACCTCATAAGCTGCCAGACCAGTGTTGAGGATAAATGTTGAGGGAAAAAGCGCTCGTGTGATACCAACTTAAGGGGGGTCACCGTTTTTTTGTTTAATCTTTCTCTCTTTCCCTGGCCATTCGGCCCCATTCAGCCAACTGTTTTAAGACATTTATCCCCATCCAGGTGTCGATTTCTTCCTGGCGAGCGATAGCGAGCCAGGATTGTATGGAGGAATCCGGCTTTGCCGGAGAACATTTTCTATCGAAAAATGTACAAATTTAGCTTGCTGTCAAAACAAAACAAAATATATTCTGGCTCGCTACCGCTCGCCAGGAAAATATTGACACCTGGATGGAGGTAAACGTCTTAAAACAGTAGGCTGAATGGGGCCGCATGGATACAAGCCAAAGAGAGAAAGAGAGAAAACAAAAATCGAGGTGGGCCCCCTTAACAAACACTCGTCAATACATGTACAGCTGCTGACAAAATTAATGTTCGTGACCTCTGGCGATGTTCTTTATGCAAATATATCCATGTAGATGTTGTTCAGATCAATTCAGCTATATGTTAATAAATGCATATTATGTATTTATTTGGGCGATTTTTGCATGTATTGATTTTTTTTCTAGTTTCCTCCCTAGACCTCCATCAAATTTAAATAAAACATCCATTAGATCTCCCTTCTAGATTAATTTGTACATTTTTCGGTAGAAAAATTTCCCGGCCAAAGGCCGGTTCTTCCAACATTACAGGCTCACAATCGTTCGCCAGGGAAAAAATCGACACCTAAATAGCACGAAAGGTCTAAATATTGACAGATAAATAGGGCGAAAGGTCTTAAAATCAAATAACTAATGGGGCACACATCTTAAAACTAATGGGGCTAAACATGAGGGAGAAAGAGGTCCAGAAAAGCGGCCCATCCTCCCCTTAATATAAACAACAATCTAAATGGATGTATTTGCATAAAGATTATCGCCAGAGCTCACCAACATTTGTCAGTCGCTGTACAGTCACTCGTAACAAATCATGGACCTCACCTTTTGGTTTGTTATGTGTACGAAGGAGACAAAAAAGAGGTTGCCTGTAACAAGTGTCTCCCCCTGAGTCAATAGAGTGACAGAGATAACCAAATTCTAGACAAGTTGTGGTCAAAATGCCTGGACACACAAATGTTTAAAGCAGTTTAAGTCATAGGATGAAGAAAAGATTGATTGAGGGAGAGAGTTCCAGAGTTCACTAGTTGAGTTCAAGAAAGTATATCTCTGGATATAAATTTATGATTACAATATAATTGTTCACACACTAACTAAAACACAATATATACTATTTATAGAAAAGCAAGTTCCCCCCCTCAAAATCAATGCATAGTTATTATTGTATACATCAAAACATAGTTATTATTGTATACATCAAAACATAGTTATTATTGTATACATCAAAACATAGTTATTATTGTATACATCAAAACATAGTTATTATTGTATACATCAAAACATAGTTATTATTGTATACATCAAAACATAGTTATTATTGTATACATCAAAACATAGTTATTATTGTATACATCAAAACATAGTTATTATTGTATACATCAAAACATAGTTATTATTGTATACATCAAAACATAGTTATTATTGTATACATCAAAACATAGTTATTATTGTATACATCAAAACAGTTATTATTGTATACATCAAAACATAGTTATTATTGTATACATCAATGCATAGTTATTATTGTATACATCAAAACATAGTTATTATTGTATACATCAAAACATAGTTATTATTGTATACATCAAAACATAGTTATTATTGTATACATCAAAACATAGTTATTATTGTATACATCAAAACATAGTTATTATTGTATACATCAAAACAGTTATTATTGTATACATCAAACATAGTTATTATTGTATACATCAAAACATAGTTATTATTGTATACATCAAAACATAGTTATTATTGTATACATCAAAACATAGTTATTATTGTATACATCAAAACATAGTTATTATTGTATACATCAAAACAGTTATTATTGTATACATCAAAACATAGTTATTATTGTATACATCAATGCATAGTTATTATTGTATACATCAAAACATAGTTATTATTGTATACATCAAAACATAGTTATTATTGTATACATCAAAACATAGTTATTATTGTATACATCAAAACATAGTTATTATTGTATACATCAAAACAGTTATTATTGTATACATCAAAACATAGTTATTATTGTATACATCAAAACATAGTTATTATTGTATACATCAAAACATAGTTATTATTGTATACATCAAAACATAGTTATTATTGTATACATCAAAACATAGTTATTATTGTATACATCAAAACATAGTTATTATTGTATACATCAAAACATAGTTATTATTGTATACATCAAAACATAGTTATTATTGTATACATCAAAACATAGTTATTATTGTATATATCAAAACATAGTTATTATTGTATACATCAAAACATAGTTATTATTGTATACATCAAAACATAGTTATTATTGTATACATCAAAACATAGTTATTATTGTATACATCAAAACATAGTTATTATTGTATACATCAAAACATAGTTATTATTGTATACATCAAAACATAGTTATTATTGTATACATCAAAACATAGTTATTATTGTATACATCAAAACATAGTTATTATTGTATACATCAAAACATAGTTATTATTGTATACATCAAAACATTATTGTATACATCAAAACATAGTTATTATTGTATACATCAAAACATAGTTATTATTGTATACATCAAAAACATAGTTATTATTGTATACATCAAAACATAGTTATTATTGTATACATCAAAACATAGTTATTATTGTATACATCAAAACATAGTTATACATCAAAACATAGTTATTATTGTATACATCAAAACATAGTTATTATTGTATACATCAAAACATAGTTATTATTGTATACATCAAAACATAGTTATTATTGTATACATCAAAACATAGTTATTATTGTATACATCAAAACATAGTTATTATTGTATACATCAAAACATAGTTATTATTGTATATATCAAAACATAGTTATTATTGTATACATCAAAACAGTTATTATTGTATACATCAAAACATAGAGTTATTATTGTATATATCAAAACATAGTTATTATTGTATATATCAAAACATAGTTATTATTGTATACATCAAAACATAGTTATTATTGTATACATCAAAACATAGTTATTATTGTATACATCAAAACATAGTTATTATTGTATACATCAAAACATAGTTATTATTGTATACATCAAAACATAGTTATTATTGTATACATCAAAACATAGTTATTATTGTATACATCAAAACATAGTTATTATTGTATACATCAAAACATAGGTCATAGGGGGTCCACCAATTTTGATGTACAACATACATGGTTTAGCCTTAGGGTCTAAATTCTACATGATCTAATATAAAATACAGTTGGCCAAATACGTTGTGTCTCCGCTGTCATTAGGTTTTGCTCGCTGTATGATGTATTAATGTCTGTCAGATGTCAGAATAAGGTGTGTAAAAATAGGAATATGTTTGTATATCTCACTCGAAACGATGAATTTATGCTTAGATACTGCCGATACCAATTATTGATCGAAATATACTTTGTGCAGCGACATCACCTATTTAGCCGACTGTAACACCCCATTTTTTAACCCATTCAGGACCGGTGTCGTCCTTTTCATCATATTCTGGCAACTACTTGACGATTTTACTAAGCTTAAGAAGGACGTTTACCGATTAGATGGCTCCATATACTATCTTAATGACATAGGTCCTTCTTAAGCTGCATTAAGGGGGGATGGGGGATTTTTCTGGCCCCCCTTCTCCATCGTGTTAACCCCATTGGTTTTTATATTTTAAGACGTTCGGCCCATTATTTTGGCGATTTTGAGACTTTACGCTCCATTCGTTATCAATATCAAGACCTTTCGTGCCATTTAAGTGTCGATTTTTTCCTGGCGAGCGATAGCGAGCCTGTAATTTTAAGAGTAACTGGCCTTCGGCCGGGAAATTTTTCTACCGAAAAATTTGCAAATTTATCTTGAAGGGGGTCTAGGGGGTGTATATTTACAGCTTGATGGAGGTCTAGGGAGGAAACTAAAAATAATATAATGATAAAACAATAATCAAATAAATACACCCATCTCCCCTAAATATCGTCTAATTTTGGCCAGTATGACAAGTAAGAAGGCGTCATGGTGCTGAAGGGGTTAATCAGTACAGGAATTGACAGCACCAAAATGTCGGCCCTATAATATGTCCGTTCTCGCTCACTACAGAATCCTGGGGTTTATCCAAAATAACCCGGTCCTTCTGCTAAAACAATAATAAAATAAAATAATAAATAATAAATAAATAATAAACACCAAATAAAATATAATAATTCATAATAAATAGATAATAAATAATAAATAAATAAGATAACAATAAATAATAAATAAAGATATAAATAAATAATAAATAAATAAGATAACTTAATAAATACTAAATAAATAATAAATAAAGATATAAATAAATAATAAATAAATAAAATAACTTAATAAATACTAAATCAATAATAAATAAAGATATAAATAAATAATAAATAAATAAGATAACTTAATAAATACTAAATAAATAATAAATAAAATATATAAATAAATAATAAATAAATAATAAACACCAAATAAAATGTAATAATTCATAATAAATAGATAATAAATAATAAATAAATAAAACAACATAATAAATACTAAATCAATAATAAATAAAATATATAAATAAATAATAAATAAATAAAATAAAATATGTCTCTCTTGCTACAGGATCGCCCGGTCTATCCAAAATAACCCGGGCGGCCCTTCTGCTAAAACAATAATCGGATCTGTGAGCCTCAGATCAAAGGGACAGCGGAAATATCGCTTTTCTAGTTTCATATACGGGAGCGAGAGAGAGAGAGAGAGAGAGAGAGAGGGGGGGGGGGAGGGAGAGAGAGAGAGAATGAGTGAGTATGTGTGTGATAGAAAGAGAGTGTGTGAATGTGTGTGTGGAGAGAGAGAGAAAGAGAGAGAGAGGCTCCATTTGAGTTGCGTTCCATTGTTCTCATAATGCCTGAATGTACAGTTGCCCAAATAAGTAATGTCGTGACACCAAGTATAGTTCGATCATTATCTGGTATCAACACTATCTAAGCATTAATTCATCGTGTAGAGTGAGATATACAAACATGTTCCTATCTTTACACACCCTATTCAACATCTGACAGACATTAATACAGCACATAGCGAGCATAACGTAATGACTTATTTGGCCAACCGTACAAGTGTATTTAACCCGTTCAGTACCAATGTCATCCCATTAAATATATTCTGGCAATGATTATACTATGTTATTTAGCTTAGGAAGGACCTCTAGCAATAATAAGGCTTCACATTATCTCAAACCAACCCTTTCAACTACCACAGATCCTTCTTAAGCTGCATTATATCGTCAAACTATAGCTAGAATAAAATATAACAGGTTGCTTGTACTTAAGGGGAGACAGACCGATTTTCTGGAACCCCTTCTCCCTAATGTTTAGCCCCACTAGTTTTGAGATTTTAAGACGTTGGTTCCATTAGTTTGGGGATTTTAAGACCTTTCACCCCATTTCTTTGGCAATATTAGGACCCTTCGTGCCATTTAGGTGTCGATTTTTTCCTGGCGAGCGATAGCGAGCCTGTAATTTCAGGAGGAATCGGCCCTTGGCCGCGACATTTTTCTACCGAATAATGTACAAATCTATCTAGGTTTTATTTTCTAAGCTTGATGGAGGTCTATGGAGGAAACTAAAAACATATACTGTATGAAAAAATAAATTAATAGACCAAACAAACAGCCACTGTCCCCTTAAGGGGTTAATAACACTGTGGAATAATTGATATAGTAATATTAATAGGTAAAGTATAGGTTCAATGACCAGGGTTATTTTACAGTTGAAAGGGAATAGTCGTAAATTGAATCTGTGCCCGAGCTGGGAATCTGTACAGTATGGCACAAACATTCTGACACATCCTCTACTCTATTTTAGTCTCCTGAAATATATATCTACACATTATATCTCAACCAAACCAGTAAAAGATTTAGTATATTGTTTTGTTTTAATGTGTGTTAAGGATGGTTGACTTTGTGTTAGTAGAAATGTAATGGAAGTTGGAAATATGGAGGGAGAACGAAACTTTTGGTGTGTGGTGTGATCGATGGTAGGGGTGGGTTTAGTTAGGTGAGGGGGTGGGGGTGACACAACCACACACACGCATACATATCTACACACACGTACACATATCTACACACACGTACGTATATCTACACACACGCACTCATATCTAAACACGCACACATATCTACATATACACACGTCATATCTATACACACGTAGCCTACACATATCTACACATACGCTTATTAGCACACGATCATCAACACACACTCATAGTTTTGTTTTTCTATGTGAAGGAAGGAGACAAAAGGTAAAGCTGCCTGTAACAAGTGTCTCCGCCAAATTTGAAAGTGACAAGAGGTACATTATAGTAAAAATGTCTGGACTCAGAGTTTGAAGCAGCGAGGGAATGACAAATAGAGTTGTTGTTGTTGTTGTTGTTCCCCAAGCTGCCTGGCCGAACAGCCCCAAGGCCCCGAGCAATTCCAAGGCCATAACCGAGCGCCCCCACAGAACCCTCCCTGCCGACCACAATAAAGCCTGGGTGACCGAAGCCACTCCATGGCGGGGAGCTGAGGAGGGTGCGGAAACGCCCGGGAAACCAAAGCCCCACCCAGGGCCCTGTGCCCCTCAGCAATTATGAAGAGAAAGTTGAGGGGCAAGGGAAAAATGTGACGCTTTGGCTTCCAATCTTGGTAGATTGGGAGGTCAATCCACGGAAAAGACGCCGTCACTCGAGATCTAGAAAATATATAAGTTAAAGGAACAGTCAGAGTAAGCTATGGGTATGGCAGAGATCGCTCAGTTCTCACTCTGATAGACCAGCCCATCACCACATGACTAGAACCCAATCCTCTCAGCATCAGCTAGGAAAGGCCCTAGAAAGCCGCCTTTGGCGGGGGGATAGCTCCCCTATTTCAACCCCTTTCGGGGTCAGGCACCCGCCCGACAGATTGAGTTCCAAAGCTTGATTGTTGAGTAGAAGAAAGACGCAGAAAATCGCTTCAACCTTTGGTTAGAGAGTTGGACAGAATAGGGGTCGGAGTGTGTTGAAAGGCGGGTGCTCCCCAATTTATTACTATCTTGATGAAATGCTCATAACATATTTATCACATGCATTATAACGAGTCGAGCTAGAAATCCCGACCCCCAGCCTTCTAGTGCTTAAAGTGCTTTGGGAAGAGTCAACCAGGTTATAGATATGTCTTGTAGAGTGTGTATTTACATGTGAAGGGACAAAGAGAAGTATAATCTAATTTATCAATTTCATTCCCAACACCAAACGCCTCCGAATGAAATTAATGAAAGCATGTGATCCTCCCGAGATTCAAACCTGGGTTACCACATACAGATCTTAATAATAATAATAATAATAGTAATATTTATTCAGTTAGCAATTTACAGAGTTGGTACCACATAGTATGTTATAAATATGACATGTACCAGCCTTGCATAATTCCAACTAAGGATAGCCCAATAAGGCCGTTAGGCGTATTTCCATTGGGGTCCTTGTGGGATTAGGTTAGCTGGGGAAATGGGGAGGATAAAGAAATAGATACTTCAGAGAAAGTATTTCTAGGGGGTTATTTTAAGATACCTTACATCCTATAGTAAATATCAGTAATCCGTAATCAGTAATCATTTCAGTTTGGTTTGTCTATCTCTTATGTCGTATTTAGTAGTAGACATAAGCTTGGTGCTCCCTTCTCGCAGCTGTCCGGTTCAGGTGTTCCTTCAGGCTACGTCTGAAGGAATACAGTGTTCTCTTTTCACGGACTGACTGGGGTAGGTCGTTCCAGTCTTTGATGGCAGTGAAGAAGAATGTTTGCTTACCCTGTCCTTGGATTCACTCTAACCATTACCATTACATCATGAAGACAGTTAAAGGTTAAATACATGACTACTATTTTATATCCATTTATCAAATACTGTATATCAATTTAATCATGTACCGAGACCCAACTGCACACTGAATAGCGCAATGTTTAAGTAAAAGGAGATAAACATTTATGGGGCACAGATCTCTAAGGACCGACCTCGCAATGAAATGTTCCTGAACTGTATGTCAGGGGAATTGCTAAAGAAAGTGAAGGCCATTTCCCCCCAAATAACCTTCGACCTGTTTGTCCAGCCCTGATGATGCATGCTCTTACTCTTATAAGCCTAAGAAAAAGTGGTGTATACCCATGTGCAGTATGCAGTAAAGGGGTGAGCTCAAACTCAAAATTTAGTGTAGCATCTGCCATTGCTGTGTACACCATGGGCAGAAGCGTTGTACTAGAATAAAGGGGCCTCTGCCAAGGAAGAAGTCCAAACTTGAGAAATTTGTATGTGTAGTATGCAAAGGTGAGCTTGTGTTGAATGACCGGCTCGAGAGTGTGAACTTTGGCAACGAGTCGCTGGAGATGGTGGAAAAGTTTTGCTATTTGGGAGATACCATCTCTGTCGGTGGTGGGGCGGAGGCCAAAATCATCGCCAGAATTAGATGCGGCTGGGGAAAGTTCAGAACTGCTGCCATTACTAACCATGAGAAGATTCCCTCTCACCTTGAAGGGAAAGGTGTACGCTTCATGTATTAGAAGTGCAATGACATATGCTTCAGAAACGTAGCTTGTCAAAGTGGATGATATCAATAGAATGGAATGTAACAAGATGAGAATGGCGAGATAGATGTGTGGGACCAAACTGCAAGATAAGATATCTAATGAAGAGCCAAGAAAATGGTTAAGTATCAAGAATAACAGTGAGGAGATGTGTACTATCAGGCTTGGATGGTTTGGACATGTGGAGAGGATGGATGAACAAAGCTGTGTGAAAAGATGCAAGTCCATGAATGTGGAGGGAGCTGCATCAAGAAGTAAATCAAGAAAGTCACCCCTTAGAATTAAAAAAAAAATTACAAGTGAGGCAGCTCTGAACAGGGCTGCCTGGAGCACCGCCATTCAGACATGAACCAGAACTGCACTTTGTCTATAAATTTATGTATCTATGTACAGTAAATAAATATATAAATAAAATATAATAAAATGGGGTAGGCCCTATGTGCCAGAGTATTTATTTTTGTTCTATGTGGGTGAGGGAGGCAAAAGGCAGAATTGCCTGTAGCGAGTGCCTCCCCCAGAGTTGAAAGAGTGACAGGGCCAAAATCAAGGGACGTTCGAGCCAAAATGCCTGGACACACAGATATTAAAGCAATTTAAGTTACACTGGGAAAGCTCTGAGGAACACTGATTATTATAGTAGCGATAGAATAGCGAGAGATGCAACATTGCAGCGGAGAGAGAGAGATTGCAGAGTTGGTAAGTGGACAGGAGTTAATGTTACGAAAGGCCTTCCTTTCAACTTTGTCTAGAAGAGCGGTGTGAGAGGAACCTCCCCACACATGTGAACAATACTCAATACAAAGATGCACTGTGCCCCTGTACAGAGCAAGAAGCTGTGCAGGGGTAAAGAGCCCCTTGAGGCGGTTGAGCACACCCAGCTTCTGGGAGGCTGCCTTAGCAAGACTGGTAATATGGTCCTTCCAAGTGAGAGCAGAAGAAAAAGAGATACCAAGAATATTGAGAGAAGATGAAGGATTGATTTTTGCATTGTTGAAGTATAAGGGAAAGTCCTCTGGGAGTTCAGGATGGGTAGTAAAATGGAGAAATTGGGTTTTTGGAAGCATTAAAGGTAACAAGGTTTTCTCTGCCCCAATTGGAAATAGTAGTTAGATCAGCGGATAAGTGTTCTATGGCTTCATTACGTTTGTCTTTGAGGGATTGCTGGCTGGGGCGTTCTGGAAATCTAGTTGAGTAGTGTAAGGTAGAGTAGGGACTGGAGGTACAGTTGAGATAATTTATGAAAATTAGAAATAGAATTGGAGATAGAACAGAACCCTGAGGAACACCGGAGTTGATAGGATGAGGAAGTGAACGATGGCTTCCCACAACCGCAGCTATGGAACGACCGGAAAGGAAGTTAGAGACAAAGGCACAGATGGATGGATAGAAACCGAAGGAGGGTAGTTTAGAAATTAGATTTGTGCCAGACTCTATCGAAGGCCTATGTCTAGCGCAATAGAAAAGGTCTCACCGAAGTCCCGAAAGGAGGATGACCAAGAGTTAGTAAGATATGAGAGAAGATAACCTGTACAGTGTACAGCGACCCTTAAGGAAGCCATACTGGCGATCTGAGAGTAGATTATGAGAAGAGAAATGCTTAAGGAATTTGGAAGTAAGAATAGTTTCAAAAACTTTAGAGATACAAGAGATGAGAGCAATTGAACGATAGTTGGAGGGTTGAGAGCGGTCACCCTTCTTTGGGACAGGTTGAATGAATCTACAGATACTGTAGATTGATTTATGTATATGGTGCTTATACTGAAAGCTGAATAAAGAGAACATACACGCTTTATATAAAGAGAACATACACGCTTTGTACATAAAACACACACTTGTATTCACATAAACACACCCTTTCAAGAAATGTAGGTTGTTTCAAAATACAAATATGTGTACTTCCCAATTTTTATTAAAGTGTACAATTGTTATATATCTAACCTGAAGGTAGCCAGTCCTTGGCTTGGAGCAGATCAGAGTTCTCCATCTGTTACATTAGTATGAAAAATAAAAGAATAATATTTGATATGCTACTCTATATATACAGGAGAATATACAGTACAGTACAGTAGTACTTTATTGGATTATCTTATTACTAATGTCCAGTAACGAATATATGAATTTTTTACTATGTTAAAATGTAAAAACAAACTAAAAAAACAAAAAATCAAATGCAATTAGTTCCTATAACTTACATTAACTAAACCTCTTTAATATAATTATGCCGTTTTCAGTTCATTCTGTCTAACAAAAGATGGATCTTTATGAATCAAAATGTTAAAACTTTTTCAATAGAGCACTCAACTTCCATAGATCCTTCCTAAACTAAATATATTTGTTTAATGATAGGTAAAATTATATATATATACTGGTGAAGGCTGGTCCTATCCATAGTGAGGTTTGGCATCCTCTACCCAACCTTAGCTGTTTCTGTCAGTCTCTTTTCCTGTACTACTTTTTCTTCTAGGTGCTGGTGAGATTGCCCGATTGGGTGGCACTGCAAGGGGGGCTGCGGCCGGTGGGGGTGCAAGCCCGTGGGCTGATGATCCCCTCTCAGAGACAGGTCTCATTTTGGCGTAAGAATGCGGCGACCCCACCGCCCGCCACTTTGGTGGTGCAATCAGCTTCTGTAGCAGTGGACCACTGGTTCCTATCTTCAGAACATTCTTGTGCTTGGTATGCTTCCAGCCAGGGCCCCACTGGGGTAAATAAAATAGCAAAACAAAGGTGTAACTGCCATCCGGGTGAGGGATTGCTCTGGGTCTGCTCCTTCAGTGCTAAGGGTCATAATCCACGTAGTGGAAATGGCACTGTGGAGTGGGTCAGTGGAGGCATGTCTGGGAGCCTGGAAGCAGTTTCTGCCATGGTCATCCTTTTTGGGGCGCTTCCTCTGGAAGTGGGGCGTCAAATTGATGATGATGATGATGATATACAGAAAGGAATCAGCACACTACTGGGAGTACCGTAATACTTTTATATGATCAGCTGCATACAATGATTCCCGCATAATGTTAGTAAGAGGGTCATGCACAATAGTAAACCATTTAGGTCCATATTCCTAGACAAATCCCATCATGGTAGTTGGTAATTTTCATAGTGTTGCCATACACCTAACCAGTCAACATTATATGATAGTTGTTGTAATTGTAAGGAGAGTACAGGTCTTCCTCTATTTACCATTGGGTTACGCTCCTGAAAATCTTATCTTAAATAGAAAATTTGTTGAGCAAACCCTAAAATTAATGGGGTAAATGGTGATGGGTATGAATTCCAATATCACTTAACCCCTTCTGTACCGGCGACGTCTTTTAAATTTTATTCTGGCTACTATTAGACAATTTTAATCAGTTTAAAAAAGGCCTCCAGCAATTAACAGGCTTCGAACTATATCCCGTAACTCTTTTTTTCCTACCATGGATCCTTCTTAAACTGCACAAAAGCGTCTAAATATAGCAAGAATAAAATTAATAAAACATTGCCAGTACATAAGGGGTTAAGGGCCATTTATTAGTTTATGCTGAAGGTTTGACTCTCTTGGATGGTACCGATGAGCGTGGCTTCACAATCTGGCTCAATGACCATAAGTCCCTGCCCTTCATGACTCTGCAGCTTATACAAGGTAAAGGTCTCCCTCACTATCCGATGCTCCGATTTACGATACTATTATAAGTTTTTAGGTGTTTGAGTTTGTGTTTTGGCTGGTCCCACATTGCATCTCCATTTCCCCCATTAATTGTAGGGTTCGCTATACAATTTTGCTATTTAAGATCGGGTTTTCAGGAATGTAACCCAATCGTAAATCGAGGGAGACCTATACAACTTTCATCTAAATATCTAAGGTCACTTAATGGTATATGTTGGCAAAAATGTTCTGAATTTTATCATTAATACAGAGAGTTACCCCTTTCAGTGTATTATTAAGCATTCTTTCACTTATTCAGGCTATCATTAGACAATTTTGATAAGTTTAGGAAGGACCTCTAGGGATCAAGAAGCTAAAACCTGATTATGCATGCTTTAACTTTTTCAGGGTATCATTAGAGAATTTAATCAGTTTAAGAAGGACCTCTGAGGATCAAGAAGCTAATAATGTATTATTTCACTTATTCAGGGTATCACTAGACAATTTTTTATCAGTTTAACCCATTGAAGACGTTCTGGAACGTCCTGACGATATAAGGCAATTTACTGGCTCTTAAAGTCTCTTAAAGTCTGTAGAATCGAGTGCGAGGGAGCGGGAGCGCGACAGGTCACACATCCCTCCTCCAGCCAGCCAGCCGGCCGCGGCATTGAGGACTCTGAGCCATACTCTTGCGAGAAATACACCACTGTCAAAGGCAAATGTAGCGCGACATTAGTGATAATTGCTAATTTTAGCGAATGTCTATGGTAGCGCTGCGGGTGAAGCCTGTGAGCTACGAAGCTCGTTTTGGTGTAATTTTGAAGCTATATTCTTCTAGTTTTTGGCTGAATACATTTCATTTCATTCAGATACTTACCTAATCAATCAGGAGTGCCTGAATGAGTCCTAATATGGCGGAAATATGCCCGCACCAAAGGGGTTAAGAAAGACCTCAAGAGGATCAAGAAGTTAAAAAACTATCTTAATTAACCCTTTGAGTTTACAGATTCCTTGAAGCTGACTAAAATTATCAAATACAATACTGTAATAGCCAGACATATAATTTAATTTACATAGCAATATAATCTAATTCACATAGCTATCTTGATTAGTTCTTTTGCCTTTATATTCTCGTCTTTGTTTTGGTTTGTATATTTTGCAAGTTTTACATTATTATTCATTTCACTCCCAACACCAAACACCTCTCAATGAAAATAAAAGGATGCAGCATGGTACACTGATAGGGTTAATTTAAAGTATATATGTGTTTCCATTAGTTTACTCAGACCACAATTTAAAATAAAGTATATTATCTTAGAAAATAGATAAAGCCACTGATGACATTTCTTTCTAAATCAACTAATGTAACATATATTCTCTTTGACACTTTGCCCAAATTAAGTAATTCTCAAAATTGTGATAAGTCATGAAATTTATGGATATAATATTACTATAGGCCTAATTCCGTTTCTTTTCAACTGACGGTAAATTGCTAAGTTCTCATCTTGATTTCTAAGTGATTTTGAAGATTTTGTAGCGAAATATGGTGTTAATTATATAAACTTGGTCTCGATATGATGCAGACACATAATGGTTTCATAGTTTTCCATTAAGCATCGAGAAATTAGCTGCTAAGGGATTCAATTTATGGTCAGCTGTAAAGAAACAGTATACATATTTTTCATTTGTCATTAATACAATTTGATCACTCACAATTTAGTAACAGATTAAACTTGTATCACCTAAGGAACATTAATTTCTTGTTTTGATTTGTTTTTGTTAATGGTATGTCTATCTCACGTTATGAAAAGGTACACTCGGTCAAAGAAGTATCTGCACCCTATGCTGATCATCTGGTGTGTATAGCTCGGTAGGGTTGGCACCTCTGCCTGCAACTATATCCATGTGTCAGAGACGATCGTCTCTGGCACATGGATATAGTTGCAGGCAGAGGTGCCAACCCTATCAAGCTGTACACATCAGATGATCAGCGTAGGGGTGCAGATACTTCCGGCTTTGCCAGATAAATTTATCTATCGAAAAATGTACAAATTTAGCCAGCTGTCTAACTCATTATCCAAAATATTATGGCTCGCTATCACTCGCCAGGCATAAATCGACACATAGATGGGGATAAAAGTCTTAAAACACTAGGCTGAATGGGGCCGAATGAATACAACCCAGAGAGAAAGGGAGAGAGAGAAAAAAACAAGGTGGGACCACTTAAAGGGAAGCCTCCTGGGTGACGCTATACGACATGTTTCACACCAAACAATACAATTTTCCAGGGTGCAATCTCGGTCTCTGTTTATATACAGGTCTCCCTCACTATCCGATGTTCAGATTTATGTTATTATTATATGTTTTTAGGTGTTTGGGTTTAGGCTGGTCTCCGAACACATCCCCATTTACCCCATTAATTTTAGGGTTCGCTATACGATTTTCCTGTTTAAGATCATGGTTTTCCTGTTTAAGATCATGGTTTTCCTGTTTAAGATCATGGTTTTCCTGTTTAAGATCATGGTTTTCAGGAACGTAGCCCAATCGTAAATTGAGGGAGACCTGTACAAAGCGGGAGGAAATGAGCCAGTTATTTCCTTATAGCAATTTTTATAAGTTCTTTTGCCTTTATGTTGTGTCGTCCCTGTTTTGGTTTGTTTATTTTGCAAGTTTTACATTATAATTAGTTGCTGTTTGAATACACACCTAAACAGTACCAGACCTATGAGAGTTCCGTATGGCGCTCAGTGGTCTGGATAATTTGCTCTACATAAATAGTACTGAACAATAAATGGACCCTCTTTAGTAATGGAAGTTATGAATAGTCAGAACATTTTGTTTCACACACATAAAAGAAAGAAAGACATACTACATAATAATATTCACCAAATAACTAATGTACATATCAAATACCAAGCACATCTTACAAATACATGTGAGCTACTTAATGTTTATACACTCCCAGCCGGACGCGACACTCGTCCTGACTTTCGGTGGTTCGAGTCCGGCTGGGAGTACAGTACTGTATATAAACATATCAAATACAAAGGAAACCATACACATTGTAGCAGGTAATTAAGTAAGAGATTTTGGAAGACTTTGTGCAAGATATAAAACTCTACATCTAAGAACACATAAAGGGGGGATGGTTCAGTCGATTTTTTCATTTATTAAATATTTTTCTAGTTTCCTCCCTAGAGTCTACTCCATCAAACTTTAAAAAAACACCCATTAGACAATAGATCTCCCTTCTAAATTAATTTGTATATTTTTCAGTAGGAAAATGTCTCGGCCAAAGGCCGATTCTTCCAAAAATACAGGCTCACTATCGTTCGCCAGGAACAAAATTGACACCTAAATAGCACAAAAGGTCTTAATATTGAGAAGGAAATGGGGCAGGTCTTAAAATTGACAAACTAATGGGGCAAGCATCTTAAAATATGAAAACTAATGGGGCAAAACACGAGGAAGGAAGGGATCTAGAAAAACGACCCATCTCCCCTTAAAGTGGGAATCTCTATAATAAAAAGCTAATAGCTAAGTAACAAAAGCAGTTGTAGACCTTTGCCGGCTAGTACCGCTATAGAACAAAGTGCTTGGCAGTGAAATGTGACCTGATGCTTTGATCTCGGTGGTATTGGAAGGAAAAAAAAACAAAAAACAAATAGCATGTGCCTGAGTATAATATACTCCGGCACATATTTTTTTTTTTAGTCCATATATTATATAGATAGCTTTTTGCACATATTTTTTAAGATGAAAGATCGGCAGAAAAAAGGGGAAAAAAAAAAAAAAAAAAAAAAAAAAGGGAAAATGTGAGCGCTCGTGAATCCACTTGGAAAATTGGCGCACATAACAAACAAAATACTGTACCAGCATATCATTATTTTGCATTATTCTACCTGCCACCAAGCAATATCATTCAGCTTAGGTAGGATCTGTAAACTAAAGCGGTGGCATAATTCAACACACTAAATTTATCGCTATCCGTGGCATAGTCAGTAGAGCATCGGCGGATCAAATCCTCACTGTCAATGTTATTGGTAGATGTCAAGCCCGGGTAACTTGACCTAGCAATTCGTGACAAACACCTAATCTGCATGGCCACCCCTTCTCGGGTATTACGGAGTCTGGCCCCCCCCCCCAAAAAAAAAAAAAAAAAAAAAAAAAAAAAAAAAAAAAAAAAAAAAAAAAAACACACACACACACACACCTGGGAATATTTTTCAGCTTAGGAAGGATCTGTCTCGAGTCGGCCACCCCCAGCTTAAAGAGGGGAAAAAAAGATAAAACAAAATTGGGTATGTGCCTGAGTATATAGATAGAGGAAAGATCTGTATAAATATTGAAATACTGTAGTGAAAAATATTTGACATTACTTTACCTACCATCAAGCAATATTAATCAGCTTAGGAGGGATCTGTAAAGTGTGGTGGTGGCAGATTTCTACACATGCTTTAACTCTCACCTGGAAATATTTTCTGGCTTTAGGATCAGTTTATATCTAGTAAGTGACAATTTTGAAATACTATTTCCCTCACTATCCAATGCCCCAATTTATGATATTATTATAGGTTTTAGGTGTTTGTGTTTTGGCTTGACCGAGAGTGTATCCCCATTTACTCCATTAAGTTTAGGGTTCGCTATACAAATTTTCCATTTAAGATCGAGTTTTCAGGAACGTAACCCAATCGTAAATCGAGGGAGACCTGTAATAAACTATAATGAACACACTCTGCCCTTACATATCAAGATCTAATGAGCTCAATAAGTTGGATGTCTATTGACAATTTTAAGACATACATAAAACTACTTCAAGCTACTGTAAGTTGTCTACAAAACTAGATACACTCATCCCTCTGCTATCACGGGTAATTGGTGCCCTAATTCTACCGCTATAGCAAAAATCGCGATACTGACACTGAAGAACTATCTATCTATCTGTTGCCTGACATCGTGATCCCCGAAGGGGAATAATTATAATTGGTGCCGAGGTACCAGGCTCACCTATCTTGGACACCCATTTCCCCCAAAATAAAATAGATACATATTATTTGAGGAGAATACTTATAAATACATATTATGAGGAGATTACTAACCACACAGACTATATTTGAAATTAGTTATATATAGTCTAGCATAATTCATCGGTATAATTTCGCCGCTTTCGACTGACACGGCGTCAGTAGCCTAGACCGGCGTTTGCTCTCTGTCTGTTTTGATGGTGGGCATTTATTTCCTTCATCATTACCACCAGGCTCACTGTCCCTATCACTGAATGCATGTGAGGAGAATACTTATAAATAAATATTATGAGGAGATTACTTACCACATATACTATATTTGAAATCAGTCATATATAGCCTAGCCTAACTCATCGGCATAATTTTGGCGCTTTCGTCTGACTCAGCGTCGGTATACTAGACCGGCATTTGCTCTCTGTTTTGATGGCCCTGGAAATTTAATTCCTTCAACATTACCACCAGACCCACTATCACTATCACTGAATGCACCAAAGGCCATAATAAACGCGCAAGATACGAGGTTCGGGCAGAACAAAAATTGTAAACATGTACAGTACTGTAGTTTTCCAACACAATGGTAGCCAGCCTGTCCTTCAATCACAGCCGCCGATGTTCTCTTGACGTCATCGGGCACCGTGTTTGAACATTCCCGTCGGTAAGGAACCGCGATAGCACCTTTTTGGGACGCGATAAGGAAATTTTAGGGTTTTTAAGGTAGTAGTGATTGCACATAAACGCTATAGCAAAACCCGGGATAGCAGAGGGAGGAGTGTAATTCTAAATATTTTGCCTCTATACTGTGTTGGCCCTGTTTTGATTTGTCTATTTTGCAAGTTTTACATTACAATTGTCTACAAAACTAGATAACACAGAAATGAAGCACTGCAGTATTGCATTAATTTGTAGATAAATACATCACTGCTGAAAGAATATACTGTATCTATCAAATTAATTCTAAATGTATGCAGAGTGCTTTGTCTATGTCAATGAGGCCAGTCTTATGAGTCTCGTAATGTGGCTCAGTGGTCTGGTTAAACTGCTGTATATAAACAAAAAAAAGTCTATCAATGAAGAATAGGTCTACTGAATATATATATATATATATATATATATATATATATATATATATATACAAAGTCTACCTTCTGATTATGTGTGATCCGTTTATGCGAGGGGGGGGGGGGGGGAGGGGGGGGGCATAACCCGACAGGTTCAATTTTTGCAAGGGTGGTCCTAGTTAGACAAATTGGGGATGGGAAATCAAGGAAATCTGCAACAACCTCCACTTACATGCCCCCCTCCCATTACCACAAGGAAAGCCTACTATACAGTAGTCTATTTATTCCCAGCTGATGATAAACTGAATATCTTAGCAGCAAATTTCCTGATAATTAATGGAAAAATCTGAAACTAATATACATCCAAGACATACTAATGCCAAGTTTTCACAGTTAACAACAAATTTCGCTACAAAATCTTGGTAATAGCCTCAGGATGACGAGATAGCAATTTACCATCAGCAGGAAATAAACACACTATAGTACTGAATAGACTATTGCTAAAATGAATTGCTACATTATGTTTTTACATATCTAGACAACCTTCTGGTCCCATATCTTTCAGGAAGGAAATTGGAGTTCCATTAACACTTACTGTACCACTGATGCTATTTTAAATAATGACTGAAAAAAAGAAAAGAAAAAAGGGGTAGGCTATGTGCCTGAGTATATAGTACAGTAGGTTAAATTCTTACAGAGCTTATATTTTTAAGCCGCCAGACAACAATTGCCCGAAGAAATTGACGGAAAAATTGCTCATGTGAAACCCCCTTCAAACTATACAGTACCGTACTGTAGTTAGAATGAATTACTACTTTTTGTTTACATAACAAAATGTATACATTTTGAGATTATCAACTCCTTATTCTAAACCACTAACATAAATGATTACATAATATATAAAATGAAACATAAAAAACATAACATAAATGATTACATACGATATAAAATTATTCACTATAGGTAGCGCCGGCGAACTTGACAATAATCTTGACCCCTAAACTTCTTATAACTCGCAATGAACAAAAGCAATCGGGCTGAAGACGTTTCTATCATTTGGGAAGAGTCCACCAGGAAATAGGTTTGGATATATACAGCCGTTTGCTCTAGGCCCTTTTGAATTACAGAGAGGTCAAAGATCAAGATTATTGTCAAGTTCGTTGGCGCTACCTATAGTTACAGAGGTTAGGTTACGATTTCTGCCCAACCTAGAATGAACGGACTATAGCATAAATGATTACATATTATATAAAATTATTCACTAACATAATAGCTATTATGGTCTTCAAAATACTTGTATACCTGTAATAAAATATAAGATTCTCATCCAGAGATTTCTTTGATCCATTGCACAGCCCCAATCATAGAAACTACTTATACTACAAAGGTTTTTATGATGACCGGAGAACTCAATCAATAGACCGATTCAACAAGTGCCTCTCAACCAGTGACAACGCAATCAAACTGTTACATTAGTGATTTTTATAAGTTCTTCTGCTAATCGTTATTTCCACATAGTGATTTTGATAAGTTCTTCTGCTAATTGTTATTTCCACATAGTGATTTTGATAATCGTTATTTCCACATAGTGATTTTGATAAGTTTTTTTGTCTTGATAGCGTAATGCTTAGTGCGCGGAATTTCGGTGTGAGTGTCCTAGGTTCGAATGCATGGAGTACCACATGTATTCATTGTTTCATTAATTTCACTAATTAGGTTTATTTGTAAGTAAATTGGTGGGTTGGTGATGATGTGAATTTATATTGGGTCGTTCCTGTATTGGTTTGTTTATATTGCAAGTTTTACATTATAATCAGGTTAGGTCAAGCTAGGTTAGTACAATAAACTGGCATTGGTTTGGCTGGCCCTGGTTGAAATAGTCTACTGGTTGAGTTCGCCAGGAACCTTTTTTATGTATGATGTGCTGTGCTTTAGCTAGCTGCAATAAAACTTACTCATATGGAAAAATTAACTCAATCAGTAAACCATGATACATTCCTTTATAATATTCCGGCTACTATTAGACAATTTTGTTATGTCGAGACTAAATATAATGGCCTCAGCTTTCGTCTGACACCCTGCTCTGTGCAAGTTAAATTAATAATCAAAATTTTTATTTTGCTAAAGCGTTATTTCCACATAGTGATTTTGATAAGTTCTTTTGTCTTTATATTGTGTCGTCCCAGTTTTGGTTTGTTTATTTTGCAAGTTTTACATTATAACATACATTGCCTTAGGTCCTTCTCAAGCCGGATAAAATCATCTAACGATAGCCATCACATAATGAGGAATGGCATTCCAATACAGTACTGTACTTAAGAGTTAAAGATAAATGTGCAAATGCGCTGAAAAAATATTTATATTACAGCCGACTTATCTTAAAAATGCTCATCTAAATATCTGATGCATATAGTATAAAAAATAATAAGAGTTCTGCTAATATAAGTACTATTTGATATACCACTAGGTACAGTTGCCCACATGAGTCCTAACTCACCTCCATAACTACTTAGAATAAAAAAAACATGTACAGTTCCCTGCAAAAGTCCCTCAACACTCAGCCAAGGATACCCCTTAAATATTCCACACCAAAGGGGCTTGGTTCGCGGTTACTTTATGACCATCCCCGTTCGCCCACCCTACTTATCACGTAGTGGGCGAAAGTAGATGGTCATAAAGTAACCGCGAACCAAGCCCTTTTTGTGCGGAATATTAAAGGGGTATCCTAGGCGGAGTGTTCAGGGACTTTTGCAGGGAACTGTACTACACTAGCCTTATGAGGGCTAGTATAAACATACTTCGTCATCTTGAATTTGATTTCCAATTCATGTATAATAAGGACTTTACCTCTCTGAAAAAAGGTGTCAATACTGGTATATAAAAGACAAAATAATATGGACAAAACTAAAAAGCATATTCTGCATTGTCATCCATCTGTCAATACTGGTATATAAATGACAAAATAATATGGACAAAACTAAAAAGCATATTCTGCATTGTCATCCATCTGTCAATACTGGTATATAAATGACAAAATAATATGGACAAAACTAAAAAGCATATTCTGCATTGTCATCCATCTGTCAATACTTTTTAAACTTTGCTAAAAAAAAAGAAGCAACAACCTAAATCTAAAAAGATCCAACTGGTTAAAATGAGATTCATACTGACTGGTCTAGGTTTAATGTGAATGTGCTGACGATTCTCACTTATTTCTGGGACACTCTTTGTTTATTTGTTGATTAAATAATGGCAGTTTATTGGACATATTTCCATCTATTTAATTGAATACAGTACTATCTATGTCAAGATTGATTTTTTTTTTTTTAGCCCTAGTAAGAAACTAAAACCTAATCAGAATATCACAATTTACAGTGAACTCAAAATCTAAAACACACTAGTAGTGAATTTGACTTGCTTTAATGATGAAATACTATTAAGAAAAAAGGGTGCTGCGGTCTACCGCGCACCCGTGGTCTACCGCTATCTACTGGGCACTAGGAGCCCACACTAGATGGTTTGGTAAGAGTTAGTTTTGTATCCAATTTACTGGGAACTAGGAACCCGCACTAGCTGGTAGGTAAGGGTTAGTTTTGTAACCAATTTACTGGGTGCTAGGAACCCACACTAGCTGGTAGGTAAGGGTTAGTTTTGTATCCCACCTACAAGGTCTAGGTTAGGTTAGGTTGGGTTGTTTGGTTAGGTTAATCTCTAAACACTAGGACTCAGAAGCAATAATCATTAATAAAATGCCTAGCATAATTTTGGGTGTTCTTTAATGTAAGTGACCCGGTAGACCGCAGGCTAAAGTGGGAATGTCCCGGTAGACCGCATGCTAAAGCGGCACCGAAAAAAGTAAGTAAAGATTACACCCGGACCGTGATCAAACTATCAAGTGAACCAAATGTATAAGTGAAGAATACCCGCCTGGCTACTGTTGTTTGCATCCATCTTTACTGTTCTGCTTCTCTTTGGTGGGCTTGAGTCGGCGGTTCTTCTCTAACGAGGCTGTGCGACGCTGGCCCTGGATTGGCATGTAAGGCGGCACCGGGTAGTCGTCATCATCATCGTCGTCTTCAAACACTGCCGTGGAAATTAGAACTCAGTATAGCTATTTTTAACATCGTTCTTAACACCAATAACAACCTAAATGAAATTAATGAAAACATGTGATTTTCCCAGGATTCGAACCTAGGATATCACAAACAGAACTTACACGCTCTAACAATTACACCATAAAGACAGTTATAAGTACAGCACATGATCATGATTAATATCCATTTATCGGTTACAGTACTGGATATTTATCTAATCATGCAGGATTCCATACTTCACTGACAGCCAAAATGAAGATTTAGCAAAATAATACTATGAAAAAACACAACACAAAACCACCACATAGAATGTATATCACTATATGAGCAAGTGACTTTGTTTCCCAAGCAAAGTAGTCGCACATACATTAATGTACTCTTGTCATATTCAAGGAATGATTCAATTGGGAAATTCATGACGACCTGGTAAATTCTGTATGAATAAAGAAACTACACTTCAAGTTAAAATATTCTGAAAGCCAGGACATTTACATTTGTAGTAACTGCACTTCCAGACAGGGTCTTCCCGCTGATTACTACGAAGATTTTTTTTTCTTTTCTGTCCACTAAATGGCAGCAGGGTATTAATCTGGGATAATTTGGTTTTAAGACTGGAATGAATATGGGAAATAATACTGGAAAATACAACATGAAATTGCATTGAACAGAAAACCCTATGTAACATTTATGGATTTGGAAAAAACCTATGGCAATGTAGATTGAGAGGGTTTATGAGTTTGTGTTGACAGTACTGTATATGTAGGCTTGTGCATAAACCTATAACTGTCTTGATGGTGTAATGATTAGAGTGTTTAAGATCTGTATGTGGTAACCCAGGTTCAAATCCCGGGATGATCACATGCTTTCATTAATTTCATTGGGAGGTGTTTGGTGTTGAGAGTGGAATTAATAAAAATAAGATGGAAGGGAAGTTGCAAATGGCAGTAAAATCTTATTATAGGAATGCATTGGCAAATGTGAAGGTAGGCGATAAGCTAAGCAAGATTTTTGAGGTAAATAAAGGAGTAAGACAAGTGATGCATCATGTTACCTTGGCTGTATGGATGGGGTGATCAAAGAATGTAGGGCAGGATCAATGAGCATATGAACTAGGCTCAGTAGGCTGGAATAAGAGGGAAGATTTTAACATGCCTATATGCGGATGATACAGTCCTATTGGCGGAATATGTGGAAGAACTTCAATGAGTAGTCACTGACTTCAAAGTGGTGATGGGCTGGTCTATCAGAGTGAGAACTGAGCGATCTCTGCCATATCCATAGCTTACTCTGACTGTTCCTTTTACTTATATATTTTCTAAATCTCGAGTGACGGCGTCTCTTCCGTGGATTGACCTCCCAATCTACCAAGATTGGAAGCCAAAGCATCACATTTTTCCCTTGCCCCTCAACTTTCTCTTCATAATTGCTAAGGGGCACAGGGCCCTGGGTGGAGCTTTGGTTTCCCAGGCGTTTCTGCACCCTCCTCAGCTCCCCGCCATGGAGTGGCTTCGGTCACCCAGGCTTTATTGTGGTCGGCAGGAAGGGTTCTGTGGGGGCGCTCGGTTATGGCCTTGGCCGTGCTCTGGGCCTTGGGGCTGTTCGGCCAGGCAGCTTGGGGAACAACAACAACAACAACAACAACAACAACAACAGGGTGTGTGAAAAGAGTAAGTTAAAGATTAATGTAGGGAAATGTAACATAATGGTATATGAAAAAAGAATGAATAAACCATAGGCTTTAACCCTCTCACGTTCTTGACGCAATTTTGAGCCTATTAGAGATACTTTAAAGCCTTTGTTACCATCAGGGGTATTTAGAAACCTTTAGTTTAGTTACTTTAACCTCTGCAGTTGTCTTTGAGTTAGCTGTGGGCAGAAAACTAATTTTGGAGAGGTAATTATAAGAGTGAGAGAACTCTATTTCTTATTGCTAATCTGGCAACCTCTGCGTCATATGGTCGTGAGAGGGTTAAGACAAAATATAGAATAAAAAAACAAAACATGAGCAAAGTTGTAAAATTAAACTTGAAAATATAGAATTGAAAGAGGTTGAAAGTTTAAGTACAGAATTTGGGTGCTGTACTGTGCAAATATGGTAAAATGGAAAGTGAGATAGATAGATAGATAGACAGAGATATAAGAAATAACAATGCAAAGGAGAAAGGTAATTGGAGAACTTGATTATATCCTGAAAGGAAGAATGGTAAGTCAAGAAGTGAAAAATCACTGAGGAACAATGTACTGCTCCCAACACTCTCGTATGGATGTGAGACATGAACAGCAAGTGACGAGGACCTCTTCAAACTGAGAGCTGTGGAGATGAGCTATTTCAGAATGGCAGCTGGTGTGAAAAGGCTGGATGGACCAAGTAATGAGGATGTGTGTGCGTCTTCTGGAATTGAACAGCAAGCTCTGGGCATTGAATGAGAGTGGCTGAGAGGATAAAGAGACGTACTTTGAGGTGGTTCGGTCATGTTCAGAGAATGGATGAGGACAGATTTCCAAAAAAGATGCATGGCAGTCAGGTAAGTGGAGCAGCTAGTAGTGGAAGACCAACGATGGCGGCACCAGGCCCAGATTCATGGAATTCGATCCTAATAAAGAAATGTAAGGAAAACCTCTCAAAACCCTTGGCTATAATGTGGAGAAGAAGTCTAGACACTGGGGAAATACCAGATAGCTTGAAAAACACAATACATATACAGTAGGGTCCCCGCTAACGCGTGAAATTGGTGGATGAAAACCTACGCGCATCTTAAAAACGCGCTACCGGAACAAACTGTTTTTTTGGGAAATCGTGCATTATAATATTTCATAATAAACATATAAAACGAGTTATAAGTTCAAATGAAAAATCAGTGTACCGGTACCATTACCGAAACACGTGTTATTGTTGTGTGGTTATGTCGAGTGTGTATGTGATGTTCTTGAGTGGCTATGTCGGCCGTATTGATTGGTCTAGGTAGGGAGTCTAAACCCGAGTTATTTCTGTATGCAATGAAATTGAATTGAATTGAATTTTACCAAATAATATTTATAATAGTAAAAGCCAAAGAAAAATCCATTAAACTGTAACTTTATTGAAGGCGGTAGAATGTTGGCCAGCTTATCCAAGCTGCCACACTTGCAGACGACACGTGTTGTTTGTTATTGTTCTACTAAAGATGAGCGGCATTGTTTTTGTGTCAAATAAATGGCATTTCATAGTACCAATGGTCTTATTTGGATATATTATTGACCCCTAGTATGAAGGTATGTTGCCAATATAATAATACTGACAAATAAATAGATATATGACTAATAAAAGGATACATATTGAAAGAAGTAAGAGGTGAACTTTGTTAACCTAGCCATCTGACCATATTATGGGTTAAGCGCGTTCGGGAGGGAAAATACGGGCTATTCGGTTTCTCCCCGGATTTGCCTTACATTGGTACGGGAGGCGCGCTAGTTGAATCGATATCGCTCTAGTCGAACATTTTGGCGCAATATTTTTTATTCTACACGTTAGTGGTGGAAGCTTGAACACGCGTTAGATGAGACCCTACTGTACAGTAATTGCTACTCAGCATACAGGCGGAAGAAAAGCACTACCGTCAACCGGGGCGAATTCGGCCGATTTTTGCGTATTTCTGTAGCATGGAGTCTTGTTTATATCTCAATGTAAGATCTTAACCCATGGGATCTGGGGGGCCTCATATGAATTTTGGTAAAATTAACTTCATAATTCAGTAGCTACTGATTGAGACCACCTAGAGCAGTCAATGTTTTTGCAAATTGTAGAACTTTTTGTTGTCTGTAGAATGCCGTAGAGATGACGTCGCTACAACGCGTGGTTGCCGAGTTCTGATGATCATAGCGGCGATTTTTAGCCGACCAATTTGCCTCATATGAGGCCTCCCGGATTCCAAGGGTTAAGCATTGTATGTGTAGCTGGTACATTGGGGTATACAATCATAGCATTAAAACAATTAAAATGCATTGCATATATTTATTATAAATATAATAAAGGTGTCCGAATTCGGACACGATTTGGGGCGATTTCGGACACCTGGCCTGAATTCGGACATGGATTTAAAATACATTCATAGGACTAACCAGTGATCCCAGTATAGATTCGGACCTTTCAGGGGTCAATTCGGACATCATTGAACATCTTAAAAGGGTCTTATCACACTCCCTGAAAACGTAAAGACCATAAAAACCATATCGTAAGCTACGACATTTTTGGTGCAATTTCGGACAAATCTTTATTTATTTACCATACTCTGCGTAGCATTATGACCTTAATAATGTAAAAATAAGGATTACTGTTACATAACTCATTATTATTATAATTATTATTATTATTATTATTATTATTATTACCACGTGTAATGACAACTATAAATCCAAATTACACTCAATATCCGAATCTGACAGGTTATAGTTAAAGTTAGATTTTAAATAATATTATTTATTTAATTAATTTTTATCCAGTCCGAATTCGCACCATTTTCACGGAAATTTAAAAAATTATAATTTCATACCCAATTACGGGAATAATATAAAAGATAATGCCAATCAATTAATTTGTACTTTCACACTAATTACGAAAGTACATCTTGGCACCGTAGACTTTCCTGCATCTACTCATCAACACGTGGGCCCAAGAAAGTTTGCCGATGTTACGATTTTTTATTTGTAATCGGTACATATCGCATTATACATTACCACTATTTAACCCACTGAGCCCCAGTGACGCAAACCGTGCGTCGGTAATGTATGTAACGCTAAACCCCAGCGATGCCTCGTTTGCATCAGTGTCACTCCGGTCCCTATTACTCCGGTCCTATGGCACCTAGAGGGCTCAGATTTTTAAGGCAACTGTGTAAGTATCCCACGCACCCATGCCGATGGTTGAAAACTCTCAAAGTCCAACCGCGTGCGCGTGAGCGCGAGCGCGCAAAAACATGTTTTTTTGGGGAAATTGCCTTACATTTTTTACTCTTGTAAAATCCGTTTTCGGGGGCTCTGTAGGACAATTTTTTTAGTTTTTTGATCGGGTTTTCGTGGTTTTTCCTTCATTCCTAACTCATTCGCTATTGTTTCTGGAATAAAAAAAAAATTCAGAATCAGCCGGTCCTGGGTGGTACATTTATAAATATTTAGCTGGTACTCAGCGGGTTAAGCAAGAAAGTTAGATAAAAGCATTTCGAACAATTGAGTGAAAACGGATTTCTATTATGTTTATTCGTTATCTATTTATCAATTTAATTAACTTTTAATTGACGTAAGGTCCGAATTCGCCCCAGTTGACGGTACCCAAATATTATCTCCCATAGTACTGGGAATGCGAAATCCCCCGGATGAATAACAGGGGTGCTATGGGCTCTCTGCGAGAGGGCTGGTTATCACACAGAGGCCCACGTCTCTTCAACAAACTCCCACGGCGAGTAAGAGACATGAGGGACATCTCGTTAGACAACTTCAAGAGAGCCCTAGATGTCGAACTGCAAAAAGTGCCAGACGAGCCCATCCTCGCAAGGGAGCGAGCTGTCGCTTCAAACAGTCTACTGCACCAAATCACCACCCATAACGAGGGGCGTCGCGCTCCTTGGTGCCGCTAGAAGAGTGGCGAACACATCAAAAGGTATCAAAAGGTAAGGTAAGTAGCTCTAACCGCGAGCCGTGGCATAGTCAGTAGACTAGAGCTTCGGTTGTTGATTAGAGGGTTGGCGGATTGAGCCCTCACTGTCAAAATGTCATTGGTAGATGACTAGATGTAATGCCCGGGCAACTTGATCTAGCAATTCGTGACAAATGCCATATGTTAATGGGGTCTTGGGGGGGGGAAAAAAAAAATAAAATAAAAAAAAAAATAAATAAAAAACACCCACATCATTAACCCATGGAATGCGAAGGTCCACTCGGAAGCCATGGTATTTAAACATGTAACAATAACCCTTCAAAAACCATGCCAATGCCAGGAAATGTCTGAAAATTAGGGTGATACATAGAAAGTAGTAGCATCTTTCCATACCACATCCTCTACTCCCCCCCCCTCAACTTTCAACTTGGCCTTTTATTTTGCACATGTTCTAGCAGTTCATGGGTTAAAATTTTCGAGTGAGTCCTGCGAGGCAAAATCTCAACATTTAATGAGGCAAACGAGCTTCACAACACGGGTCAACATGGTTTCAGAGAGAGAAGATCGTGTCTCTCTCAGGTATTAGAACACTACGACAGAATTATTGATTCCTTAGAAAAGAGGAAAAATGTAGATGTCATTTATACTGATTTTGCGAAGGCCTTTGATAAATGTGACCATGGTATAATCGCCCACAAACTCAAAGCAAAAGGGATAACAGGGAAAATTGGAAGGTGGATACACAACTTCCTCGTTAACCCGGCAGCTGCGGGAAGACTCTTAAGATCCTAGGCCTAAAAAAACCTATTTAAAACACCCCAGTGGTACTAAAAAAAAAATGAATTTGTGCTTAGGTGAGATATTTTCCCTCCATTACTTTCTACCACTCCTACACATGTGTCCAAACCCCCCCTTTCCCCTCCTCAGGTATTTTCTCTATTATTCCCGATAATTATCGAGTATTTTCGTGGGAGAACGGGTGGGAGAGAAGGAGGGGGGTCGAGGAGTGTAACTCCGACTCTCCAAGCCAGTCTGAAAGCTCCCCTGGCCTCTAAGTCCCACGCGAGACAAGACAGAGTGAAGGAGTAAGTCTCTCACTGCTCAAGGCCAGATTACGATCGCGGGGCTAAAATATAATATTTTCATCAGCCAATTGCTGTTACCAATTGTTTTATTGCTTTCCCATGTTCATATGTTCATATTAAAAGTAAAATAGGCGCATATGGATAAGTATTAATTATATATATGGTAAATTAACAATTTTAGTGAGGAATGGATCAGAATACCTTCGCACCGCGGGCACATTTAAATACCATAGCTGCGCAGTTAATAGGTTAACCGAAGGCAATCAGTAGCAGTCAACCAAACCATATCTGAGCCTTCGGATGTCAAAAGCTCAGTTCCCCAAGGAACAGTGCTAGCACCCCTTCTCTTCCTCATTCTGATTAACGATATACTGTAGATGCAAACACAACACACAGTACAGTGTCTTCCTTTGCAGATGACACAAAATTAAGTATGATAGTAAACACACAGGAAGACACGGACGGGCTGCAGGCAGACATAAATGGGATGTTCCAGTAGACTAGGGAAAACAACATGTAGCTTAACAAAGACAAATTCCAACTAATACGTTATGGAGAAGATAAAGCTAAAGGAAGCACAAACTACAAAATAGAATACAACCACCTGATAGAACGTAAAGACAGTGTGAAAGACTTTGGGGTGTTAATGTCTGAAAATATGAGTTTCAAAGAACATAACCAGGTCAAAGTTGCAGCTGCGATTCCTGCTAAACGGCTAACAGGTTGGATTCTACGTACATTTAGAATGTGCAGTGAATTGCCAATGATAACGCTCCTCAAATCCCTGGTTCTACCGTGGCTAGAGTACTGTAAGGTATTAACATCCCCATACAAAGTAGGTGCAATAAATTACTTAGAGAGAGTACAGAGAAATTTCACCTCGCATGTAAATTCAGCAAAACATCTACATTATTGGGAGCGTTTAACCCGGCAAGTGCGGGAAGACTCTTAAAGGTGGGGGCTCATGGGTTGAGATAAACACGGAATGATAATCGCCAAGCTGTACATAATTATCTTGCAAAATACAATGGCACTGAAATAATTATTAACAATGGTATAAAGGATTTTGTGGATCGTCTATACCGGGCCTGTGACGTCATAGTGACGTCACACCAGTATCCTTAGCCTAGACTGGGTGGTGGACTTATACTCTTGTGACGTCACAGGCCCGGTGTAGACGATCCATAAAATCCTTTATACCATTGTTAATAATTATTTCAGCGCCTTTGCATTTTGCAAGATAATTATGTACAGCTTGGCGATTATCATTCCGTGTTTATCTCAACCCATGAGCCCCCACCTTTAAAAGTTTCCCGGGCGACTGCGGGAAGACTCTTGACACCTAACGAGCGGCCTAGGCGGTAATTTATATGTACCGCCCAGCGGGGTGTTTTTACCCTAAATAGGGTTGTTTACGTGATCATTTTCATTCCTAAATAAGGCCCAGAGCGTAAAACAAGTATCTATCCCTGAAAGGGCATAAACAGAGCTTTCCAATGACACCCCAACCATCCTTGTTCGACCACTGGTTTTCTTGCAACGATCGCGCAACACGAGTGCAAAAACCATGTAATTAGGTACTTTCCCTACATAATTCCCTGTGTACAAAGGAAATCAAAGCAACAACAGATCTAGTGACCCTTCTAGGTTGCTTGTCCTCCAAAACACTGAGGATCAAGTGTCCAAACAGTGGTTTAGAGTGGGTAAGGGAACATTGGAAAGGGAATTACTGCCCTGGAACTAATGTCCGTGGCAAGATTAGGAAGTTAGTAGAGGACAGATGGGTTAGTAACTGAAGGGGGGATAAATAAAGTTATTCATTTACAAACGCAGTCAGTCGCGGGTTTGATGAGAGATATTTGTCTAGGCGGAGTTTAAATGAATCAACGGTGATGCAGTCTATAACATTTCGGGGAAGCCCATTCCACAAGTTGACAACTCGATTGAAGAAGAAATTCTTAGATTCGTGCGAGTTAAAAGATTTACCAATAATTTTGCAACCGTTTCCCCGCGTGTAATTAGATTGGTCGATAGTGAAGTACTTACTACAGTTCATATTGTCGATGCCTTTGATGATTTTGAACACTTGAATCTGCGCTGAATCAATAATCTTAATCTGCGCTGGGTTAAAGGAAATAGATTTAATTCTCTAAGACGCTCTTCGTATGGTTTGTTCTTTAGGCTAGGTATCATTTTGGTAACTGTACGTTGAACTCGTTCTAGCTTGTTTATATCTTTTTGGTAATAAGGGCACCAGGATTGAACGCAGTATTCCAGAAGAGGGCGGACTAAGGAATTGTAAAGGGTTAGGATAACTTCTTTGGATTTATGCTCAAATGACCTGCCTATAAAGCCAATTATTTTGTTTGCCTTCTTAACAACTTCTGAACATTGTTGACTCGGTTTTAGGTTACTCGATATTGTTACTCCCAGATCGGTTTCTCTGTTTACATTCTTAAGCTGAGTGCCATTCATCGAATAGTTTGCTTTCTCATTTAGGTATCCGACATGTAGTACTTTACATTTATCCGCATTGAAACTCATTTGCCAAATTTGGGCCCAACATGACAATTTATCTAGATTGTGTTGCATATCGTCACCTTGTTCTTTTGAGAGTACGCTATTTGCAATTTTTGTATCGTCAGCAAATTTTGAGATTGTACAGGTCAGACCCTCATCTATGTCGTTGATGTAAATTAGAAAGAGAATTGGTCCTAGTACCGATCCCTGGGGTACCCCGCTACTTACATTGGTCCATTTAGATGCCTTACCGTTTATGACTACCCTTTGCTTTCTGTTGCTGAGCCAATTTTCTATCCATTTCAACACACCGTCTTGTATTCCATGCGCTTTTAGTTTTAGCAGTAAACGTTTGTGGGGAACTATGTCAAAGGCCTTTTGAAAATCAAGGTATATAATATCTACAGCTTTACTCTCATCGTAGAGGTTGAGGATATCGTGGAAGAAGTCTAAGAGGTTTGTTAAACAGGAACGTTTTTTACGAAAGCCGTGTTGAGTATCTTTAAGTATGTTATTTTCCTCTAAGTGATTTACGAGTCTGTCTCGTATGACCGTTTCTAGCATTTTACATACAACTGAGGTTGTCACACAGCGAGTGTGAGGGGGGATGGAAGGGTGGTTTTCACTTCAGTTGGCCCACCGCGGTGGTGGGCGGCGGTCATAGCCTTACTACGCTCCTCACACCGCTCAGCTCTCTCTCTCTGCAACATTACGTGCTGAAAATGGCACACGACATAAGTTGTGAACCGCCACTTAGTCCAAATTTATTTCACACAACATGTTGCGCGCCGCCAAAGAAGGGTTAAGATCCTGGGCCTAAAAAAATCCATTTAAAACACCCCCAAAAAAATTTAATGTTTTTTTTTGTTTTTTTGCCCCTGGGCCATGCCAAATATCACTCCTCCACATCCCCTCCCTCCTTCAGTTATCACCTATTTTCCCAGTTATTCCCTTATTCTGTCTATTTTCGTGCTAACATTAGCGAGTTGCAAGCAGGGCGTTGTCATCACTGTTACCAAGCGAGTGTGAGAGAGAGAGTATCGATCGACAATCTCTCTCCAGACGTGGGGAGGAGTGGAGGGGAGGGAGGTTGCCTCAGCCATACCTTATGTAACTCCCGGCCTGTATCGCCGATTTTGACCATCCAAACGCTGTTTCCACTTGTTTTATTGCTGTAACAGGTTAATACCTTTATAATCAACGTAAAATAGGCGCATATGGATAAGTATTAATGCTATTTATGGTAAAATAATGATGTTAGTGATGGGAACAGCTCAAATACGTGCGCACAGGCGTGTGGTGTCTCATACCCCCCATGCGCACGTCTTAGGTTAAGAACACTGAAGATGTACTCGCTGGAACGTAGAAAGGAGCGATACTTAATACTATATACAGTACGTGGAAAGTTGCTGAAGGTATAGTTCCGAATCTATTCACCCAGATAGTCATGAAGTTCAGTGATAGAAGTTGGAAATGTGATATCCCCAGGATGAGAAATCAGGATGCTACGGGATCTCTGAGAGAAGCGTGGTTGTTGCATAGAGGTCCGCGTCTCTTCAACAAACTCCCACAGAGAGTAAGAGACCTAAGGGGTGTCTCGCTATACAGTTTCAAGAGGGCCCTTGATGCTAAACTGTAAAAGGTGCCAGATGAGCCCATCTTCAAAGGGGTGTGTGCTGCCCCCTCGAACAGTCTGCTGCACCAAATCACCATCCAGAACGAGGAGCGGCGTGGTCCTCAGTGCCAATAGATGAGTGGCGAACCCATTTATAGGTTCTATAGGTAGGTATAGGTATGGGAGAAGAAAATGGATAAATATATTATGGAAAAACTTCCACGTAGTGAAAGGGGCATTGTGGCACGGGCAAATGAAGAGTGTTTTGACAAAGTAGTCTGGAGGCGAAACGCCTCCAGACCACTTTGTCAAAACACTCTATGTCATGGCCATCCTTTAGCGGGTGTTTCCCAGGAGGAAACTAAGCATCGATGACGAGGATTTTATCACTTCCAAACACATAATAAGAACTGTTAAGCATAACTTAAACATTTGTATCTTCAATAACAATGACTAAATAAAAAACTTATATAAAGGACTGTTTTATAATAGTCCCTCATGGACAGCCTAAAATGCAGTCTTACCCGGTGGTGGTAGAGGTGATATGGGTGATGTGATGGATGACGTGGATGGAGTGGGCATGATGGCTGGGGTACCGCTACTAGTGGTGGATGAGGAGGATGTGGACTGTAGTGTAGCGGGAGGTGAAGCGGTCAACTCTCCCCTCATCACCCGACGCTGGTACGTGGGGTCAATGGCACAGGCTATGTTGGTGTACATGCCACCACCACCACCAAGACCCGGACTACGCTCCATACTGCTGCTACTGCTACTCTCAAACATCACTGCTGCTCCTTCACCGCTGTACTCCACTGGGTCTGGAATCCTTAGGGAAAGGCAATTCACCACTTGCGAGATTCAGGCTATGAGGAAGTTGGAGCCGTTTACATCGATATAGAACAGAAATGCAATAAAAATGTATATTTCTGATGGATAGATTATAATAAATTTGGTTTTATGTATAAATAAATATACTACGACTGTAATTTAGTTGTTAATTCTGCTAAATACCGATGCCTATACCTCTTACTTCCTTATAGCTTGAAACTCGCAAGTGGTCAATTAAAGATTGCACAATCTAGATAGTATAGTTGCCTTGATATGAACCTATGACAAATATTGTGGAGCACTGGCTGAAATTGATAATTTGAAGTTAATGCATAGATTAATGTGAACAATGATCTTGCATTTTTTTTAAGTTAAACTCCTAAACTGGCCTTCAAAACATTGTGCCTCAGTTACACAAAAAGCAATTCTATTCTGTGTTAATTTGGCCACCTCTCAGTGGCCTCAGCGAGGGCTGCTCCTCCTCAGAAACCTTTGAAAACCCCCAAATAAAACTTTATTATACCTTTAAATTGTCTCGTCCTCATTTTGGTTTGTTTATTTTGCAAGTTTTACATTATTATTACCTTGTTGTCTTCTGGGTGTGTGTGAATTTGCGTTTTGTTTTTGTGTGTTCATTATGATTTTCTCTTCTTTGTTGTCCCTGTTCGGGCTATGGAAAAAAAAAAAAAAAAAAAAAAAAATATATATATATACACTGTATATATATATATATATATATATATATATATATATATATATATATATATATATATACTGTATATATATACAGTACTGTATACTGTATGTATATATATATATATATATATATATATATATATATATATATATATATATATATATATATATATATATATACAGTGGTCCCTCTCATTTAGCGAATTAATTAGTCTAGCCAAACCATCGCCAAAAGTGAATTTCGCCAAACGCGAATAGTACTTTAAATGGGAAAATTATCCATTAGTCTTTGACGAGGCCCGAGTTCACCCTTTTGGGCTTTTTCAAACCACAGGCCTAGCCTATATATCTCCACAAAGAATTGACCTAACCTAGGTTAGATGTATATCAGGCAGCAGAATTCATTGTTATCTTGTGAATAGTCTTATTGATAAGGAATAACCACATAACCTTAGTTACAAGTTGCTAAGTCACTAGCTAGCCAGACCAAGAAATGGTCTAACCTAGCTTAGATATATATCAGGAGGCATAAATCACTTTTACCTTGTGAATGGTGAAGACTAGAATTTGCTATACCAACTGCTTTTCGATTGAGCAAAATAATGAAATTGGTATTGGATCTGTGGTCACTTCTTTGATTAATTATATTTATCGATTGGGCCCCTGAGTCAGCTGATGCGCGCGTGTGTGTTTGTGTGTCGCAGACTGTTCGGCACAATAAACAAAGCAAAACACAAGAGATATGAGGTTCACAAATCGGTTTGGTCAAGATTACTCTGTTAATATATGTTTATGAAATATACCTGGGATATTCTCGCTATCCAAGCAGCTCAGTTAGGGTTTTGTGAGTAGGCCTAAGCCTATCTATAGCCTAGCCTCAGCCTAAGAGTAACTCTCAATACGGCGCTCTACTGTAGCCCACATGAAACATTAACAGCAATAGATAATAGATAACAGATTTTATTTACCATGAATTATTTAGAGTTAGGCCTGGTGAGACTAGCTTGCGGGCGGCGCATTCTGGGCCGACACCATTCCGTGACGTCAGCATTCTCGCCAAAAGTGTATTTGAAGCGCCAAATTCGGATTCTGGTACCATATCCAACCTATCGCCAATACAGTGTTTCGCCAAGCTGAAATCCGCTAAACGCGAGGGACCACTGTATATATATATATATACAGGAATATACTGTATACAGTGGAGCCCCCGACCTATGAGAGTTCCGATGGAGCTCAGTGGTCTGGTTAATCTGCTCTACATAACTAAGTGGAGCCCCCCTTTGGCGACATTTAGTCTGGAGATTTCCACTTTAGCGCCTAGGTCTTAAATTTCCACTGAACGCACTTCGGCGACAATGTAGGCCTACTGACTTTAGCGACAGACTGCGGCCGTGTCCGTCAAAACAAACCGTGCGCATCTCGGCATTCTACCGCCATTTTGATACCCTTTCATCTACACTTCCAGGGAACCTCATCTCCTTATATTTCTCGTATTTTACGCCCTCCCGGCCCTCACCTCCACTGTTCTGCACATTCTTTATACCTTTCTTTAGTTTCTTTGTACACTCTTGTTCCTATTTTGTCACTTCTGCAGTGTTATTTTGAGTGGTATGCCATTCAATTCGTGAATATCGTCTGCCATTTTTGATACCCGGCGGACGTAAACAATCGTAAATATGATAATTCCGCACAGGCCTTTCTAACTACAGTATTTATACTAAGATACTAAATACAGTATACAGAATAGATGAGGCATAATTCCTGTTTATAATTCTGGTTTAAATTATATGGTTCATCTTATGCTTTTCCCTAAAATGTACAGTCTGGCCTGCCAATACGCGAGAATATGGGCGACACGCGAGGGCGCGGAATGAAAATTCGCGTATTAGCAATAGAGTATTATATGGGAATAAATCGATATGGGCGGCACTGACTCCAAGTTGTCTACTTTAGGCCTATTTATCTCCGTGAATTGCCACAAAAGGTACATATATGTATACATAAACATCCAAATCATAAGAAAATATAACAATAATAATAAACTCACCTTAAAATTAACAGTAAATGTCCAACACGAGTCGGACAGCTGTTGCGCGAGCGTGGACTGAGGGTAGACTGGCGTATCCCACAATGCCCTGCGTGCCTACGTAACTGGCGCGGAATGGTGGGGGGCCTCGCGTATTAGCTGAACTCCCCGGAATTGCCCTTATATCGGGCCCGGATTCGCGTTTTAAAGGTACATCACTCGTTTTGAAAGTTTTGGCTATAATTCGACCACCTCCTCGCGTATAAGGTGAATCGCGTATTAAAAGCTCGCGTATTGGCAGGTCAGACTGTACCTTACTTAGGTAGCCTATCTTACAAGTTTATACTGTTATACTGTTTCTAACAGTTTCCTGTTATCAAAGCTTGTTCCGTAGGCTTATAGGCTAATATTTTATTTCCTTCATGTACAAGAAAATGTGGTTATGAAATACGAAAAAGCTCAAAAAGGTTAACTTCCAGGTCAGCCCAGACTACTTTTATTTTTTCCCATATAAAGTTTGCCCCCACTTTGGCGTGGTTTTGCCAGTCTATAAAAATCGCCAAAGTGGGGGCTCCACTTATACCTGTACGTAATTATATATATATATATATATAAAGGAGTACAAAGGAGTACAAAGGAAATCAAGCAACAACAGATCTAGTGACCCTTCTAGGTTGCTTGTCCTCCAAAACACTGAGGATCAACAGTGGTTTAGAGTGGGTAAGGGAACATTGGAAAGGGAACTACTGCCCTGCCACTAACGTGGCAGGACTAGGAAGTTAGTAGGGGACATATGGGTTAGTAACTGAGGGGAGGATAAAGTTATTCATTTACAAACGCAGTCAGTCGCGGGTTTGATGCGAGATATTTGTCTAGGCGGAATTTAAATGAATCAACGGTGCTGCAGTCTATAACGTCTCGGGAAGCCCATTCCACAAGTTGACAACTCGATTGAAGAAGAAATTCTTAGATTCGTGCGAGTTAAAAGATTTACCAATAATTTTGCAACCGTTTCCCCGCGTGTAATTAGATTGGTCGATAGTGAAGTACTTACTACAGTTCATATTGTCGATGCCTTTGATGATTTTGAACACTTGAATTAAGTCGCCTCTTAATCTGCGCTGGGTTAAAGGAAATAGATTTAATTCTCTAAGACGCTCTTCGTATGGTTTGTTCTTTAGGCTAGGTATCATTTTGGTAACTGTACGTTGAACTCGTTCTAGCTTGTTTATATCTTTTTGGTAATAAGGGCACCAGGATTGAACGCAGTATTCCAGAAGAGGGCGGACTAAGGAATTGTAAAGGGTTAGGATAACTTCTTTGGATTTATGCTCAAATGACCTGCCTATAAAGCCAATTATTTTGTTTGCCTTCTTAACAACTTCTGAACATTGTTGACTCGGTTTTAGGTTACTCGATATTGTTACTCCCAGATCAGTTTCTCTGTTTACATTCTTAAGCTGAGTGCCATTCATCGAATAGTTTGCTTTCTCATTTAGGTATCCGACATGTAGTACTTTACATTTATCCGCATTGAAACTCATTTGCCAAATTTGGGCCCAACATGACAATTTATCTAGATTGTGTTGCATATCGTCAACTTGTTCTTTTGAGAGTACGCTATTTGCAATTTTTGTATCGTCAGCAAATTTTGAGATTGTGCAGGTGAGACCCTCATCTATGTCGTTGATGTAAATTAGAAAGAGAATTGGTCCTAGTACCGATCCCTGGGGTACCCCGCTACTTACATTGGTCCATTTAGATGCCTTACCGTTTATGACTACCCTTTGCTTTCTGTTGCTGAGCCAATTTTCTATCCATTTCAACACACCGTCTTGTATTCCATGCGCTTTTAGTTTTAGCAGTAAACGTTGTGGGGAACTTTGTCAAAGGCCTTTTGAAAATCAAGGTATATAATATCTACAGCTTTACTCTCATCGTAGAGGTTGAGGATATCGTGGAAGAAGTCTAAGAGGTTTGTTAAACAGGAACGTTTTACGAAAGCCGTGTTGAGTATCTTTAAGTATGTTATTTTCCTCCAAGTGATTTACGAGTCTGTCTCGTATGACCGTTTCTAGCATTTTACATACAACTGAGGTTAAGCTAATTGGACGATAGTTACTGGGTAGGGATTTGCTGCCTTTTTTGAATATCGGTGTTACGTTGGCTAGCTTCCACTGATCAGGCATAGTTCCAGACTGCAAGGATTTATTGAATAGTAATGTCAGTGGTTTGGAGAGCTCATTCTTAGCTTCCTTTAGAACTCTAGGCGAGATTGTATCAGGTCCTGGCGTTTTATTTACCTTGAGTTTATCTAAACAATTCAATACTTCTCTCTCTGTAACGGTGATATTGCTTAGAACATCTGAATTATCAATCTGAATCGGCGATGGTGTAGGGATATCACTGAGGTCTTCTGTTGTAAAAACTGATGCAAAGAAGGTATTGAGGGCATTACTCATTTGTACTTCGTCTTTGGTGTATTCTCCTTTTTCATCGACTAACGGTCCAACAGTTGAAGTAACTACTTTTTTCTTTCTGATATAACTATAGAATTCTTTCGGGTTTGTTTTACTTTGATTCGCAATATGTAACTCTAAGGTCTTTTTACTTTGCTTAATTAACTTTTTGGCTTTGCGTCGTAGCTCTACAAATTTCACCCGTTCTTCGTCATTTTGTGAGGATTTTAATCTATCATTAGCAAATTTTTTAGCAAGCAGGCAGTTTGAAATATCTTTATTCCACCATTTGGGCTTATTATTATGGCCTGGACGCCGTATTTTCGATGGTATGCAGTCTTGCACTGCTTTTAGGTAAGTGGTTTCGAATAACTTCCAAGATGTATTTATGTCGTTATTGTTAATTAAAAAGCTCCAGTCAGTTTCTTTAAACATAGCTCTAAGTTTATGGAAGTTTGCTTTCTTGAAATTAGGGACTTTTTCGATGCTACTATTTGGTTCGTTACTAGTAAACTTTAAAGTGAAAGTTATCGTACGATGGTCGCTGTTACTGAATTCATCACCAACATTCAAATTCTCTATCAATTCTTCTTTTGTTGCAAGTACAATGTCAAGAACGTTATTACCACGGGTCGGCATTCGAACAAATTGATAAAGTGAACTCTCTTGCAAGTTCGTATACAAGTCATGTCCGGAGTGTGAAGTAAGAGTATCGCCCCACTTGGTCACAGGTAAATTAAAGTCGCCAAAAATTACGGTATCTTGTGAGTTACTTACATCTGCAATTTGTTCGTAAATTTCTCGGTCAGTTTGCACTGATTGAGCTGGAGGTCTGTATATTAACGCAAGTATTATTTTTGTACCTTTATTATTCTTTATTAGCACAAAAGATGTGTCGACGTTCACAATTTGAGGTTTTGACACGAGGGTCGGGTTAAGACTTTCTTTGATATAAAATAAAACGCCACCTCCATTTTTATTTATTCGGCTGTTCTCAAACATTACATAACCGGGAAGTGAATACTCTGCTAAAAAGTCTCTATCTTGTGTATTGAGCCAAGATTCTGTTATGCCAATCACATCATAATTTTCTGTAAACACTAGTTCCTCTAAATCTGAAAATTTATTGCGTATGCTACGAGCGTTTGCATAGAAAACCTTTAAAGTTGCGGTTTTAGAACTCGCAGATCGTTCTTTCATCGAATTTTTGGTTCTGGTCGGATCTACATTTACATTCATGGCTGTCCTCGGTCCTCGGTCGTTATCCCTGACGGTTTTGAATTTGGGTCGTGTTGGTGGAGCTTTATCCCACGTTCTCCTTCCTGCAGAGGTTTGCTAGACAACGATTTGTGCTGGTGGCTATGTTGTAAAATCGGCTCTCTACACCGAGCCGGGGGACGATTCCTGAGACGGGCCAGCTTTGATACTTCGTCAACTGCTGCAACTACAAACGCTTCCTGGTCTTAGGTGCCCTGGCGCAAAACTCTGTGAGCTGACCACGTATCATCGAGTCTCCCACGAGCCGGACTTCTTCTATTTCCTCTTCGTCATCTGAGTCTGCGAATATCTGGAAACGGTTTTTGACACTCGGTAATCGTATGTGTATATACATACAGTATATACAGTAAAAGTCCTTTAATCCGATGACCGATGATTCGAATCTCCCAATAGTCCGAATTTTTCAATTTGAGGCCAAATCCGAATTCACCCGATGGTCCAAATTTCAAGAAGTCCCAAAGTCCCCTTTTTGAGGCATTAGTCCACTCAAATGACACATAATGGAGCACACACATATCATATGTTCATGAATTCACTTTAAAAGTTTACCATTGTCATTGTAGCCTATTACCTACTTCAAAACATTCAGATTAATGGTCAAAGGAAGCTACTGATATAAACGTAAACAACACATCGTCTGCTAGAGAGTTTGTTTTGCTCTTGAACGCATCCTTGGGACGCTCCGATGCGCTACTGGCTTGCACTGCATTTTCTGCAAGCGCATTCAGTCTTGAGCTTGAAAACGCACCTTTGGACGTTCCGATACGCTACTATTTATAGTTCAGTGATCGGAGCGTCCCAAGAGTGATTTCAAGATAACAAGACAAGGGTGCTTTCAATACAATATAATATAACAAAGCACGTCACAAAAGGAAAATCACAAAAGGAAAATTACAAGAACCTCTCAGGGAAGTGCCGTTGTTAAGGCATTACTTCCCGAACCACATCTGATCTGATCTTCAAGAGCAAGACAAACTCGCTAGTAGACGATGCGGACATATGGTGTTTACGTTTATATCAGCAGATTCCTTTGACCATTAATCTGAATGTCTTGAAGTAGGTAATAGGCTACAATGACAATGGTAAACATTTGAAGTGATTTCATGAACATATGATATGTGTGTGTGTCATTTGGGTGGCCTAATGCCTCAATGTTTTCGTCAGGCCATTAATACACAGGTTCATAGGGGTAAAGTCCGATAATCCGAAAAATCCACTAATCCGAACGAGGGCCGGTCCGCTGCCCTTCGGATTAACGGAAGTTTACTGTATATACAGTATATATCTAAAAAAATAGGGAATATGCCGGAGTAGATAGATTGATAGATTACCTTGTTTTCTGTGACTTGGCCATAGGGAAGTGATGTGGATTTCTGAGCCTGTCCACCTGCGGTCTGGAGGCTGGTGAATGAGAGGGGCCAGGTAGGTCCAGGGAATTAGGTCTCTGGAGCTGGCGTGGGGGTAGAGGCCCGGGACGCTCGGAGGATGGTGGGGGGATCTGGTGTAGGGAAGCGTACGTGGGGGAGAGGTGGTCATCAAGGGGGTCGTCGACGCTGTACCCTGATGATGGACCCGGTTCTTCAGACAGTGCTGGTGGGTAGGAGGAGCTAGATGGTGATGCGCTGCTCCTTCCACCCTGAGGTTAAAAAAATGGAATCAAATAATTTTTTTTTAAAGCCTACAAGGTGGGGGGGGGGGGGATAGACAGTACCTAACAGTCATCATCATCATCATCTCCGACGCCTTGCTTTCCCCTGGGAAACCCCGCTAAAGGATGGCCATGACAGAAACGCCTACAGGCTACTTTGTCAAGGCATGCCTCTTTTGCCCGTGATATAATACCCCTTCCACTACGTGGAAGTTTTTCCTCAATATCTTTTTCCACTTTCTTTTCTCATACCATAGGTGGTCTTCCACTACTAGCTGCTCCACTCACCTGATTCCCATATATCTTTCTTGACATTCTGTCTTCATCCATTCTCTGAACATGACCCTACCACCTCAAAGTACTTCTCTTTATCCACTCAACCACTCCACATTCAATGCCCAAAGCTTGCTCTTTCATTCCAAAGGACTCATACACTTCCCTATTACTTGGCCCATCTAGCCTATTCACGCCAGCTGTCATTCTGAAAAAGCTCATCTCCACTGCTCTCAGTTAGGAGAGGTCCTCGTCACTTGCAGTCATGTCTCACTTCCATGTAAGAGTGTTGGGAGCAGTACAGTTTCTCATCGACTTTTTCACTTCTTCAGTACCCATTTTTCCTTTCAGACTACTATCAAGTTCTCCAATTACCATTCTCCCTTATATTTTTTTGTATACAAGGGAGAATGGTAATTGGAGAACTTGATAATAATAAGCATGTTACTTATTTCTCATAAGTGCCAATTTTTTGGCGCCATTACCTTACATTTCCCTACATTGACCTTTAACTTTCTCTTTTCACATACCCTGTCAAAGTCAGTGACCACTCTCTGAAGTTCTTCAGCATTTTCCGCCAACAGGACTGCATCGTCCGCATATAGGCATGTTAAAATCTTCCATGTTCTTCCCTCTGATTCCAGTCTAGCTCCCACACCCATTGATACAGCCCTACATTCCCTAATCACTCCATCCATGTATATATTGAACAACCAAGCTGACATGACACATCCCTGTCTTACACCTACAGTACATTGACCTCAAATATTCAAGTTATGTTCCCTATTTTAAGGAATTGTAGAGATTTTTCGATTGTTAAAGATTATTCTAGATACTCTAACATATGTTTTCTAGTGACATACAAGTTTTTAGTGTCTGGTGACTATCTAGCGATTTGTCAATACTATTCTAGCATACATTTGTGCTTTAGTTCATCATGCATTGTTTAATAAATTTGCCCTATTTCTCCAGAAGACTTCCTACATGATATACCGGTAGTGTATTGTTCTAGTGATAATTAAATATTATACAGGGCTATTTTAAGTTGGCTGATGATTATGAAACAGTAATATGCTGGACGATGAGAATACTGTATGTAAACATGTCTCGGATATCACTGATAATTTTTGGCATTTTCTGCCAAAAGCGGCCCCAATGGCTAATCAGTGGTGGTAACGCAGCTTTACACATTCACATTGTCGTTGGCTTCCGGTAATTAATTTCATAGTAATTTAATTAACGTTTGTGGGTGATATAAAAAGAATTACCAGTTCTTGAAGGATGACAATTTTTATCCTTCAAGAAAGATTGAAATATTCGCTATTCGTATTAGCGAATTTTACCAACCTTTTTTTTATTCGTATTCGCAAATACCTGTAATGAAAATTGATATTCGTTCCATCTCTAATGTACACCCTAATGTGGTGGATTGTGTTCTTTTATTTATAAATTATTATTTTACTTAACCCATACCATACCATAGGATACAGTAATAAAAACCCCTGCAGTCCCAAGCACTGTGGCAAAAATGGCAGGAGAGACCACCTTTTCACCTCAAGAGATGGAGCAAGACTGGCCCAGTCACCCTTCAGCGGGTCTTATATAAGCTGAGAAGTGTTGCCAGACCGGTAGCAGTACTTAAACAGTCGTGTTACCAAATACAGGGTTGTACAGGCAGTTACAAGGAAAGTACATTACTGACGAATATACTCGGGCCTGGGACTGGGGAGTTACTTATCTACTGGCGAATATACTCGGGCCTGGGACTGTAAGGGCTAAGCGGTTTCCACATAGCGATTTTGATTAGTTATTTTGTCTTTTTACTGTGTTCGTATAAGTTTTGGTTTGTTTATTTTGCAAGTTTTACATTATAATCATCTCACTCCATTTTAAGATATTTGCATAGTAGGCTACAGCTCCCAAATACTTGAAACTTTCAACCTCTTCCAATACTTTATTTATCATTTTTATTTAACAACTTATCTTGTGTTCTTTCTTAATTCTATGTTTTGCCTTGAAATCTATGGTTTCATGCATTCTTCTCTCAAACACCATTACCTTACATTTTTCCACATATAGATTTTGTTTAGTGTGTTGTTTCGATAGTTTCTAATTTTAATGAGTTCATTATATTAATTTGAACGGTAACTTTTGAGTTAAAATTAAAGTTATATATATATTTTACTTTCCCTACATACATTGACCTTTAACTACCTCTTTTCACACACCCTGTCAAAGTCTGTGACCACTCTCTGAAGTTCTTCCACATTTTCCACCAACAGAACTGCATCGTCCGCATATGGACATGTTAGAATCTTCCACTCTCTTCCCTCTGATTCCAGCCTAGTTCCTATACCCATTGATCCTGCCCTACATTCTCTAATCACTCCATCCATGTATATATTGAACATCCAAGGTGACATGACACATCCCAGTCTTACTCCTACATTGACCTCAACATTCTCACTGAACTTATCACCTACCTTCACAGTTGCCAATGCATTCCTATAATTTTTTTTTACTGCCACTAGCAACTTTCCTTCCACACCATATACTGTTAACACATCCCATAGACCCTCCCAATCTACTTTGTCGTAGGCTTTTTCCAAATCCATGAATGCTGCATAGAGTTTTCTGTTCTTGGCCAAATACTTCTCTACCAACAAACGCATTGAGGCTATCTGGTCAACGCAGCCCCTACCCTTTCTGAAACCTCCCTGCTCCTCGCCTATTTTGTCATCCGTTATCTAATCTTCTGCAGTCTCTCTATTACTACTCTTGCTTGCGTACTGTATACCTTTCCAGGTATGCTAAGCAAGCTAATTCCCCTATAACTCATACACTCCTCTTTGATAGTACCATAACTTAAAATAGTGTGTGTGTATTTACCTAATTGTAGTTTACAGGAGTTGAGCTAAGCTCGTGTTGTCCCGTCTCTCAGTCTACTTTTATCCAATTTTTTCTTGAAAATATGGATGTTCCCTGCCATGTTTTGTCATCCATTATGTGAGAGAGAGAGAGAGAGAGAGAGAGAGAGAGAGAGAGAGAGAGAGAGAGAGAGAGAGAGAGAGAGAGAGAGAGAGAGAAGAGACAGAGAGAGATAGAGAGAGAGAGAGAGAGAGAGAGAGAGAGAGAGAGAGAGAGAGAGAGAGAGAGAGAGAGAGGGAGAGAGAGAGAGAGAGAGAGAGAGAGAGAGAGAGGGAGAGAGAGAGAGAGAGAGAGAGAGAGAGAGAGAGAGAGAGAGAAAAAAACTACTCCCCCTCCAGACTGACCTGATATAGAGCGGCGTCTGGCGAGGCTCGGGATAACTGGGACTGTTTCTTCAATAAAGCCTTCTGACGAGCCTTTTCACGAGCTTTCTTGGCCTTTGCTCGTTCCTGGAGACAACAAATATAATAGAGTAAAAGTTATATATGTTGTGGAAGATTAACTGCAAAATAATTAGAACACATTCAACTACCGTACACAAAAATAAATAAAAAATAATAATAAAATAAAGAATAGATACCTTTCTTTTTGTATTATATTTACATATACTGTATATATATATATATATATATATATATATTTTTTTTTTTAACAACCACTAAGTATTACCACTGGGAAAAAACTGGTGTTCAGTGGTCAATCTGGCCACTAACTGAGTGGGTGGTATTCTTGTGGTGACCTTCCTGAGCAAGAATTGAACTCCCAACACTTCTGTAGAGTTGACTCGCCAGTAAGGTACCTTACCAATATTGATGGGTGCCCAACCCCGAAAGGGTTGAAATAGTGGAGCTATCCACTCGGCTTTCTAGGACCTTTCCTAGCTGATGCTAAGAGGATTGGGTTCTAGTCGTGTGGTGATGGGCTGGTCTATCAGAGTGTTGAGAATTCTCTGACTGTTCCTTTTACATATACTGTATATATTTTCTAGATCTCAAGTGCCAGCGTCTCTTCCTCTCCGAGTCTTAGAGGTAGATTATAAGCTCATCATCATCATCAAATCTGATTTGAAGAGGTAGATTATAAGCTAAAGAAAAATATAAAGCTGTTGTCAAATAATTAGTTTTACCAAAAATCTTGGCCCATAAACTATATCATTATCTTTCTATCTATCTATTTATTTATTTACTCAGGCATATTTCCCATTTTGTTTTTAAGCTGGGGGTGGCCGACTATAATTACTATAATTTTCCTATGACATACATACATACATACATACATACAATTTTAAGACCGAGTGCTCCACACATACGTGCAGTTTCAGTCTCTTGTCCTAATGGCGGCGTTCCAGGCAACCCTGTTAACCTATAAACGGCGAGCTGGGTGTATTGAACACCACTGTTCTGGGCGAGCATATTAGGCTCCATTCATGCCTATAATCGTAATTTTACGATAAATATCGTTATTACTTATTCATATGCGCCTATTTTACCTTCACTATGAAGATAGTAACCTGTAACAACAATAAAACAAGTGGGAATAAGGTTTTTATGGGCAAAATCGCGAATAAACATGGAGCAGCCCATTCATGAATTGTGGAGCAAATTCAGGTAACTCCTCCCTTCACGAGGCCTCAAGCCAGACTGACTCACTCACACTCTCCCTGGCCTTACGCAACACACTCGCTAGTCACATGACCAGCTACAGGCCGTAGCTCGATTGGTAGAGCGTTCGCCTGCTAACCGTGAGGTTGACGGTTCGAGCCTCGGGCCAGCCAGTGAGTTATTGGCAGATGTCAGTGCTGTTGGTGAATGGCGCGGTCTAGCAATCTGTGGCAACTATTCACTAAGTCCCTGATTCATCAGAGCACCCACCCTAGCCTTGCTATTCAGCAGGGAGTGTATGGTGGTAAAAACTGCATCATCATCATCATGACCACACCATAGAACCGGCTTGGAGATGTTTACACGAAAATATACCAACGAATTAGGGAATAATAGGGAAAATGGGTGATAATTAAAGGGGGGAGGGGAAAGGGGGGAGGGGAAAGGGGGGAAGGAGGTAATGTGGAGGAGTGATATGAAGTATATAGTATTTTTTTTTAACCCTCCAGCCCCGGCTATGTATTATATATATATTCCTCGAAACCCGGGTGTTTTGGCCGAAAAACGTCTAGGCTAGGCTACCGTATATTCGTTAATCAGACTGCTTCCCGCATTCCCGCGCATCCCCAAGCGTAGCTGTGTTATTTACCTGTAGAATGGCATTAAGTAGAGCTCTCTAAGTCAACTGGTTGAGCTGTGATGATGATTTCATTGGAGATAACTTTATGGCCAACACAGCCACTTTACACCACTTTTCGATACTTAACAACAACATACAGGCACACACGAACAAGCGACGCTCTCCTTCTTGTGGCCGGAGATGCGGGGCGTCGGTCCAGCCGGCTGTTGTTTACATGCGTCGGACCGACGCCTCGCACACGAAGCTCACAGGCTTTCAACCACTGGGTGTTCAAGAGGCCTTCCGGGTACCTGTTATATGCTTTTTTATGGGCGTTCAAGAGCCCTTCCGTGGTGAGAGGGTTAAAGTGCTACTGGGGCCTAAACAAATGGTTTTTTTTAGGCCTTCCCTCTTAAGAGCTTTGCCGCCGTTGCCCAGTAAAACTTCTTAAGAGCTTTCTCGCCGTTGCCGGGTTAAGGGCTGCTTCAATTGTCAAGTTTTTGGATTTGAGATCGGCACGTATAGTGCGATCCTAGGTCTTCCTCGGTCCACCCCTTGGTGCAGCTCCCTCCACAATCACAGACCTGCATTTTTTCACCCAATTTTGTTCATCCATTCTCTCCACATGTCCATACCATCCCCGTCTACTTGTACGCATCACCTCGCTAATACTCTTTATACAGTAACCCCCCCGCTCTTTCGGAATTCTCAGACTTTCGGACCAGCATTTCAATTCGGACTCATGGTTCAACTTTTCGGATTTGTCTGAAAGGCTGAGAAAATAACTCCATCCTTATCGGACTACACTTAACTTCGGACTCATACTTCGGACTCATGCTTCAGCCTTTCGGATTTGTCTGAAAGGCTGAGAAAAATAAAATTGCATTCGGACCAAAGAGCCGAGTTTTGGACTTGTCTGGTTAGGTGAATGTGTATTCGGACTTATAAACTTTGGACATTATTTCAGCCTTTCGGATTTGTCTGAAAGGCTGAGAAAAATTAATTCGCATTCGGACCGAAGAGCCGAGTTTCGGACTTATAAACTTCGGACATTATTTCAGCTATTCGGACAAGTCCGAATGGCTGAAGTGTGAGTTCGGACTCGGCCCTTTCGGACTTTTGACACTTTCGGACAGGGGTCTCCCCTAATTAGTCCAAAAGAGCGGGGGTCTACTGTACCTAAACGTCTCCTTAGCTCAACATTTGCATTAACTATTATTGGAGTGTTGACAATTCGTTAGAAGTTATTGATAAAATAAATACCATGCCGAAAGTTACCTCGGTACATAGCTTCGACTTTTCAACTTTGTATACCAATTTGCCTTTAGATTTAGTATATTCAGAGCTTTGCTTTATTATAGATTTGCACTTTGACAGGTTCGTTAGGAATGGTAATTATTTCATAAATGTTTATACATATTTTAATAATGCATCACTTAGCTCTACTCCCACTAGTTCTGTATATTTTGATAGAACTAAACTTAAAGATGCCCTTAACTTCCTCCTTTTCAATACTTATGTTAGATTCGGGCCGTACATTTTCAAACAAATATTAGGAATTCCTATGGGTGGAAATGCTAGCCCTTTAATTGCAGACTTGTTGTTGTTGTTGCTGTTCCTCAGGCTGTCTGGCCGAGCAGCCCCAAGGTCCCGAGCAAGGCCAAGGCCACAACCGAGCGCCCCCACAGAACCCTCCCAGCCTACCATTAATAATGCCCAGGTGACCGAAGCCACTCAAAAGCGGGGAGCTGAGGAGGGCGCAAAAACGCCCGGGAAACAAAAGCCCCACCCAAGGCCCTGTGCCCCTCAGCAATTACAAAGGGAAAGTTGAGGGGCAAAGGAAAAATGTGACGCTTTGGCTCCCAATCTGCCAGGGTTGGCAGTAGGGAGGTCAATCAACGGAAAAGACGCCGTCACTTGAGATCTAGAAAATATATAAGTAAAAGGAACAGTCAGAGTAAGCTATGGGTATGGCAGAGAATGCTCAACTCTCATTCTGATAGACCAGCCCATCACCAAAATTGCAGACTTATTCTTGCTTGCTTTAGAATTTAAATATATAAAAGACTTAGTTGACAGTAGCAAGAAAAATAAAATCCCAGAAAAATTAGCACTTGCTAAATTGTTAAGTAATAATAGTAGATATATTGATGATATTCTCGTTTGCAATTTGTTAAATTTTAATCAAGTTGCTAAACTTATTTACCCTAATTCTATTCCCCTCACACAATGTAACGTAAATTATAAAGTTGAAAATTTCTTGATATAAATATAGAGATTGTTAATGAACAGTGCATACTTAAAGTATATCACAAAGTTGATGATTTTAATTTTAACGTAATAAACTTTCCTTTCCCTAGTAGTAATATCGATAGTAAAATAACTTATAATTGTTTTTATTCCCAATTAATAAGATTTTGTAAAATCTGCACTAAAGTAGATGACTTTTGGGCTAGAGCTAGGTTACTATACAGACTCTTAGTGGACAGAGGTTTTGAGGCAAGTAAATTGTTCCATAAATTTAATCTTTTTAGGGTCAATTATTGTGACTGTATTCTAAAATTTGACATCAATAATTTTAATCAAGCATTTTTAACTTGAAGTTTCTTGTATAACCTCTGCTTACTTTTTGTCTGTATTTATTGTTTTTTGTCTGTATTTATTGTTTAGCTTTTTCTTTTTCTATTATTAATATTAATATTGATGATTTTTTAAATTTATTGTTCTTGTTAAAAGAGTACTCTTTGTGTAAATCTGTTGTTACTTCATATTTTGCAATTATTTGTCTTTATATTATATGTATTCATTGTCGATAGTATCAATTGCTTACTTTTGCGATTTCCTTAGTTTATTTGTGCTATAAATGTAAGTTATTTGTAGGGTAGTTATTGATAGGGGTCACTTGAGGCATGCTATGCTTACAGGTACCTACCCGATAGCACTATCGTTAGTGAGTGCTGTACTGTATTTTATATATTATTTTGTAATAGTATAGATATCTTATCAATATTTGTATTTTGTACTATTGTTAATGTCTTGTCATGTTGCAAATTTGATTTTAAATAATATTTTGACATTTAACATGTAGTTTCTTTATTCATGCAGAGTTTAGTAAAATTTGCCAGAACGTCCCGGACTTCCCAAACTTGACTACTTCCTTTAACGTGACGATAGTGCGTTGTTATATGTGCGATTAGTTTGCTTGGGAAACAGATTAACTTGCTCATGTAGTAATGTACACCCTATGTGGTGGATTGTGTTCTTTTATTTAATAATTTTCATTTTAGTAAGCGTTGTTTCCACATAGCGATTTTGATAATTTAATTTGACTTTATATTGTCCTTGTCCCAATTTTGGTTTGTTTAGTTTGCAAGTTTTACATTTTAATTCTATCCTGCAGCCTGGCCCCACACATCCATCTCACCATTCTCATTTCAATATGTTCCATATATGTGTCTAATCCTCCGTGAGTAGTAGTACAGTACTTTCTGCTTCGCGATAGTGGTGGTGGACAGGAGTGAACGGAGAATGCTTGTGAATAGTTGAGTGAACACGTGGACATTTGGAGTAAGGGGTCGGGCGCAAGTTGGACTAGATAATAGTCCATCAGGCGCCTGGCCCGGGGAGACGATTAATATGAAGGGTGCGCCTGGAAGTGTGGTGGGAGGGCTTGTGGCTTTGGCTCCGCTGCATGTCTGCCTGCCGAGATCGGAACCTCTCCGGGTGGTCGGGGGCCAGGGGAGTGCTGGAGCGACCTTGGTGACCCTGATCTCTGGGTCTTCTCCTGGGTGACCTGGATGTGTGTGAGTTTGTGCTTTTTATCTGTGTTTATTTGTTGTTTTATGTTGTTTTTGTGTTTTCCCTGTTCTTGCTCTATCTTGAGTCGGCTACCCCCAAAATGGGGATTGGGCCTGAGCATATAGATAGATAGATAGATAGATAGATAGACTTTCTGCTTCATGCCATAGAACCATCGAGTAATGTCCCTCTCTATAAATTTCATATCATTTATGATCAAGGTTTTGGCAATCTATTGATTTTGATTGTAAATTATTAAAAGAGGATTACTGTATATTTGAAGGTACGAAGATAGGACAGTATTTTTGTCTGTAGATTGATTGATAGGTAGATAATTTATTGACCACATCAAGTATATATAAAAAAATACATTACAATTATTATCTCACCTGTTCCTGTAAGACCTTGGCCAGCTCTCGGTCCTGCGCCTCTATCGCCATGAGTTGGTCTTGGTGCAGCAGGTCACCGCGGCGCTTTCCTTCTTGTTCCTGAAGTAGTTGAGCTAATTCCTGTAAATCAGGAGTGCTGACAAGCACCCATACAGCATACTGCATGCTAACAACACTAATTTAAACAAAGTCTAAAATCATGAGTCTAATGAAGAAATATTTACAGTAATTAAAACCAAATCTAAAATCATGAGTCTAATGAAGCAATATTTACAACACAATCATTAGTACTGAATGAGATAACACATAGTACCTCACACAAACAGAAAATAATTAAAAAATAAAATAATATACATACAATATACACAAAATAGAATAAAAGAAATGGCAATAATAATGAGGTCATAAAGTACATACTGGGACATACATATGTGAGCCTTGTTTAACCAATGGAGGCATTTCATATCACATAAATTAAGAATGGTAGTACAGTACAGTCAGACATCCCCTAACACTGAATAGGTATACCATTATTACCGTATATAAGGCAATTTAAATAATTATATATTTTTTTCAAGTACAGTACTATATACTTTTAACATAACTGTGTAGATGCTAAAACCTTTAAAAATGATAGACTAAAAAACTTGAGTGCATAATTCATAGGACACAAAAATATTATTTTATAAACCAAGTGATTTGTGTCTATTACAGACCCACCTCAGTCACAAGGGGTTTGAAATATTCTAATATGCTATCACCAGAATGTTTTAAAGCAAACAGCCCCTTTAGGAACAAATTATTTGTTGTTGTTCGCATTCCTTTGTATCTCACAAAGGTTGTCAAGCTCAAACTTCTGAAAGGTCCTCAGCTGAGTATTCTGCACAGCCTCTGGTATGTAGGCTATGTTAGTATGTATGTATATACTCTGGCACGTACCCCACTTTTATATATACCGGATTACCGGTATATATATATATTCATATTTGTCTTCACCAACCCACCAATTAATTTACAAATAAACCTAACTAATGAAATCAATGAAAATAATATATATTTTTGTTTCTGGTAGGAAACTATATACAGGTGTTTGTTATTTTCTAGTTAGCCAATTCTTGGGTGGTGTTATTTTATATGCTTAATGAGATATATAGCTTGAGCTTCTTAATTTAACCCTTGTCTAGCGGGGTGTTTTGGGCTCATTTGGGCATATTCAGGCCCTCCTGCATGATAAATCAAGCATCTGCATGAAAACAAAATTATTTAGCAAAAAACTAGGCACTAAAAGCTTTAAAATGAGACCAGAACGAGCTACGTAGCACTCGTGGTTCTCTTGCAGTGATGCCACGAACATGGGAGTTTAGCATATATTGGTATATTTTTCCCAGCTATGCTCACTACTGGCTACGCTGCCGGCCTCTCGAGAACACAGGGAACATGAGTTAATGGGCGGCGGTAAGCCCTGGGAGTCGGCTGTCTGGCCCGCTGTGCTCCCGGCCATTTGCACTCGATTTTAACCCTTTAAAAGCCTTAATAATGCTCCTAACTTCCTGCAAATTGGTGCACGACTTAAGTAGAGCGCCGCCAATAAGGGGTTAAGAAATATCAGCACTACTAGGGGCTGATATATTTTTTTAATACCAGTAACTATCTATTGCCCTTCCTCTATGGTTTTAATACCAGTAACTATCTATTGCCCTTCCTCTATGGGGCCAGCCCTGTGAGAGTCTTGTTCTAGACTCAGTGGTCTGGTTAAACAAACTTTTAATTAATTCCTTCCTCTATGGGTTACAGACCTATTTGTTATGACAAGTGAGGCAGCTCTTAACAGGGCTGCCTGGAGCGCCGCCATTGGGATGTGAGACCGGAACCGCACTTTGTGTGGAGCACTAAGTCTTTAACCCTTCTTTGGCGGCGCGCAACTTATGTCGTGTGAAATAAATTTGGACTAAGTGGCGGTTCACAACTTATGTCGTGTGCCATTTTCAGCACGTAATGTTGCAGAGAGAGAGAGCTGAGCGGTGTGAGGAGCGTAGTAAGGCTATGACCGCCGCCCACCACCGCGGTGGGCCAAATGAAGTGAAAACCACCCTTCCATCCCCCCTCACACTCGCTACACAGGGAATTATGTAGGGAAAGTACCTAATTACATGGTTTTTGCACTCGTGTTGCGCGATCGTTGCAAGAAAACCAGTGGTCGTACAAGGATGGTTGGGGTGTCATTGGAAAGCTCTGTTTATGCCCTTTCAGGGATAGATACTTGTTTTACGCTCTGGGTCTTATTTAGGCATGAAAATGATCACGTAAACAACCCTATTTAGGGTAAAAACACCCCGCTGGGCGGTACATATAAATTACCGCCTAGGCCGCTCGTAAGGTGTTAAATTTGTGTGTTATGCTACAGTAATTAATTCCATTGTGCTGTATATATACCTTACCTCCTTTGAGGTTAAATTTAAAAAATCCTCTTCAAGTGATTAATCTATTAAAAAGTGAACATTAAGGATAAGGGTATATGCTAGGGTGAGCATTTATGCGGCAATCATCTTCGTGCCTTTACCCTTGGAAGCTTGTAGTGGGTGAAAGCTACCCAGCCTGGTACACAGGGAGTACTGTATTATATACATTAGGCTACAAGGTTAGTAAAATTTAGCTCTCCATATGGGACACCACAATGTCTAGTCAATTCTCTAGGTTTCTATTTCCTGCTAGGGGAACACAAAATCTGCTTAATGACATAAATTCCTTGAATTTGGATAGCCTAAGTATTTGGCTAAACTCATAACTCCATTTATAAGCACAGAAGATATGAACTTGCGTACAGGTAGTAGCAGTAACCTTTTCTGATTATACGAGCCCAAAGCTGCTAAAGAACACTCTTTAATCAGTAGATTAGTTTTCATTTACTGAACCAAGGTGGTACAATCAAGTACCATTACCGGTATTAGTGATGGTGATGGGCTGGTCTATCAGAGTGAGAACTGAGCGATCTCTGCCATACCCATAGCTTACTCTGACTGTTCCTTTTACTTATATATTTTCTAGATCTCAAGTGACGGCGTCTCTTCCGTGGATTGACCTCCCAATCTACCAAGATTGGAAGGCAAAGCGTCACATTTTTCCTTTGCCCCTCAACTTTTTTTTCACAATTGCTGAGGGGCACAGGGCCCTGGGTGGGGCTTTGGTTTCCCGGGCGTTTCTGCACCCTCCTCAGCTCCCCGCCATGGAGTGGCTTCGGTCACCCAGGCTTTATTGTGGTCGGCAGGGAGGGTTCTGTGGGGGCGCTCGGTTACGGCCTTGGCCTTGCTCGGGGCCTTGGGGCTGTTCGGCCAGGCAGCTTAGGGAACAACAACAACAACAACCGGTATTAGTTTCATGGTAATTGAACACAAAAATAGAAGTAAATAAAAGGTTGAAATAATTATTTTTTTCACAACACTATAAATACTACTAATGGAATCATGTGGTCATAATTAATAGAGGCATCTGTCTATCTCTGGCATAGAATTGAACCAAGGAACATTTGGTAGTGATGTTAATCATTGCACATGAAACCTACTGTATGCACTATGCATTTTTTTTAAAGTACAGCACCGGTACTAGTCTATTCACTAAAATTAGGCCATAAATTTTGATAAGACTTTTTCAGTAATAAGTTATAACTGAAAAAGGACTTTACCAATTGAGCTGACATATCTAATTGGGAAGTCAACTAATGACTAGGTATACAAATTTACAGCAATATTCTATAGCTTACTTCGAGTTACAAGAAGTTCATTGTACCAATTTTGGCCTCATCATTCTGATGCCCCGCTTCCAGAGGAAGCGCCCCAAAAGGGATGGCCATGGCAGAAACTGCCTCCAGGATCCCAGACATATCCCCACTGACCCACTCCACAGTGCCATTTCCACTAAGTGGATTATGACCCTTAGCACTGAAGGAGCAGACCCAGAGTAGTCCCTCACCCAGATGGCAGTTCCACCACTGTTTTGCTATTATATTTACCCCAGTGGGGCCCTGGCTGGAAGCATACCAAGCACAGGAATGTTCTGAAGATAGGAACCAGTGGTCCAATTTTGGCCTACATATAATAAATAGACTGGTATGTGCAGCATAAAGGTACTGGGTATCTCAAGTTTTAAGAAGACAAATGGTGAAGTAAATTATAAGGACAAGAACAAAAATGCTACTAAATGGTACTGACAGCATCCTGGTCCTCCTGTAGCGATCGTTGCTCCTCCTCGTCCATGTCCTGCGTGGGTTGGAGGCAGAAGTCACTGAGGTCGGAGAGGTCGGAGGACACTGCGCTGGTATTATTACTGCTGATCCCAGAACAGTCGCTGGCCACCACAGTACTGGTCACCTCACGCTGCTGCCTGCATACAAGCACATTAAACTATTATCCATTCAATTGAAATTTCAAATAATTATTGACAATTGATCTAAGGACATAAATAACAAATACTATCCAATATTTTGAAGTAAAATTCTACAACTGGTGTATGTTACTGGTATTTTCCCTTGTAAGTACTGAGGCAAAATAGTTGTTTAAGAATTTAGCGATATAATTGTCAGAAGTTTGTAATTTGCCTGTTGGATCCTTTAGAGGTCCAATGATACTTTTGAATGGCTTCCTGCTGTTCACATAGCTGAAGAACTCTTTAGGACTCTCTTTGCAGAGGGCCGCAATCCTTAGTTCTTCATTCCAATTTGCTTCCTTTATATGAGATTTCACTCTCTTACACATATTTTTGAAGGAATCTAAATGTCTTTGGTCTTTACTTTTTCTTGGCCTTTCTCTTTCTAATTGCTAAAACTATGTCACTTATGAAGTATTTAGGTTGGGTTGAGCCTAATTTGGCAAGTTAAGTACTATAGGAATGAATGCGGCTAGTCGATTCATTAACCCCTGTCAAACGGGGATGTTTGTAACTTCTACTACCTGCCTGGCGGGCATATTTACCCTAAATGAGCTTCATTCCATGCTCTTTTTCATGCATAAACAAGAGCCAGAGCGTAATACAATTATGTATCCGTGAAAGGGCGATAATAGAGCTTTCCAATGATACCTGAATCATCCTTGTACGACCACGGGTTATCTTGCAACAATCGTGCAACACGAGGGCAAAAACCCTAAAATACGGTAAATTCCCTAGTTTTTCCTTGTTCCCGTGAGGCCTGGGGTGTGGGATGGTGCAGAGGTTACGTCAGTGGCGTGACTAGGTCCATTCCTAGCGGTCAGAGCCCGCCTATCGTCCTCCAAACGCGTGGACTCTCTCTCAGAGCCGATAATGTGCTCAATATCCCTTCCGACATATGTCGGCCCCCGCAGTGATGGACATGGTTCTCATATATGTCGGGCCCCGCGGATTGAGGGTTAACTGCTCTTTGAATAATTAAAAGTTTGCTTAACCAGACCACTGAGTCTAGAACAAGACTCTCATAGGGCTAACTGCTCTTTGAATGAGCACCAAATTGCATGAACATCCTCACCCTCAAGTCTGATCTGGGTTAAGCTTCCCGGAAGGCCTTCAAAATATTTACAACGGAAATCTAGTTTTGCACTCTGAGGACTGGTGGGTCTGCTGCTAAAGGTGCGAAGAACCTAACTAGAACTAGATTGTGGTCACTACCTCGGAGTGATTCCCCAATAGATAAGCTGGTCACACTTTCTTCTTAAGAGCTGAACACAAGATCTAATATATTATTGCTTTGAGTTGGCTCGTTCACCCACTGGGATAAAAAGTTACCATTGGCAAAATCCAGAAGACGCCTACCTTCAGCATTGGCAGTTCTTGCTTTCCAGTTTACTAGGCAATTGAAGTCACCTAAGATCACATTGGTTTTACCCTGAATAGCAGCACACATTCAAAGTTCACCCTTTTGAACATTTTGATATGGAGGCCTGTGCAACAAAACAATCCTATAGATAGTTCCCTCCAAGCAGTTCATGTTCTGACCTGATCTTGCAGTCAATTGGATTTAGAAAATCTCTAATGTACAAAAGAATTCTGGAGAGTGTGAAAGAGTGATTGAGTGAGAGTGAGTCCTACCTCCGTTCTTTACGAGACAATAGAGCCACGTTATCACTGCCGGTGTTGATGCCCAGGTAGGCTGCCTCTCGCTCCACCTGCCGCTGTTCCCGGACCTGCCGGATGGTCTCCTTTTCCCTCTCCTGCAATATTGCATGTTAAATAATACAGGATATTCTTATTATAAATAGAATAGAACTGAAAACAATCTTTCATTTCTCATATACTACGCTCAATAATATAAAAGATTTATATACATACGGTACATACATACAAGTTTAAAGACCGTTTTGTCTACAGAGAATGTGGTTACAGTCTCATGTCCTAAATGGCGGATTTCCAGGCGGCCCTGTCAAGGGCTGCCTGTTGTCAAGCTCTATATTTTGAAATCGGACTGGAGTACCTGATCCCACGTCATTCTAGGTCTACCCCAACATGCAGCTCCCCCCACGTGCACAATCCGACATTTCATTACACAGTTCTGATCATCCATTCTCTCCACGTGTCCAACCTAACCAAGTCGGCTCGTGCGCATGACTTCACTGACAGTCCTAATGCTCAGACGCCTTCTTCCTCGCTCGATACCCTGTCCCTGATATCAACCCCACATATCCATTTCACCATTCGCTTCTCATTCCGTTCCATTCTATTGATATCCTCCGCTTTAACTGGCCACATCTCCGAGGCATAGGTCATCGCGCTCCTAACACACGAGGTCCTACATTTCCTTCTGGGGGCAGGGGGCTAGGAATACTCCTTCCCTTGTATAATTCTCCTACTCGAAGAGACAGAGAAAGGGGTGAGGTGATGCGAAAGTGGTCCCGGAACCTGAGAATAGGAACTTTAAATGTTCTTTCTGTTCGGGCTCTGTCTCGTGTCGGCCACCCCTCGCAATTGGGTATGTGCCTGAGTATATACTGTACATACAGGTTATAAAAAGAGCAGAGCTGATAATAATATCATTATTTTTCTACTAGAGGATTCTTTTTATTATCATTGGTACTATGCACTGACCTGCTGTGATGGGTAAGCAGCCAGCTCCCCACAGAATTTGTCACACATTCATAAACTGCATTGTCAAAAATGCTTAACAAACAAACAAACAAACAAACAAACAAACAAACAAACACACACACACACACACACACAGCCCGTAGCCTAGTAGGTAGAGCTCTCGTCTCACACACGAGGGGTCGGGGGTTCAATCCCGGCCGGGCGGAGACAAATTGGGCTTGTCTCCTTTCATGTGTTAGCCTCAGTTCACCTAGCTGTAAATAGGTACCTGGAATAAGTGGACGACGTTGTGACGTCCCATCTGGGGTTGGCAAAAATGGTACAAGGCGAGATGGGTATCATATGGTTCACCTAAGCTGATGGCTACCTAAGCCTTCGGGCGAGACGGTACCGTCTATAGTGAGAATGGTACCATACAGATCCACCCTAAGCCTTCGTTTCCGATGTCGCCAATTGGCTAAAATACAGACTACACACACATCCACAGCCATTCCAACGATACATATAACACCTACACATATAGGAGGCGGGAAATAACGAGCATGCTCACTCCCGCAATACAACTAGAGTAAGTACACACACACACACACACACACACACACACACACACACACACACACACACACACACACACACACACACACAGATTTAGAGTCGATTTATAGAACCATTACATACAATTATAATGTAAAACTTGCAAAATAAACAAACCAGAACAGGGACGACACAATATAAAGACAAAAGAACTTATCAAAATCATTGTGGAAATAAAGCTTTAGCAAAATAAAATTTTGAAATAAAAAACACAAAACCACCACATAAAATGTACATCACTATATGAGTAGCCGAAGTGAATTTGGGTCCCAATCAAAATAGTCGCGCGCATTTTTCGGTGTGAGTATCCTAGGTTCGAGTCCTTGGAGTGCCACATGTATTTTGTTGATTTCATTAACCTCTGAAGTGCGCATGGGGGTAATTGGAAACGTCCCCCTGTGCTGACGTATTTGAGGTGTTTCCATCACTAAAATATTCATGGTGCCATTAATAGCATTAATACTTATCCATGTGCGCCTATTATGGGTTGATTATAAAGGTATTAACCTGAAACAACAATAAAACGAGTGAAAACAGCGTTTGGATGGTCAAAATCAGAGATATAGCCCGCGAGTTGTATAATGTATGGGTGAGGCAAGCTGCTTTCCCGCCAATTTCCCCCAAGGCCACTGAGACACAGTCGATCGATACTCTCTCTCTCTCTCTTGCACTCGCTTGCCATCAGTGATGACAACACCCTGATTGCAACTCGCTAATGTTAGCACGAAAATATACCTCAGAATAAGGGAATAACAGGGAAAATAGGTGATAACTGAAGGAGAGGAGGAAAGTGGGGAAGGAGGGGAGGTAGAGGACTGAGATTTTGCATGGCCCAGGGGCCAATTTTTTTTTTTTTCCGATGTCAAAAGTTGATTTTTTTTTCACTCACTCATAAGAGTCTCCCCGCAGTCCGCCGGGGGAACTCTTAAGAGTCTCCCCGCAGTTCCCGGGTTAATTGAGTTTAGAACTAAAGTTGGTTGGTGAAAAAATATGAAATATTAACGTACTCTCGTCATGGATAAGACGGGGTTGCCTTTCAGCAGTGGCAGTCTAATACAACAAAGTCCTGGCATAACACTGTCCCATCACTTCATCTATCTATCTATATACAGTACTCTGGCACATACCCCATATATACATGGATGGAGTGATTAGGGAATGTAGGGCTGTATCAATGGGTGTGGGAGCTAGACTGGAATCAGAGGGAAGAACATGGAAGATTTTAACATGCCTATATGCGGACGATGCAGTCCTGTTGGCGGAAAATGCTGAAGAACTTCAGAGAGTGGTCACTGACTTTGACAGGGTATGTGAAAAGAGAAAGTTAAAGGTCAATGTAGGGAAATGTAAGGTAATGGTGTTTGAGAGAAGAATGCATGAAACCATAGATTTTAAGGAAAAATATAGAATCAAGAAAGAACACAAGAAAAGTTGTAAAATAAAATTGAAAATGAAGTACTAGAAGAGGTTGAAAGTTTCAAGTATTTGGGAGCTGTACTATGCAAATATGGTAAAATGGAGAGTGAGATAAAAGAGAGAAAAATGATTGGAGAACTTGATAGTATTCTCAAAGGAAGAATGGTTAGCCATGAAGTCAAAAAGTTACTGAGAAACAGTGTGCTGCTCCCAACACTCGTATGGAAGCGAGACATGGACGGCAAGTGACGAGGACCTCTTCAAACTGAGAGCTGTGGAGATGAGCTTTTTCAGAATGGCAGCTGGCATGAATAGGCTAGATGGGCCAAGTAATAGGGAAGTGTACGAGTCCTTTGGAATGGAAGAGCAGGCTTTGGGCATTGATTGTGGTGTGGTTGAGTGGATAAAGAGAAGTACTTTGAGGTGGTATGGTCATGTTCAGAGAATAGATGAAGACAGAATGCCAAGAAAGATATATGGGAGTCAGGTGAGTGGAACTGCTAGTAGTGGAAGACCACCTATGGTATGGGGAAAGAAAGTGGAAACATTTATTGAAGAAAAACTTCCACGTAGTGGAAGGGGCATTGTGGCACGGGCAAGGGAGGCATGTCTTGACAAAGTAGCTTGGAGACGTTTCTGTCATGGCCATCCTCTAGTGGGGGTTTCCCAGGGGGAAACAAGGCGTCGGAGATGATGATGATGATACCCCATTTTTTATTGTTTTAGCTGGGGGGTGGCCGACTCGAGACAGAGCCCCCCCCCCCCCCCCAAAAAAAAAATAATAATAATAATACCGTATATCTATATAAATAAAAAATAAACACAAAAACAAAACAAATTCACAAATCATCACTAACCATTATATTGCGAGCATAAGTCATGTCCTGCTCCTCTTGTTCTTTCAGTTTCTCCTCCTCCTGGACCTTCAGCTGCAGTGCTAACATCGACGCCAGATCTGCATCGCGAGCCTCCCTGCACAATGATACACACATCACACCTCAAATATATCTACACACATTTGGAACTTTGAACCTATAAAGTCAAGTTATAATATCTATCTATCTATATACTGTACTCTAACACGCCGCACATACCCTATTTATTTTTTTTAGCTAGGGGTGGCCATTCTAAAGTAGCTGGGATAAATAGCATGGCATTATATTGTATCATTTGGGTGTATAGGCTAGCTATTAATGCTTATGACTGTACATATATCAGGCATCAAATTATTCTAGCCTACAGTATAGGGCACTTAGTGGGACAATTTTGTTTAAAACAGGTATTTAATATAAGATGGAATAATGATTATGCAGTTTTTACCACCATGCACTCCCTGCTCAAGAGCTGGGATAAGGTGGGTGCCCTGATGATCAGGGACTTCAGTGAACAGCTGCCACACTTTGTTAGACTGCGCCGTTCACCAACAGCACTGGCATCTGCCAAATAACACACTGGCTGGCCCGAGACTCGGACCACCGACAGTTTGCAAGAGAGTGCTCTACCAACAGGCCGTAGCATTGCCCCAATTTGACACCATGAACTCTGTGCCATGGCTGCCTTGTGGTCCTTACTGATCTGTTCCTATCAGGCATTTTTTTCCTATGAGTATGAAGGTGACAAAAGACAAAGCTGCCTGCAACAAATGTCGCCCCCAAAGTTGAAAGAGTAATAGAGCTAAGATATACTGTACTATATATATAGTCTAGTGGTTGGTTCAATATTATAGGGGTTAAGGTGAAATATATTATGGTTAAATATGGTTCTTACTGTTGTGCCAGAGACAGCTCGTAGGCGGTCTGTGCCATGGCTGCCTCGTGGTCCTCCCTAATCTGCTCCTGGCGGGCCTTGGGGGTGTCCTGGCGAAGCTGCTGGTTCCTCTCACGGTTTGTCACCAGGTGGCTTTGGTCTGGGAGACAGATGGAGTCATTCACACTATGTTTTTTTTTTTTTTTTTTATAATACAGTATACAGAACTACATACCGTAGAAACTGTTGTACCAGGTATTCAATGACTCAAAAATGTACTATATACCGGTATCCTTCATGGATATACTCAAAATAATTTTGTATGCAACTTTCCTAAAACAAAACAGGAATAGAGTATTCAGCCTTTCCTTTTCTTATAGCATACTACTGTATGTATATTTAGATGCATTATATACAGTAGATCCGTGTTTGTTAATCCACTATCTTTTGTGTTCTTTTATTTCATAATTTTACTTTACTAAAGCGTTGTTTCCACATAGCAATTTTGATAAGTTCTTTTGTCTTTATGTTGTGTCATCCCTGTTTTAGTTTGCTTATTTTGCAAGTTTTACATTATGCACCTCTGTACTCAGGGTGTCAAACTGGAGCAATTTTGTTTAAAGACTTGAACGGATATGAGAAGGCATACATGAAAATGTACATGAAATATCTTTGCTGTGGCCATTTTATCACTTCCAAAGACATAATTTGAATTATAAACCATAATTTTATATTTACACATACTGTACAATAATAAAGATTAAATATAATGGACTCGGTTTTTGTTTGACACCCTGCTTGTACTTATATCCATTCACAACTGAAATGAATTACAGAGGTTGCAACTGATGTGCCATTCCAATATACACTGCTTCTGGAATATGGGTAATATTTCTGTATTCTGAAAGAATCGGCCAAAAATATTAAGTAATTAATAGCTTAACCCCTTGAGTACCAGCGACGAATGTTATGCGTCGCCTATAAAGGGTCGTGCGGGGTCAAACGGGACACTTTTTTATTTTTTTTTGGCTGCCACACAAAGGCTAAGTTAAAATTTGAAAGTTTTACACTTGCATCAGAACATTACATGGTTTGGCTATTAAATGAGACCTGTTTGGAAAAAAAAATAAAAAATAAAATGGAAAATTATAAGTTTATTAAAAGTTAGGTTGAATGAAAGTATGTGTGCCCTATTATACCCCCAGCATTGTGGGGTCAAATGGGCCACAATTTTTGAAGGCTTTACTATCTATTTAGATAAATAGCAATTTGGTCAAACCTAATGTCAAATGGTAGGGCATTAATTCTCCTTCACCATGGTTGTAACTACAGTATTCACATCTCTGCAGCTTGTGTGGAATGTGACAGTCCATTAAAGTGAAGTGACGATTGAAGTCTTCTTAGTCCTTATTTACGGTTACCAGTAAGACACAAAATTTGCACTGTAATAGCTGTCTTTATTGTTTTTGTTTGTTTGTTCAATGTGTATGAAAGAGACAAAAGGAAAAGCTGCCTGTAACAGGTGTCTTTCCCAAAGCTGAAAGAGGGAGAGAGCCAAAAACAAAAAATTTGTAATGGAAAGAAGAGTGATGAGCTTGTTTAGTGTAGTGAAATGGATAGGAGGTATTTGGGAGAGTTAGCCTAGCTGGATTACTCTGTGTAGGTGTGTGAGATAAATGGAAACTGAAGGAAGCCAAACAAATTAAACAGGAGTTCCAGCATCTCCTTATCACACACCAATGAGGCCTTCCCTGGGTATTGCCCATTCTAACTATAAAAAGAAAAAACAAAATTCATATATAAACAAAATAGGATAGGTTATGCAAGTAAATTAATAATCAGTAGACAAACATTTGTTGTGACCCATTTGACCCCACACTACTAAAATCTTAATGGCTCAAAAACTAAGAAGGCTAGGCAATTGACCTTTTCAGCACATAAAGCCAACATCATGGGGTAGGCCTACATACTGAGTTTTTAATTTATTTTATTATTTTTTTTTTTTTTTTTTTTTAGTGAAAAGTGAAAATTTCATGTTAAATTTTTTGCATTTTGTTGTTGTTGTTGTTCCCCAGGCTGTCTGGCCGAACAGCCCCAAGGTCTCAAGCAAGGCCAAGGCCATAAATGAGCGCCCCCACAAAATCCTCTCTGCTTACCACTAACAAAGCCCGGGTGACCGAAGCCACTCCAAGGCAGGGAGCTGAGGAGGGTGCGGAAACGCCCGGGAAACCAAAGCCCCACCCAAGGCCCTGTGCCCCTCAGCAATTATGAAGGGAAAGCTGAGGGGCATTTTGCATTTTGTTGTTAACTTTAGCGTCATGATAGATATGTTTTCCTAAATTTCTTATAAATTTAGTTTACATAATAAGAATCTACATTAAAATAGCTTTCAGATGAGATATTAACTTTAAATTTTAAATTATTTGAAATTTGACATATATAGGAAGAAGTAAAAAAATCAACCAAATGGCCCGTTTGACCCCGTTTCCCATTTGACCCCGCACGACCCTGTGTAACGCTAAATCCCAGCGACGCAATAGTTGGGTTCGCGTTAATTACTCGTCCTACAGCACCTAGAGGGTTCAGATTTGTATGGAAACTGCTTTAGTATCCCACGCAACAATACCGATGGTTGGAAACCCTCCAAGTCCAGCTGCGTGCGTGTGGGAGTGATTTTCCAGTATTTTGCCTACAAATTTCCCCATGTTAATTGCAACTTTCCGTCGCCCCGCAGGACCCCTAAATGACCTAAGTGAGCGGGTTTTTTTTGTGGTTTTTACTTCATTACTAACCCATCCCACGTGTTTTTCAGGGAAAAAAAAAAATTACAACCTGCCGGTCCCTCGTTGTACATTTATTATATATCGGATGGTGCTCAGGGGGCTAGGAGTGCAAAACTATCCTGAAATTATACCTTATCATTTAATGTAACAACTTACATTCTTCATTCTGAAGTCTGTGCGCCATAGCTTGATCTTCGTGCAGCAGCCATTCTCGACAGACTGGAATATAAAAACAAAACTTAATTTTGTAAGAAAAAACTTCACCACAGCCTACCCAACTTTACAGTCATTAACAGCTACCGGTACCTTACCTTACATTTTAACCCTTTCATGCACCATGGGTTGCCATTTAGTATTCAGAAATAGAATGATCTTAATCTCATTGGCTAATTACCTTTCCAAAATTAGTTTTCATCCCACAGCTCGCTCTAAGACAACTGCAGAGGTTAAAGTAACTAAACTAAAGGTTTCTAAGCAAAAATTATGGTCAGCAAGACTTTTAAGTACAGTAGGTCTATCTCATAAAGGGCGCATACCGCGTTCTGGTGTGCGAAAGGGTTAAGACTTTCTACATACAACACAGATTCTGATATTATATTCTGGCTATTATCAGACAATAATTTAAGTTTAGAAAGGGAATGTAGGAATCAAAGGGTTAATTGAGATATAATTATATCGGTATACGCCTATATCCTTTGGATTTCTAAAGTGCCTTCCAAAGTTAAGTAAAGTCATCTAATGTTAGTCAGGATATGAGAACTAAAGTATCATAGTACAGTACTAACTACTGTACTGAATGGCCAGTAGGCCATCCTACTGGCAATAAAGCCTAGCGGCCCTAGCCTATACGATAATATTCAACGACACTACATCAGCGCTATTAGAAACAATTTATTAGGGAATTTCGTTATCAACATTTTGAAAAACCCCAAAAATAAGCCTAACACCAAAAATAATCAAAGTCCCAACAGTATACAAAGCATTCCGTCGAATTGACCTCCTTGTTTTGCAGGAAGCGGCAGGCATTTTCAAAAGCACAATTCACCTAATTAACCCGGGAACTGCGGGAAGACTCTTAAGAGTTCCCCTGGCGGACTGCGGGAAGACTCTTAAGAGTTCCCCCGGCGGACTGCGGGAAGACTCTTAAGAGTCAGAGAAAAAAAAAAATCAACTTTAAACATCGATTTTTTTTTTTTTTTTTGGCCCCTGGGCCATGCAAAATATCACTCCTCTACCTCCCCTCCTTCCCCACTTTCCTCCCCTCCTTCAGTTATCACCTATTTTCCCTGTTATTCCCTTATTCTGAGGTATATTTTCGTGCTAACATTAGCGAGTTGCAAGCAGGGCATTGTCATCTCTGTTAGCAAGCGAGTGCAAGAGAGAGAGAGAGAGAGTATCGATCGACTGTGTCTCAGTGTCCTTGGGGGAAATTGGCGGGAAAGCAGGTTGCCTCACCCATACATTATATAACTCGCGGCCTGTATCTCCGATTTTGACCATCCAAACGCTGTTTTCACTCGTTTTATTGTTGTTTCAGGTTAATACCTTTATAATCAACCCATAATAGGCGCGTATGGATAAGTATTAATGCTATTTATGGTAAAATGAATATTTTAGTGATGGAAACAGCTCAAATACGTCAGCACAGGGGGACGTTTCTAATTACCCCCATGCACACTTCTTAGGTTAATGGGGCGAGCGTTACTCACCCACATAGCCGTTACTCACCAAAACAAAGAACCGGCAAACTATGTTTGAACCCTTACAGATCAACATATACAAGGATGACTATAAGTCAAGGGAAGGTGCCCCCCTCAACTCATCATGTATCCAATTTAGCCTACCCCACAATTTCCCTCACCTACTGTAAAATTGTAATTCACCCAATAAATGGCACCATTTGACGCCATATCTTCAGATTGATAGATAGGCCTAGGCTAATGGGTACTGTAAAACCGGGTCACATCAGACTGCGGTCATAACTTCGGACATCGGCGATAATAAGTAAATAGCCATTGTCATTACAGTACTGTATATAATCGAAACACTTTTTATTGATTTTTTTGTGGGTTCCGTTTAGAGAAATGGCAAAGAAAGAGCATGTAAAAGCCCTAGGGAACTGACATGAGTATATATACTGGTACACGAAAAAATATTATACAGTACAGTATATATGACGAAAATTTGTAATTTTTTCGCTACCCTGCCAAACTTCTATCACCCTGAAGAAATTTGTTTGTATGAATGATGTGACTGATATAATTTTGTAGTAAAATTACCAGAGACAACATCCATCAAAGGAAATTTGGGGATGGATGTAGTTACCAGGTGTACCACTACCGACATACAACATAAATCATCTATAAATACTTATAATAAAATAAATAGCCTACTTATAAATCTATAATACTAGGTTAGGTTAGGGTAATGTATTTTTGTATCCAAAGGCAGTCAAAATAGACGGGAACATGATGGTGAGCGTCCGCGTAGTGTAAACAAGATGGGCGGTACACCCGGTTACTACATTCTTGCCGAAATTTGTTACATTTGTATAACGCTCTAGCTAGAACACTATCATTTAACCTATTGTGTTTTCCAAAAAAATTGGTTTAACTTCGGATATGGAACAAAACAATCGTTTGTTATTATTTGCCCTATGAAAATAATTCATAATACTTGTCCATCATTAAAATGGTGGTTAAAGATCAAATAATCATTCTCTGAGTTCAAAAACCCATAAAAATATAATAATATGCTAACCGATTTATGTATTTAGGATAATTCTGGATATATAATATATATATAAATTAGGAGAGGCATATATCTTGTCAAAAAAATTTGTATCTGCCGAAAGAAACACCAACACATACGTTATACCTATAAAAATGCTCAAATTCATAAAAATGTATATGCAGTGATAGAATATACATACTGTAGGCCTACCTATATATTTTCACTAGGCCTAGTTAATTTTCGAGTTATTGATTTGACAGCATTGGTTATTTTTCCTGCACAATATTTTCTAAGAGTGAGTTCAATGCCTAACGAGAACAGATACAAAAAGAATATCTGTTAAACATCGTATGTAACCCCCTCCTATACTGATTATACAGGCCTAAAAGTATTGACTGTGCATTTTCCAATAAAACATCAGACAGGAATAAGCAGCAATAATGAAATATTCATATAAAATAGTAGGAGCCGAAAAATTAATGAAATAAAGCCACGAACGTACGTACAAAGTTCTCCTCCGTTTGTCCGAACGGTAAATATGTAGGAGACGCAACAATATACAGTAGGTAACAAATTTCTAATGGTAGTTTTGGGTTCCTATCATCATATGCTTCATTGCTATATAATTTTTATCCCCGGGAAAACAAAATAAAAAATCTTGGGATTTTTCATTTTTTCCTGGGATTTTTTTTTTCATTAACCTAACCAAAAAACCAAACCAAAATGTATTTGGGGGCTATTAGATTAGGTGGTAAGATTAGGAGTAGTGGGCGTACCACTACCAACATACAGCATAACTCATCTATAAAACATTAACCTAACCTAACCTAACCTAACCTAACCTAGTATTCATGTAGTACTAGGTTAGGTTAGGTTAATGTTTTATAGATGATTTATGCTGTATGTCGGTAGTGGTACGCCCACTACTCCTAATCTTACCGATTAGGTTAGGTTTTTTTGGTTAGGTTGATGACCAAAACAAAATGAAAAATCCCAAGATTTTTTTTTTCCTGAGGATAAAAATTATATAGCAATGAAGCATATGATGATAGGAACCCAAAAGTTATATTAGAAATTTGTTACCTATATTATTGCGTCTCCTACATATTGACCGTCCGAACTTATCTCGTCTTTCTTGGCAATAATTTTCCATAAGAAATCACTGGATGGATGTAGTTACCGGGTGTACCACTACCGACATACAACATAAATCATCTATAAATACTTATAATAAAATAAATACTTATAAATCTATAATACTATAGGTTAGGTTAGGTTAGGTTGTTTGGTTAGGGTATTGTATTTTTGTATCCAAAGGCAGTCAAAATAGACGGGAACATGATGCGTAGTGTAAACAAGACAGGCGGTACACCCGGTAACTACATTCTTGCCGAAATCACTGTACTGTATGTCCGAAGTTATCCATATATGTCCGAAGCTATCCACTTTTCAAGATGACTTCGGACATCATTTAGGGTAAGCTCTCTTATTATGGGGGATAATTTTAGGAGGCTTCCTGGATTACAGCGCACTATCACCACACATCACTTGACCTAATTAAATCTCTATAGGCCTAATGTGTTTATAGTCAGGAGAAATTGTTAAAAAACCTCAAAAATGTCCGATGCGACCCGGTTTTACAGTAAGTTAATGCAAATCCTTCACTCAAACCATAAAAACCAACAATAAAAAACTAGCCTATAGGCTATTCCTTGAAGAAAAAAAGGTCAATATGCAATAAATTTAGGTAATGTATGAGTTTGTTCCATTATAATCCTTTTGGTCAATATGCAGAACACGCAACAATATAGGGTAAGATTAAGAGTAGTGGGCGTACCACTACCGACATACAGCATAAATCATCTATAAAACATTAACCTAACCTAGTACTACATGAATACTAGGTTAGGTTAGGTTAGGTTAGGTTGTTTGGTTAGGTTAATGTTTTATAGATGAGTTATGCTGTATGTTGGTAGTGGTACGCCCACTACTCCTAATCTTACCCAATATAGGTACCGTAACAAATTTCTAATATCAGTTTTGGGTTCCTATCATCATATGCTTCATTGCTATATAATTTTTAGACCTGGGAAAAAAAAAGCTTGTTTTTTGTTTTTTTTGTCAACCTAATAGCTCCCAAATACATTTAGGTTAGGTTAATGAAAAAAAAGGGTCAATTTAAAGATGATGTAATTAAATTGCTAAAAAATTGTTTCAATTGTTTTTATCTAGTTTAGCGTTGTGTAAGGGTGTTTTGATGTGTGAAAATAGGCGTAAATGCATATTTACCCATTAAACAACAATCTAAAAAACACGTCCCTTCACTCGCGAAAAATAACTATTTGGCCATAACTGTTTGCCGTTGGATACAAAATATGTAGAGGGGGGGAGGGGGGGCAAGGCCCCCCCCCCCCAAGATTTATTGAAATCGTCATATATTTAAACAGTAGGGGGCAAAAACCAAATTTTCCCCAACATTTCTTCTTCTTCTTCTTCGCGGTGGATGTAAACAAAGCCACCCGCCTCTTGCGAGGTAGGCGATATAGGGGATATTATGTTTTTTTCAGGATCAGTAATAAATGTTTACGTGCATTTAGACACATATAGGAATGAAATACATGGTATAAGAAATCTGTAGGCCACGATAAAATCGATGTATGAATTTAATTACATCATCTTTATATTGTCCAAAAAAAGGTCAATATAAAGGAGCCTGACCACAGCTGGGATCTCATTTCTAATGGTAGTTTTGGGTTCCTATCATTTTATGCTTCATTGCTATACAGTAGGGTCTCACATAAAACGAGTTTATGGTCGATAAACGAGGGCGTTTTATGTGAACACAGCATTTTGGTGGCGCAATATCGTCAATGTTCACTGTAAGCGAAAATTTTCGTACAAAGCGAACGATATTTCGTACGTTTTGTACGATATTTCGGCGCTCTATATGAAAACTCCTCGGATTTGCCCCACTTTGGCGGCGGACTCGTTTTATGTGATCACATTCGTTCTGATCGAAAATTAAATATTAATATTTTAGGTCGGTCGTTTTAATCGAGACTCGTTTTATGCGAACACGTTTTATGCGGGACCCTACTGTATACTTTTTATCCACCGTATTTTTTTTCCCTTGGCTTTAGGCCTTTTTTTGTTTTTTATTTTATTTTAGCATTAACCTAACCAAAAAACCTAACCTAACCTAAATGTATTTGGGGGCTATTACGTTAGGTTAACTCCTTCAGACATATTATGTTCCAATAAGTCCGAGGAGGCGGAAGCCCCGGGATCATTGCCACTGCCCCGCACTACACTCACAACAACACTGCAGCCGTTAGAATTATCGGAGGTGGATGAGGTTGCCACCAACGGTTTTATCGTAAGGTAACTTATCGGACTTACTGAGCTCCATATGACGCTAGTGCGTCATATAACTTATTATAGAGGCATGGAGATAAGTCCATATGACGCGATCGCGTCATAGGAGTTTTTGGTTCACTAGTCCATATGACGCGATCGCGTCATATATGTCTGAGGGAGTTAACACCTTACGAGCGGCCTATGCGGTTTATTTATGTGTACCGCCCAGCGGGGTGTTTTTAGCCAAAATAGGGCTGTTTACGTGATCATTTTCATGCCTAAATAAGACCCAGAACGTAAAACAAGTACCTATCCCTGAAAGGGCATAAACAGAGCTTTCGAATGACACCATAACGATCCTTGTATGATGGATAGTTTTCTTGCAATAACCGTGCAACGCGAGTGCAAAAAGCAGGTAATTCGGTACTTTCAGTACATAATTGAGTATGTAGCGAGTGAGAGAGGGAGGAGGGAGGAGGGAGCTGAGATTTGTGTCAGTAGGTTCTCCGCGGTGGTCTGGAGCAGTCATACGCTCGCTAGTCTCCTGCCACCACTTGTCTCTCTCTCTCAGCCACATTACGTGCTGAAATTGCCACTCGAGTTATGTCGAGCGCCGCCACATAGTCCAGCTTTATTTAACTCGACTTAAGTGGTGGGCCGCTTTTTAAGGGTTAATGCTAGGCTAAAAAAAAAAATAATCCGGTGGATAAAAAGTATATATGGTACTGTAGTAATGAAGCATACAATGATAGAAACCCAAAACTACCATTAGAAATGAGATCCCAGCTGTGGTCTGACTCCTTTATAGGCCTATTGACCAAAACAAACAAAAAATACCAAGATTTGTTTTTTGTTTTCCCGGGGATAGCCTAAACATTACATATAGGCCTAGAGCAATGAAGTATATGATGATAGGAACCCAAAACTAATGTTAGAAATTTGCTACTTATATTGTTGCGTGTCCTGCATAGCCTATTTACCATCCTTTTTTTTTCATCAGTTCCTTCATTGATTAGGCCTAGGCCTATTGTGTCTTGTCTTAAGGTGTTTTTCCTTCTGCAAATGCATTTTAACCCATTAGCCTATTTAGCAATATTAAAACTTGTCGGTCAAATTGGATTTTAGGTCACGTAGGCCTATGTGTTTTTTGTATTATAATCCTTTTTCTCATCAGTTCCTTCATTGATTAGTGTGTTTTAAGGTGTTTTTCCGGTCAATTTAAAGATGATGTAATTAAATTGCTAAAAAATAGTTTCGATTGTTTATATGTAGTTTAGAGTTGTGTAAGGGTGTTTTGATGTATGAAAATAGGCGTAAATGCATATTTACCCATTAAACAACAATCTAAAAACACGTCCCTTCACTCGCGAAAAATAACTATTTGGCCATAACCGTTTGCCGTTGGATACAAAATATGTAGAGGGGGGGCAAGCCCCCCTCACCCCCCCAAGATTTATTGAAATCGTCATATATTTAAACAGTAGGGGGCAAAAACCAAATTTTCCCCAACGCTTCTTCTTCTTCTTCGCGGCGGATGTAAACAAAGCCACCCGCCTCTTGCGACGTAGGCGATATAGAGGATATTTTGTTTTTTTCAGGATCAGTAATAAATTTTTACGCGCATTTAGACACATAGGCCTATAGGAATGAAATACATGGTATAAGAAACCTGTAGGCCACGATAAAATCGATGTATGAATTTAATTACATCATCTTTATATTGTCCGTTTTTCCTTCTGCAAATTCATATTTACCCATTATTTTGCAATATTAAAACATGCCTCCTAAAACCATATTTTGTCATTACCCTAACCTAACCTGGGGGTTGCCGCCCCCAGACCCCCGCAGGGTTAGTATTGATATAGAATATGACAATAGCCTAGGCCTATACTAAAACTACGGTAAACAAATTAAAAATATTAGCCTAGTTTTCAGCTGATCCAAGATGGCCGCCATCACCCTTATTTAACCCACAAAGTCTAAGGAAAAATAATTTAATATGCAGCGGTAAAAACATATATTGTGGTGACTAATAGGCCTACTCTATGACAAAGCTATAGTATACATTTAGAAGTTAGAACTTTATATCCCATACGTGACCTAAAATCCAGTTTGTCCAACTTGTCCCCCCATACACAAATATTTTGTCATTACCCTAACCTAACCTGGGGGCTAACGCCCCCAGAGTCACTGATATAGCCTAGGCGTAGGCCTAGTTTTCTTGAACGGTACCAGGGTAGGCTAAATAACTGCTGGCGGCTGGCCGCACAATAGACTAGCCTAGCCTAGAAAAAAAAAAAAAATATAGGGGCATTAGCCGATAGACCTAGGTTTAGGGTAGTTAGGTCTACCTTGCCTAGGCTAGGCATAGCCTAAACAATAACAAATATTGTCAGCATAGGCCTAGCCACCTAGAACAGCTGGTGGAGTTCCTTCCTGGCCTTGGCTATAGGCTAGGTTAGGCCTATGCCGGATATAGAATGAGGGAACAGCTAAAAACCTTCTGGTAAAGGGCCAATGGTGGTGAAGTAAATGGAGAAAAAGTTCTGACAACTGACAAGTTACCTTCTGTAACTCGTCCCCGTTGAGGCAGGTCCTCTGGTGTGCTGCCATCTGCCATTGCGTGCACTTGGAACTCCGCCATGGTGGTGTGGTCATTTAAGCGATATACCAGTCCTCACGGGGAAGTAATGGTCCTACAAGGAACCATGAGAGCCAGAGCTGACTTGTTTTGACCAGTCAGCCCAACCCAACGATAGTGGCTGACGGAAAATTGAAGAGTTGGGGTCTGGTTGTACGGTCTTACATTCACACACCTTTCTTTAATATAACTATTTTCCAATAAAGCTTTAATTTATTACCTTAAATATATTCTAAGCTTCTGTATTTTATGCAAGTCCAGCATATACAAAATAGAATGTGGTGATTTTATAGCTACATAGAATTAAATAACATGTCACCCACCAAGATCGACCATGTGAGTTGTGACTGTTGTAGTACGCTACAATGGGGTTCATTGATGGGATCTGGATGGCTCCGCACCTATGCGCAGTCAGTATGTACCACTCAGTAGTAGCAGGTTAGTACAGCTCCGTACCTCAGTCGGGTACTAAACTCAGAGGTCCTTTCTGACACTACCTGCCTTGCAGATTGGACAGCTCCGTAATAGTACGGAAGGGTAATAAATACAGCAGTCCTTTATTATACGCTACCTGCCTTGCAGATTGGAGCCTGGATCGAGTCTTACGTAAATGCACAATAAATATATGGTTATAGCCTTGTGATTTGTGATTGTATACAACTTTGTGTGTAGCCTATGTGTGACGATTAAATTAAGAAATGTTCAATTAACAAAATAACTAACAAATACTGTATATTTAGCCAATTAATTAAATAATATATACAGTAAACATTTCATATCTAGCTTAATAAGGCAAACTCAAGTCTAATTAAGGCTATTCCACATCATATCCACATCTTGTTCTTCCATGTCTGCAATTGAGCCATCATAATACACGTGACGTGGGCTACATCATCCTCATACAAATGACTAATGACAGATTCCTTATAGAGTAAAACGTAGAATTAAACAAAATATCCATAATACTAGAAATCTCCCATATGAAGAAGGTTGAAGAAATTAGGCTTACATTTGTTAGAGATGTCTTATTTTAATCGTTCGTCACCCTTACAAACATTTTATACAATCACAAATCACAAGGCTATAACCATATATTTATTGTGCATTTACGTAAGACTCGATCCATGATAGACTCGATAATGAAAGGACTGCTGTATTTATTACCCTTCCGTACTATTACAGAGCTGTCCAATCTGTAAAGCAGGTAGTGTCAGAAAGGACCTCTGAGTTTAGTACCCTTCCGTACCCGACTGAGGTACGGAGCTGTACTAACCTGCTACTACTGAGTGGTACTGTACATACTGACTGCGCATAGGTGCGGAGGTGTCCGTAATCCCAATCTACCCCATAGGCATAGGGTGTACCGTGTACATTAATACATTACTACATGAGCAAGTTAGTCTGGGTCGGATTTTTTTTTATTTTAATACCACGAATTTTCCGAGTGTTTTTTATAAACAAAATTGGTCATTTGCATCAATATATAGTGTTTGTAATTAATTAGAAATCTCGGGAAAATCTATTTCCCCATTAAGCCTATCGATCGATGTTGAGAGTAATTGAGACACACTCGCTCCCCGATAGTGATTTGAAAAGACATTAGCCTAACCTAACAACCTTACCTAACCTAACCTAGTATTATGGGTGGGGGCTGCCGCCCCCACAACCCCGCTGGTTGAGTACTTAATAAAAAAGAAAGAAAAATTGGCTGTCGATTATACGAAGGTGAAAGAAAAATCGATGAAGTCTATGGTGTTTACTCTGCAATTTTCAGCTTGATTGTACATTGATAACGGGAAAGTACCGTATTGACAACCTTGTTACGAAAATTAAATTTTAGTACCAAACTTTTATATTAGGTTTGGTAAAATTCTAGTTTCACACGTACACAGCGACAAAAGGGAGGCGCCGTTGTAAAGGCATAGCTTCCCGACCAACTATGAAGATCAGGGAAATTGCTGGGTAAAAGACGTAATATAATGATAATAAACTACATTAACGACATTAGCCTAACCTAACAACCTTACCTAACCTAACCTAGTATTATGTAATAGCTATGGTGCCGCATATGGGGAGATTTTTTTTTTTTTTTTTTACAGTACAGTAGGTATAATTCCTTATAATGCATTTCCGCCGCTTTGGACATATAGGAATTAAGTATGGTATATGACAACTCTAAAGTAGCCATAGAAATTTATGAGTATGCTGTGAAAGCAAAACTAGAATTAAACCTTAGGTTTTTCCGAGGATTTAACACATTTTCATATGATCTTTAGAGCTATCGATGACTGAAAGTACCGTATTGACAACCTTGTTACGAAAAAGACATTTTAGTACCATACTTTTTTATTAGGTTTTGCCGAGGGTTAAAACAAATTTTCTTATGATCTTTAGAGCATAATTATAGATTCAATATTTATCTTCAAATATATCAACAACATTCGTGGTATTAAAATAACATTGAACCTAAGGATGTTGCAAAGATCATATTAAAATGTGTTTCAACCTCCGGAGATACATTTTATGTGCACTATATAAAGCACTGTAAAAACAAAGCACTGTAAAAACAAAACACTCCCTATTGAAGGCAGTGAAATTCTTATTAAGCCCCTTACTGTTGAAATAGATGCTTATTTCAATAATTCATGGGGGAGTGAGGGGGGGCAAAGCCCCCCTCAAGTTCCTCAACCCATCCTGTATCCAAAGGCAAAACAAAATTGTACATAGGCCTATACTCTGAAAATTACTTGCATCTGAGTCATACTTAGCCTATACTTACTTGGTAGAATTCCGTCCTCTGTGGACGCAGCTAAAGTGGACTTCCGCTGCAGCCAGGCAGCTCCGCAACTCCCTCGTTCCGTCTATTTACTAACGAGTTGGATGCGGTGCTGGGATATCCTGTATTGGGGGCTCGTCTGGTACTGTAGCCAGCCATCGGTCCAGCTGACGCTTGAAGGAGTCTGTCGTGACTCCCGTCAGTTCCCGGACGGCCTTTGGTACAGTATTGGAGAAGCGAGCCCCATTTTTGCTGAAGTTGTTGTGGGCGACTGTAACAACTGTTGCTATTTTCTGAGAGGTAGCCTCAGTCCTCTTGATGTAGCACAGTCGCCCTTTTCTAACGTGATTGTTGATGACTAGTCCCACATCAGGTACCAGCCCTTCTAGGGTCTTCCACACATAAATCACTAGGTAACGTTCTCGTCGTCTCTGAAGGGAGTAGAGCCGCACCTCCTTCAGGCGTTCCCAGTAGTTCATGTGTTGGAGACCCCAGATCCTGCTGGTGAAGGTCCTCTGTAGAGACTCCAGTTTGCCGATGTCACCTATCTTGTGGGGAGTCCATAGCTGGCAGCAGTATTCCACCTTTGGGAGGACCAGAGCCTTCCAGAGTGTCAGCATACAGGCCCTCTCTCTAGTTTGGAAGGTCCTGAGTATCCATCCTGCAAGTCTTCTAGCTGTCTCGGTGGTTTGGTTGATGTGGCGAGAAAAAGTTCCATCTGTACTCATTGTTACTCCCAGATCCCGCACATGTTCTTTTGGAGTGATGGTTTCTTGATTTGCCTGGTAGCTGGTGCTCTCTTTGATGGTTTGTAGAGGGCCGTACCTTAGCAATTCGAATTTCTCGCCGTTCATCCTTATGTTGTTTTAAGATCGTTGGATAATGGGAGAAATAAAGTTTTCCGGGGATTGTAACTAATTTCAACTACTGTATAATGATGAAAACTACCTAAAACCAAAAAGAAAAACCATGGGAAAATTAGTGGTAGTTTCGGTTATATTTTCCCATAGTTTCCTATAGTTTGAAGTGTACAGTATTTCTACTTATTTCGTTCATTGAGAGGTGGTATGACGTTAATATGAATATGGTCAATAATGTTTTCTCTCCTCTACTCTGTCTTTAACCCATTCAGTACCAGTAACGTCCTTTTAACTTATTCTGGCTACTACTAGGCAATTTTATTCAGTCTTAAAAGGGCCTCCAGCAATTAACCTCTGAAGTGCGCATGGGGGTAATTGGAAACGTCCCCCTGTGCTGACGTATTTGAGGTGTTTCCGTCACTAAAATATTAATTGTGCCATTAATAGCATTAATACTTATCCATGTGCGCCTATTATGGGTTGATTATAAAGGTATTAACCTGAAACAACAATAAAACGAGTGAAAACAGCGTTTGGATGGTCAAAATCGGAGATATAGCCCGCGAGTTGTATAATGTATGGGTGAGGCAAGCTGCTTTCCCGCCAATTTCCCCCAAGGCCACTGAGACACAGTCGATCGATACTCTCTCTCTCTTTCTTGCACTCGCTTGCCATCAGTGATGACAACACCCTGCTTGCAACTCGCTAATGTTAGCACGAAAATATACCTCAGAATAAGGGAATAACAGGGAAAATAGGTGATAACTGAAGGAGAGGAGGAAAGTGGGGAAGGAGGGGAGGTAGAGGACTGAGATTTTGCATGGCCCAGGGGCCAACAAATTTTTTTTTTTTTTTTTTTTTTTTTTTTCGATGTCAAAAGTTGATTTTTTTTTTTCACTCACTCATAAGAGTCTCCCCGCAGTCCGCCGGGGGAACTCTTAAGAGTCTCCCCTCAGTTCCCGGGTTAACAGGCTTCAAACTCTCAAATAATCTCTATTAATACCACAGATTCTTCTTAAGCTGCACAAAATTGTTTAAATATAGCTAGAAAAATATTAATATGACATCGCCGAGGATTTAACCTCAGCATCTACATTCTCTCTGACCTCGTGTATATTTGTTTCAGGGATATTGGCACTGGAGCAGAAGCATGACTGAATCACCGAGGGGAGACCACACACCACCCACCACCTCCACCCGACTAGTACTCAAAATCGAAAAGTGATATGGACATGGACACAAATGAGACAAAGGAAAGGGTGCTGGCTATACCATGGTGAAGAAAAAGAAATTGAGTGCTGATTTATGGAAGAAAATGTAATACTACCCAGTAGGCTACTCACTTTCTACTTTTTCCCTCACCAGTATATCTGGTTTGATTATACAGTAGTATAGTACGGTCGTGAATCAGGTGTGTCGGTTGACTCAATGGGAATGTGGTGACTCTTTGGAGAAGCTGGGTATTGCTGCATCAGGTCACCATGGATGTACCTTATTCGGGGAAGCAAGCCACCTAGTAACCCGACCCTCAGCCTGAATGAACGGGTTTGTCTTCGGGCAGGTGGGGTAGCGAGACAAGAGTGGCATAGAAATAGAAGGGACTATGACATGAGGGTCCCACATAGTGCTCCGAGTTCCTTCACAGCCAACCAGTAAGAACAAAGCAAAGAGTCAAGCTTATAGATTTTTTGAGTGACACTGAAACAACTCTGGCCAGGACAGATTATGAGTGCAGTAAATGATGGACACAAAATTCTCCCAACCCCAGCCACACACCTTCCCTCTACTCTCACCTTTGTGCTCTCATTATTATTTAACTTGCCTAGTTAATATAGAAGGTAGCCTTGTGCCTAGAAAGTTAACTATGCAAGGATTACATTTATGGCTGAGATTGTATTGAAATTCCTGAAGAGATAGAGTGAGACAGTTCCTTCTGTGCTGCCCTAATGCCCTGGACTCACAGGTACTCACCACATACCAGCCTGCTCACTGTTCTGTTATTTGTTTTGGTGGGCATGTATGTGGTAGCACATCTTATAATTCTGAAAGTTTTATGTGTGTACAGAAAGTTATTCATGCATACATACTGTACCAGTACAGTAAAGATTGTGTGATCCATAAGAAGTATGATGTAAGTCGTACAAGAAACCTTTGATTTATAAATGGAATTATACAAACTGCACCTCCAACATCACTATCTCCTGTAATGCCAGTATAATTATGGTGACAGTTAAACAGGAAACAGGATGCAGCATTACACTCTAGAAATACTGTCACCACTGGGCTCCACTGACAAGGTCTCCACACACCAGTACATATATATCCTTATCCCTCTGAACACCTTCATGATCCTAATGGCCAGTTCAAAGTTCTCGATAGACTTCACCGCCACCATGAGTCCCAGGGATACTGTATCACAAATACAAATAACAACAACTGAAGAACCAGCCAAAAAAGAAACTGAAAACAATGAAGTCATGAAAAATTTGACAAGATTCAAGAACAAAACAAAAGAGTAGGCTACTAATGAAGAAAAAAGAATTATGAATACAAAAGAGAATCCAAGAAGAAAGCAGAGAATATAAGCAAGTATACCAGAAAAAATAAACAGTTTAGGAGGAAACCACAAATTATATAAAAAAGGTGCAACTGTATGTGATTTCACTGGGGCACTGATCAGGAGTGGCATCTTTACCCAAATCTCAATCCCAGATCAGAGTATAGATATTTTTTCTGACAACAATGAGGGGTGGAGTTCCAGTGCCAGGGGTGGAGTGGGCACATCACCCATCCTATACTCTGGCTTCCTGACTATCTAGCTGATCTGCCAAAGTAACAAGAATTACTGGATTACTGGTCTCCTCACAGCCCTATGAGAGTTTCAGATCAGAACTCAGTGGTCTGGTTAAACTAATGAAAAATAAAACCAAAACCAAACTGGTCTCCTCATTTTTTTTTTTTTTTTTTTTTTTTTAAAGAGACAATGAACGGAGGAAGGAAAAACACATAAAACAAAAAGGTCCATGTGCCTAAAGGCATCCTCCATTCATAAAATGTTTGTAACAACTGGATTTAAACATTTGTAGATTGTAAGTTTGTGGAAAGCAATTCGAGGGAAGTGAATTCCAAAGAGTAGTAGCTCTGGGGATAAATGAATTCTGATAAGCAGAAGTTCTGCATTGTGGAGGAGAAAGTGTAAATTCATGGGCGCTCTCAGCTGCCCTAGTTCTACGGGGAAAGGTGTGGAGAGGCGGCACAATTGAAGCAAGTTCCTCGGAACAATTGCTGTGAAAATATCTGTAGAATAATGCAAGGGATGCAACGTTTCTTCGTATGGATAATGTAGGAAGCTCCTGTGTGATTGCAGGGTTATTGATTAATCTAATAGTTTTTTTTTAAATTTTGTCCAACTGCCTCAATGCAACCACTCCACTTCCACCCCACAGAGGTGAACAGTAATCCATCTGAGAACGCACATGACTTTTATATATCACGGCCAACTGCTCGTCAGTGAAGAATTCTCAAACTCTGTACAGGAGTCCCAGTTTTTTAGAGGCATTCTTAGCAATGCTTCTAACATAATGTGTCCAGCTCAAGTTAGTAGTTAATGTTACACCGAGAATGTCAATACTAGGGGAAGTGGGAATATTTACATCATTAAAAAATATATGGGAGTCAGTGAGATTCTGTCGGTTAGAAAATTGAATGTATTTGGTTTTCTGTGCATTAAAGGAAACTAGATTCTTTTGTCCCCATCCATTAATTCTAGAAAGGTCCTGGTTCAGAGAAATTGCAGTGTTTATTTTTGAATTTATAAGATCGGGTTGGGTGAAAGAATTGGTAAATGTGAAGGAACTGTGGAGTGTTGAGTCATCTGCGTAGGAATGTATTGGATTATGAGTGGTAGATATGAGATCATTGATATGAATGAGGAACAGAATTGGGGCCAAAACTGATCCCTGGGGAACACCAGCATTTATTGAGTTAAATTGAGAATAAAGGCCATCTACCATTACACATATTTTTCTGTTATGAAGATAAGAAGAAATTAGTGGAACTAATGATGCAAGGCCGTAGTGTGACATCTTCGACAATAAGGATTGATGCCAGACTCTATCAAATGCCTTTGATATATCCAGTGCTATTGTATGTGTTTCACCATGTTGGTCTGTAGCTTGGTTGATTTGATGCGTAAGAAGGCAAAGCATGTCTGCAGTTGATCGACATCGTCTAAAACCATATTGGTCCATCTGGTCCTTATCGAGGCCCACCCTTGAGGCTTCATTTGACCTCCCTCCTAAATGCAACGTTGGTACTACCTCCTGCGACAGGTCTCTACCACTGGGTCCCACATTGTCATCAGGGGAAACTATAGGGCTCCAACATCAGCATGGCCTCTGATGGTGACAGGTGAGTCCTTACTCTTGGTTTGTTTTTTTGTTTGAATGATTAGTTTAACCAGACCACTGAGTCACTGCATGAGACTCTTATAGGGCTGGCCAGTCCTTACTCTTAATGACTTGCCTTCACCACCTATTAAAATCAAATCGGAGTCCCCCTTTTTTACTCTGTCAGTATACCATGACATATTTCTTCATTTTGTTCTGGCCTAAAGTCTACAATTGTATTCAACTCTGGAAGTCCAGTAGGAATTAAATGGGCAAAGTAACCCACTCTAACAATTCTTCCCAATCTGAATAAAGTTGTGTACTGGTAGCCAGAATAAAGGGAGGAAAGGTATCCTTGAAAACTGTAGGGGTTATTATCAAATATAAAAAGTTAAGGTTACCGGTATGCTATACAGTGCAATGCTTTAGATATCTTTGGAATTGAAAAAATGGCCAAAACAATACAATTTAATTTTATATTCCCTGTAGGCTATTCCTCCTCATATTGATTCCAGTCTTGAAACTAAATTATTTAACACCCTGCAGATAAAAATGAACTCTACTCTCCACGTCCAAGAGGGGCGATATCAAACTCGATCATGGAACAACTGCCGTATGCCACAATCGAGGGGAAGTGTAGATGTGGCAGACTACCAAATCAACCATGGTGATTCGGAGTACCAAGTCAACCGTAGTGATTCAACGTAAACTTGGACCAGGTAGGTAGATGCTGTACATGATAAAATGAACTCAAAAAAGTTGACAGATTGAATAGAAACGCCATTTGAGGAGGAGCACTTTAATGACAACATCACATACTCATCAATCTGATGCCCCGTTTCCAGAGGAAGTACCCCAAAAGGGATGGCCATGGCAGAAACTGCCTCCAGACTTCCTGACATGCCCCCACTCCACAGTGCCATTTCCACTAAGTGGATAGCCTAATGACCCTTAGCTCTGAAGGAGCAGACCCAGAGCAGTTCCTAACCCGAATGTCAGTTCCACCACTGTTTTGCTATTTTATTTACCCCAGTGGGGCCCTGACTGGAAGCATGCCAATCACATGAATGTTTTGAAGATAAGAACCAGTGGTCCACTGCTACAGAAGCTGATTGCTCCACCAAAGTGGCGGGCGGTGGGGTCGCCACATCCCTACGCCAAAATGAGATCTGTTTCTGACAGGGCAACAGGGAAGGTGATAATCAACCCAAAGTAATAGTCGTTCCCTAGGCTGCCTGACCGAACAGCCCAGGTACATAATAATTGGTGGGCTAATTAATTGGTGCACTATAAATACAGTACAGTATATTGCTACTGTACAGTCAAGATCAACAGTTCAGCAAAGCATGGCGTCAAACCGGGAAAATTAATATGAGGAAAAATATAGGAAAGTTGACATTAAGTTGCATATTTTTTGTAATTTCATCACTTCTAAATGCATATAAAGAACTGTGAAGCATAAAATTAACTGTGTAATAATAACTGTATGTACTGTCGCTGTCAATAGTTTCCTGGACACCCATCTGACGATGACTGGTGATTTGTTTTGGTAACAGTGTTGCCCCTCCCTCCCCCCCCCCCCCCCATCCACCCACTCTGTAGTCATGTCCCTCCCCCCTCTTTCTCCCTCGTCGGGCAACTGTAAGCCCCTCCCTCTCCACCACCACCGGACTCCACACACAGCACATCCACACCATTATGCTGACTCTCTCTCTCTCACAACTGATAATTGTAATTATTCAGCACCATGATTACGTTATATATTTTAGGATCATATTTACACTATTAAAACGTAGAAATGTATAATGTTTCGTATTCGTTAACAGATTTAATATACCAATATTGCATTCCCTTGGCCATATAGTGAGATTTATTGACCAAATGTGTTGTTATGTATTTTCAACGATCAGTGTAGGTATCTGAGGCAGACATCAGTGAACACAAATTAGTCAATATAAGAACATGAAGCTTTGAATATTTTTAAGAAGCGTCAGTTACTCTCCCAATAAAACCCCGAAACAGAGAGTAATGTGTATTCTCCCCTTAAAGAAGCTTCTAAAACTCATAGCAGTTATAATTAATTAATATTTCGGAGATAGTAATGTGAGGGATGTGTTGGTGGACGAAGCGAGGGGGTGGAGCTTACAGTAGGAGACGACGTAGGAGAATGAGGGGGAGAGAGATGAGAAACCATACAGAGGGGGTGGATGGGGAAGAAGGGGTGGGGGGGGGCAACAGTGTTACCATAACAAATCATGACTTCTTGTGAGTTGGGTGTCCAGGAAATTATTGACGGCGACAGTACATGGAACTGTATGTACTGTATGTACAGTGATGGAATACGCAAGCCCGGCCTGGGCTTCTAACCTAGCTGAAACACATCATAAGACCTTACAGACTATTCAAAATAAAGCCCTAAAAATCATCACACGCTGCACAGCTACTTCACCTACAGATCACCTACATCATGAAACCAATGTCCTCAAAGTCAAAGACCATCTGGGCATGAGAGGTACTCAATTCCTGGCAGCAGCCTCCACGAACCAACACCACCCACTACACTACATGGCAACACATCCACAGACACCAAGAAATGTTAAAACAACACCCAGCACACACTATCACATACAAATACTATCTTCTCTCCCTCCCTGCCCACCCCAAACCAGCTTACAGAAGCACATCCATACTCATATCTCTCGCCGTTCCATCCACTCACTCACTGCAAGAGAGTTCGCTTTATCAATTTGTTCGAACGCCGACCCGTGGTAATAACGTTCTTGACATTGTACTTGCAACAAAAGAAGAATTGATAGAGAATTTGAATGTTGGTGATGAATTCAGTAACAGCGACCATCGTACGATAACTTTCACTTTAAAGTTTACTAGTAACGAACCAAATAGTAGCATCGAAAAAGTCCCTAATTTCAAGAAAGCAAACTTCCATAAACTTAGAGCTATGTTTAAAGAAACTGACTGGAGCTTTTTAATTAACAATAACGACATAAATACATCTTGGAAGTTATTCGAAACCACTTACCTAAAAGCAGTGCAAGACTGCATACCATCGAAAATACGGCGTCCAGGCCATAATAATAAGCCCAAATGGTGGAATAAAGATATTTCAAACTGCCTGCTTGCTAAAAAATTTGTTAATGATAGATTAAAATCCTCACAAAATGACGAAGAACGGGTGAAATTTGTAGAGCTACGACGCAAAGCCAAAAAGTTAATTAAGCAAAGTAAAAAGACCTTAGAGTTACATATTGCGAATCAAAGTAAAACAAACCCGAAAGAATTCTATAGTTATATCAGAAAGAAAAAAGTAGTTACTTCAACTGTTGGACCGTTAGTCGATGAAAAAGGAGAATACACCAAAGACGAAGTACAAATGAGTAATGCTCTCAATACCTTCTTTGCATCAGTTTTTACAACAGAAGACCTCAGTGATATCCCTACACCATCGCCGATTCAGATTGATAATTCAGATGTTCTAAGCAATATCACCGTTACAGAGAGAGAAGTATTGAATTGTTTAGATAAACTCAAAGTAAATAAAACGCCAGGACCTGATACAATCTCGCCTAGAGTTCTAAAGGAAGCTAAGAATGAGCTCTCCAAACCACTGACATTACTTTTCAATAAATCCTTGCAGTCTGGAACTATGCCTGATCAGTGGAAGCTAGCCAACGTAACACCGATATTAAAAAAAGGCAGCAAATCCCTACCCAGTAACTATCGTCCAATTAGCTTAACCTCAGTTGTATGTAAAATGCTAGAAACGGTCATACGAGACAGACTCGTAAATCACTTAGAGGAAAATAACATACTTAAAGATACTCAACACGGCTTTCGTAAACAACGTTCCTGTTTAACAAACCTCTTGGACTTCTTCCACGATATCCTCAACCTCTACGATGAGAGTAAAGCTGTAGATATTATATACCTTGATTTTCAAAAGGCCTTTGACAAAGTTCCCCACAAACGTTTACTGCTAAAACTAAAAGCGCATGGAATACAAGACGATGTGTTGAAATGGATAGAAAATTGGCTCAGCAACAGAAAGCAAAGGGTAGTCATAAACGGTAAGGCATCTAAATGGACCAATGTAAGTAGCGGGGTACCCCAGGGATCGGTACTAGGACCAATTCTCTTTCTAATTTACATCAACGACATAGATGAGGGTCTCACCTGCACAATCTCAAAATTTGCTGACGATACAAAAATTGCAAATAGCGTACTCTCAAAAGAACAAGTTGACGATATGCAACACAATCTAGATAAATTGTCATGTTGGGCCCAAATTTGGCAAATGAGTTTCAATGCGGATAAATGTAAAGTACTACATGTCGGATACCTAAATGAGGAAAGCAAACTATTCGATGAATGGCACTCAGCTTAAGAATGTAAACAGAGAAACTGATCTGGGAGTAACAATATCGAGTAACCTAAAACCGAGTCAACAATGTTCAGAAGTTGTTAAGAAGGCAAACAAAATAATTGGCTTTATAGGCAGGTCATTTGAGCATAAATCCAAAGAAGTTATCCTAACCCTTTACAATTCCTTAGTCCGCCCTCTTCTGGAATACTGCGTTCAATCCTGGTGCCCTTATTACCAAAAAGATATAAACAAGCTAGAACGAGTTCAACGTAGAGTTACCAAAATGATACCTAGCCTAAAGAACAAACCATACGAAGAGCGTCTTAGAGAATTAAATCTATTTCCTTTAACCCAGCGCAGATTAAGAGGCGACTTAATTCAAGTGTTCAAAATCATCAAAGGCATCGACAATATGAACTGTAGTAAGTACTTCACTATCGACCAATCTAATTACATGCGGGGAAACGGTTGCAAAATTATTGGTAAATCTTTTAACTCGCACGAATCTAAGAATTTCTTCTTCAATCGAGTTGTCAACTTGTGGAATGGGCTTCCCCGAGACGTTATAGACTGCAGCACCGTTGATTCATTTAAATTCCGCCTAGACAAATATCTCGCATCAAACCCGCGACTGACTGCGTTTGTAAATGAATAACTTTATCCTCCCCTCAGTTACTAACCCATATGTCTCCTACTAACTTCCTAGTCCTGCCACGTTAGTGGCAGGGCAGTAGTTCCCTTTCCAATGTTCCCTTACCCACTCTAAACCACTGTTTGGACACTTGATCCTCAGTGTTTTGGAGGACAAGCAGCCTAGAAGGGTCACTAGATCTGTTGTTGCTTGATTTCCTTTGTACTACTTTGTACTCCTTTATAAACAACACGCAGCTGCAGGCACGACCTCCCGAAATCCATCCTTGTGAATCCTCCCTTCCTCGCGAGGACAGAGTCCACCTGGCCAGGCTGAGATGCGGACACCATCCAGCCCTTCTGAGCTATCAGAAGAGACTGGATAACTCCGTCGTCGACTCCTTCCCAGGTTGTAACACAGCACCCCATACTATTAAACACATCATAGAAGACTGCATTTCACACAACCACTTATGCCAACAACACAATCTACACTCCTTGAGAGCTCTGTGGGAAAGCCCGACCGTGGCCATGGCCTTTTTTAGGAACTCGGAGCTGTTCGGCCAGGCAGCTTAGGGAACAACAACTGTATGTACAGTATGTATGTATTTACTCGGGCACATTCCCCACTTTTCCTATTTTTGTTTTATTTTTTTATTTTTCTGGGGGTGGCCGACTCAAGACAGAGCCCGAATAGGGACAACACAACCGAAAACAATGAACACACAAAAACAAAATACAAATTCACACACATCTAGGTCACCCAGGAGAAGACCCAGTAATGATAACTAAACAGAGGGAACAGAGGGTTGTAGGAACGCTAAAAGCAGTAACAAGAAATAGGGTGGTCAGTATGGAAGTGAAGAAGTCCTTGCATGACAGTGTGGTAATCCCGACACTGACTTACGGAAGCGAAGCATGGACGTTGGTTGAGAGACTCAGACCAAGAGTGAGAGCAGTGGAAATAAATTACTTAAGGAGTGCGTGCGGAGTTACATGGAGGGATAGACAGACTAATGAGGAAGTAAGAAGGAGGTGTGGTGTGGAGGTAGATGTGCTGGAAAGTGTGAAAAGGAACAACTTGAGATGGTTCGGCCATATGGAACGTATGGAAAGCGAGAGAATGATTAAGAGGGTGTATGAGAGCGAGGTGGAGGGACAGAGAGGGAGAGGTAGACCGAATGAGAGGTGGAAGGATGGAGTGAGGAAGTACATGAACGAAGGCGGTGCTGGTTGGCTGGTCAGTCCCCAGTCGACTGACTGGGGACAGAGGTGCATGGGGGCGGTTCGTTCGTGGCCACCCCTTCGGGGATCACGGCGTCAGGCAATAGATAGATAGATAGAATAGATCTTGACACCCACCCTGCACCAAAGACCCTCCTTATTCACTGTATTATTTTAAGTTACCGTACTATTGTATCACTTCTCATTAAGGGGGTACCATAGTGCTTGGTTTTTGGTATATATATTTATATATTGTTATATTTTTTAGTTTCCTCGGTAGACCTCCATTAAGCTTAGAAAACACCCCCTAGACCCCCTTTCAAGAAAAATTTGTAAATTTTTTGGTAGAAAAGTACTCTGGCAGATACCCCATTTGTTTTTTTGTTTTTCTTCATTGGGTGTGACAGATTCCAGACCGAGCCTGAACTAGGCTCCGGTTTAAACAGGCAGACATGCAGAGAAGCTGTACCACCACAAGCCCGCACACCATGCATCCAGGCGTACCCTTCATATATACCGGCTTCCTGGGCCAGGCGGCTGACGGACTATTATCTAGTCCAGCTGGCGCCTGATCCCCTCTCCCAAACAACCGCGTTTACACTCATCTATTCACTAGCATTCTCCATGCATTCCTATTTATTACGACTTTTCTTGCCTGATCTATAGTCATTCCTCTATTTTCCAACGCTTGTCCTACACAGTTTCTCCATCTCAATAGAGGTCTTCCTACCCCTCTACCTCCCCTTGTATCTGACTCCCATATTCTCTTTGTAAGCCTTTCATCTTCCATTCGCTCAACATGTGCATACCAGCTCAGCACCCTTCTGACCACTCTGGCCGACAAATGTTCCTGCTGCCCCACTCTCCTATGTATCTCCTCATTCCTCAATCTGTCTCTATGAGTCACTCCACACATACTCCTAAAGCAGCTCATCTCCATCACATCCAGCTTTCTTCTCTCCTTTTCCTTCAGAGCCCATGTCTCAGTTCCATACATCACTGTTAGTACAACAATCTCTTGATACATTGCACTTTTAACTTTCGTTCTGAAATTTCTCACCTTCTCACATGCTTCCCATTGCTCCGTAAACTTTCCTTCCTTCACACACTCTCTGTTTTACCTCCATTTCCATACCTCCATTCCTGCTTATCATTCCTCCTTGATATTTAAATAACTCCACTTGTTCCATTATTTCCCCATCCAGCCTCACATTTAGATTCACCCTACGAGCTCCTCTATTACACACTATTACTTTACTTTTATTGACTTTCACCCTCAGCTTCCTCGTCCCACAAGCCACACCAAACTCTTTGACTCCTCGCTGCAGTTTCTCCTCAGAATCCGCCACCAATGCTGTGACATCAGCAAACAGGAACTGATTCAACTCCCAATTTCTACCATTCTTTCCTACTAAACCCAATCCTCTACCCATAGTTCTCATTTTCACCTCTCTCACATATATACCAGTACAGTATATATTATTTATATTATGATTATTATTTTTATTATTATTATTATTATTATTATTATTATTATTACTGTACTGTATTATCATTATTATTATGCTGAGCCGGAACTTCTCTGGGAGGTCGGGGGAGTGCTAGAGTGCCCTTAGTGATCCCTGGTCTCTGGGTCTTCTGGGCAACCTAGATGTGTGTGAATTTGTAATTTTATTTATTGATTTTTTTATTTTATTTTATTTTTTTTGTGTTGTCCCTGTTCGTGCTCTGCCACCCCCAGATATGGGGTATGTGCCTGAGTACTGTATATACATACAGTATAATATACATACATACATCATTGTTTATTATTATTATTATTATTATTATTATGCTTGATATGATTCCAACCAGGGCCCCACTGGGGTAAATAGAATAGCAAAACAGTGGTGGAACTGCCATCTGGGTGAGGGACTGCTCCAGGTCTGCTCCTTCAGTGCTAAGGGTTATAATCCACTTAGTGGAATGGTACTGTGGAGTGGGTCAGTGGGGATATGTGTAAGAGCCTGGAGGCAGTTTGACATGGCCTTCCCTTTTGGGGTGCTTCCTCTGGAAGCGGGGTGTCAGATTGATGATGATGATGATGATTATTATTATTATTATTATTATTATTATTATTATTATTATTATTATTATTATTAGACTATAACCTGTATTACTATCTTCATTACAGTATAGTTTATATTTCCCCAGATTGGGTGACTGTGCGGAGGGTGGCCGGTGTGTGGTGGATTGTCCGTACAGCTGGTGTCACACGGGGGCTTATTCCAACTTTTACCCTCATCACTAATCTGGCAGCTTTTGAGGTAAGCTTTATAGATAATTCTGTTGCCCTAAATAAATCTGTCTTTAGTCTAGTTTCAGATACCAATGCAAAAGATCCCGGAAATGTTGCCAACAAAATTTTGATAACAGAATATCTCTCTCTCTATTGATCTATCTACCCATCTTTATCCATCTAACCATCCACTTCTCTCCCTCCCCACCATAGCTTACATAAATATAGAACATACACACATTTACATATGCGTACACACATGCATATACATCTATTATACAACTGTCTTCGTAGCGCAATGGATAAATGCACTGAATTTTGGTGTGAGCATCCTAGGTTCGAATCCCTGGACTGCCACATGTATTTGTTGATTTAATGAATTAAGTTTAGGAGTACAGTCGGTTGGTGGAGGGAACATAATAATATATATTAATTAATTAAAATATAAAACTTGCAAAACGAACAAACCAAAACAGGAACCGCACAATATAAAGACAAAAGAAAATGAAAAAATCAATATGTTGAAATAACGCATTTAAGATTTAATAAAACTATTATGAAAAAAAGAACACACAGAACAACAACATAAAATGTACATCACTATATGGGCAAGTGAATTTGTTACACATGCACAGATACATACAGGCGATACAGCATACACATTTATATACTGTAGAGAGAGAGAGAGAGAGAGAGAGAGAGAGAGAGAGAGAGAGAGAGAGATTATAATGTAAAACTTGCAAAATAAACAAACCAAAACGTATACAAACACAGTAAAAAGACAAAACAACTAATCAAAATCGCTGTGGAAACAACGCTTAAGTAAAATAATAATTTATAAATAAAAGAACAGATAGATAGTGGGTGATTTTTTTTTTTTTGTATTACCGTAGTTTAACCAGACCACTGAGCCACATGACGAGACTCTCATAGGGCTGGCCTAGTGGGTGAAGTTACTTATAAATAATTCTCAAGTTCCATGCAAACATAGAACCACCTCAACTGTACTAAGACAGCCCTTGAGGGAAAGAACAGCCATTCCAGAGACTAGATTAGGTGCTCCGGTATCCTGTGGCCGTTTTTTTTTTTTTTTTTTTTTTTCTTTTTTACAATAGTTTAACCCTCCAGCCCCGGCTATGTATTATATATATATTCCTCGAAACCCGGGTGTTTTGGCCGAAAAACGTCTAGGCTAGGCTACCGTATATTTGTTAATCAGACTGCTTCCCGCATTCCCGCGCATTCCCAAGCGTAGCTGTGTTATTTACCTGTAGAATGGCATTAAGTAGAGCTCTCTAAGTCAACTGGTTGAGCTGTGATGATGATTTCATTGGAGATAACTTTATGGCCAAAACAGCCACTTTACACTACTTTTCGATACTTAAGCAGACCACTGAGTTTCAGAACAAGACTCTCATAGGGCTGTCAGTGTCCCGTAGCTACCATGAGGCTTTACTTTAAGATGTGTGGTGATGGGCTGGTCTATCAGAGTGAGAACTGAGCGATATCTGCCATACCTATAGCTTACTCTGACTGTTCCTTTTACTTATATATTTTCTAGATCTAAAGTGACGGCGTCTCTTCCGTGGATTGACCTCCCAATCTACCAATATTGGAAGCCAAAGCGTCACATCTAGCCCATTTGGCTAGAGCAAATGGGCTGTAAATTTCTACACTTATTCACTGTCTGACCTTCCCTAATTAAAATGTAAAACTTGCAAACTAAACATGGTAGAAATATTAGCTTGTTTACTTTAGTCGTTTGTGAGTCATAGAGTTTGTGAGTTCAAGAGTTTTGGACTACTTACTTGGAACAGGGTATAGTACTATACAAGTATGTTTAACGTCATAGAAGTTTTGGGCTATTATACTTACTGAATATCCCACAAACTTTCATTAAGGTTTTCAGAGAACTATTGATTTTGACTGGACACTGCTAAAGTACTTCAGGTTGTATTGATTTACAGTATATATTTATTATTATTATTACAGTATTATTATTATTATTATTATTTTTTGTTTTAATGACTTCCCAAATTGACTAATTCCTTGGACGTGACGATAGTGCATTGTTGTGTGTGCGATTAGTTTGCTTGGGAACCAGATTAACTTGCTCATGTAGTAGTGTACACCCTATGTGGTGGATTGTGTTCTTTCATTTCATAAATTTTATTTTAGTAAGCGTTGTTTCCACATAGCGATTTTGATAAGTTGTTTTGACTTTATATTGTCTTTGTCCCAGTTTTGGTTTGCTTTGTTTGCAAATTTTACATTTTAATTCCTTGCTTCTGGAAACCCCTGCTAAAGGATGGCTATGGTAGAAATGTCTTCAGGCTACTTTGTCCATCTGGACCTGCTTCCTTTGACCGTGACGATAGTGCGTTGTTATATGTGCGATTAGTTTGCTTAAGAAACAGATTAACTTGCTCATGTAGTGATGTACACCCTATGTTGTGGATTGTGTTATTTTAGTTCAAAAATTTATTTTATTAAGCGTTATTTCCACATAGCAATTTTGATAAGTTCTTTTGGTTTCTATCTTGTGTCGTCCCAGTTTTGGTTTGTTTATTTTGCAAGTTTTACATTATAAACTCATAGTACAGTACTGTTCCATTCCTCTCGGAGATTTTATTTATGAAAGTGTAAATGAAGGGTCATGCCTGGACGTGAGGTGGGCGGGCATTGTGGTATGGTTCCTCTGTGTGTCTGCCTGCTGAGACCGGAACCTCCCCGGGACTCGGGAGGTCTGGGACCGGGGGAGTGCTGGAGGCCCTTAGTCTTCTGGGCGACCTAGATGTGCGTGATTTTTTAAATTTTGTTTTTTATGTTGTGTTGCGGGCTCTGTCTCAAGTTGGCCACCCCCAGCTATGGGGTATGTGCCTGAGTACATACAGTACATACTGTACATACAAAAATAGTACTGTACCGGGTATTATTGAATTAGTAGAGTTGCTTTCCATGCAATAGTTAATTCACCTTCTTTTGCAACTATATAATAAGATACTACTCTAAATTCAATTATACTATTTTTACTTCAATAAATAAAATCTCAGAGAGGAACATAAATTGTGCAGGGAACTGTATGTGGAAGTACTTCAGTATTTCCCCCTATAATGAACATATCACTACAGTTGTTTATCCATTAATGTTGCTACCTTGCTTAAATAATTGACATTACAATTTTCATTACTGGCACTACCTAATAAAATGTATTATACTCCATTCAAATTTACTGGGCAGAAAATCTTCACTCCCAATAGCCAGTATCACACACACACCTTTTCTCTCTTCTTTTATTGTCAGCTCTGGTTTGAGAATTTATGAGGTCATCTTTTCATATAAGCTTGTCACCTGGATTAATGCATCTTCAGTCTAGTTTCCGATACTGGTGTAAAAGGTCTCGAACATGTTGCCTGAAAAATAATGATAATTTAAAATTAACGACAAAAGCCTTTGTGTGATATTGTATTAACTATATTTTGTCAGTGATTTGTGGAGTGGCCCTTGAACTGAATAAAAAAAACATCTCTGTGCCCCCTGGAGGTAAGGGGGTCCTCCATATTTTGTGAAGGAAAATAATAATGCGATTAGTTTGCTTGGGAAACAGATTAACTTGCTCATGTAGTAATGTACACCCTATGTGGTGGATTGTGTTCTTTTATTTCATAAATTTCATTTTAGTAAGCGTTGTTTCCACATAACGATTTTGGTTTGTTTAGTTTGCAAGTTTTACATTTTAATTACCCACATATCCTACTGCATGTCCTACAAGGCAACTAAAATGGGAGATAATGTGCCTATGAGATCCACCGGCAACGGTGGTGCTGTTAGGAGAGCTTCATGCATACATACATACATTAAAGACTATGATCCACATGCGAGTAGGTCTGTCTTTTTGTTCTCCTAATGGCGGCATTCCAGACAGCCCGATCTTTAGCGTCCCTCTTAGTCAGTCCTTTGGCCGCGGATGGAAGAAACTGGCCTCCTCCCCCGCTGCCCTCTCACAAACGGTTCTCACTATACCCTTCCTCCCCCCGGGGAGGTGTGGGTCCTGAGACTACCTGGATGCTGCAGGATTCCCTTACAGGGTATCTCGGGGCTACTACCACTACTACTACTGCTACTACCTGGGTATTATGAAGTACAATTACAGTAACTACAGTAGTTTTTTTTAGTATGAGTTGTTGTTGTTGTTGTTCCCCAAGCTGCTTGGCCGAACAGCCCCAAGGCCCCGAGCAAGGCCAAGGCCATAACCGAGCGCCCCCACAGAACCCTCCCTGCCGACCACAATAAAGCCTGGGTGACCGAAGCCACTCCATGGCGGGGAGCTGAGGAGGGTGCGGAAATGCCTGGGAAACCAAAGCCCCACCCAGGGCCCTGTGCCCCTCAGCAATTATGAAGAGAAAGTTGAGGGGTAAAGGAAAAAATGTGACTCTTTGGCTTCCAATCTTGGTAGATTGGGAGGTCAATCCACGGAAAAGACGCTGTCACTTGAGATCTAGAAAATATATAAGTTAAGGGAACAGTCAGAGTAAGCTATGGGTATGGCAGAGATCGCTCAGTTCTCACTCGGATAGACCAGCCCATCACCATTTTAGTATGAGTAAGTTATTGTGTTGTGGGCAAAGACTAAGTTGTTAATTCATTGGTTTGTTTTGCCTTTCACCTCACCGTAACTTTTGGCATCTTTTAGTATCCAGGCAGCTTTGAACAGAGCTGACTGGAACGCCACCAATAGGATGTGAGACTGAAACTGTACTTCTTGTGGAACACTCGGTCTTTATATAAATGTACGTACAGTATGTGTGTAATGTTCTCTAGTAATCAGAGGTAAAATTAATCTTCATGAACCCTTTGAAACACAAAGTTCCATCCTAAGCTGCATAAATGAATCTATTGTTAGCCATAAGTGAAAAAATCTAACAGGTGGGGATATGTATGTCATACCAATTTTAATTTACAGTATTTTGTTGTTTTTATTTTTGTTATGTACAGTATGTAGTCTTGTTGACTTGTATTTTAATTGAGTCTTTCATAACTTATAGATTGTGAAGGCTAGTATATATAATGCAGTACTTCATCATCATCATAATGTACAGATAGGTTCTTTGATATTGATTTTTCTGTAAGCAATAGTGAATGTTTTCCTCCCCTGACACTGCTCTCCTTGACGCGGTTGGGGGGCTTCGGGGTCGGCGACTGGAGCTTGATGGAGGATGGTTGTGGTATTTACCCTTCCTATCTTCCCTCAAGCTTTCGTCCTCAGCTTGACGGCTAATTTTGAGTAGTTTTTCATTCCTCATTCTATGATTTTCCCCTTCTATTCTTATTCTGTCCAATTTGGCTGTCCTCGGGCAGCCTATATCTCATGTCTCCCTGGCCTGGCTAGGTAGCAGACTCCTGGCCTGATTTGTCTCTTCGGTTGCTGAATTGGCCGGACTGGCTTGATTCCTTTCGGTAATGCATTTTTTGCTTCTCGATGTGATTTTTTCTACCTTCGACCTGATCTTTCATTCTTCGCTCTGATCACTTCTTGGTTGGTGTTGCGGTGTAGCAGTTCTTGCCTCATCCTTCGGCCCTACCCTATGAGAGCTCTGATGTGGAGCTCATGTGGTCCGGCTGAACTGGTGAAATGGCGAGAAATGTCTGCGTGTCTTCACCTTCCTCGATTTGTTCCCCCTACTGCCCTTCCCTCTCTATCTTGACTCGTTTAGTTATATATCTTGATCGAATCCTTCGGGCCAGCCCTATGAGAGTTCTTTTGTAGAGCTCAGTGATCTGGTTAAACTAATATTAAAAAAAAATAAAAAAAAATAATGTTTTCTTTAAAAAATGGAGCTAGTGACAAAGATAGTCTTACTACTTATATAATTATTATTACTAAATAAAAATGGCAACCAAAATTTGTACTTTCTATTATCCAGTATTGTCTTATATAGGGTACAGCCAAAATCAATAATTCACAGATAATATTGTATAGCCAGTCGGGTTGGTTGTATGGATAGTGTCTTGACTTCCAACCCAAGAAGTTGGGACTCGAGAGTTCGCGCTGCGCTTGGGCGTGTTTTTATTCCACTAAAGTTTAAACCATGGCTGGTTACTGTCTCCCTTGAGAATGGGATGGGGTAATGATCTCTGGTGGCTATTACAGTGCTACTGAATACTCGAAGGAGAGAAATTGCGTTTATTCAAAGACCTGACTTTTTTACAGCCAAAGTCAATACTGTATCTGAAGTTCAGGCAGTACTGTAGTGTTGTTTATAAGGTATTTTGCTCTTCTCTTGTTCCACCCTCACTCTTTTTAAAAAAGCTTGATTGAGGTATATCTTCAGGTTCTTTACCAGTTTATGCACTTTGATCATATATGTAGCCTACAGTGCCATCTAAATTCAGGAGTATTTAGGACAAGATGTTTTAACCTCTGGTCAGAGGGTAGATCCCCAAGAGCCAGGACAAACAATGTAGCACAGTGCTGGATACCCTCAACTAGTTATTTGCACCTAGTGATTTGATAAGTTCTTTTGTCTTTATATTGTGTCGTCCCTGTTTTGGTTTGTAAAGTTTTACATTATAATAGCAACCCAAAGCTGGATGCATACTCCACATGAGGGTGAATGAGTGACCTTCCTTTGGGTAAGGGGGCTGAAAAAGATTAAGAGCCATGTATCTTATTGAGTGTCATACTACGTGACTAAAATAGGGGATGGACCAATGGTAAGCGTATACAGTCTTGTTGGAGCAGTGTTGAGGCTGGTTGTGTTTCATATATTGTAGGTGCAGAGGGACTTATTTGAGTATTGCTGAGTTATGGTTAGTACAGTACTATGCCAACATCAGCCACAGTGTTATGGCAGGACTTTAATATACAGGTCTCTCTCACTATCCAATGTCCCCATTTACAATATTATTATAGTTTTTAGATGTTTGTATTTGGGTTTTGGCTGGTCCCAGAATGCATCCCCATTTACCTCATTAAATTTAGGGTTTGCTATACGATTATTCTATTTAAGATTGATGACGAACCCGGACCGGCTACGGACTATGATATTGATAATTGATAAAGTACCATTGCACCCGATCATAACAAAAAATAAATTACAATGAACAATAATAAAAATAATACCGGACTGTCTTTAGTTGACTACTGTAAATGTAAATTCTGTGCGAATGAATTTGATTTCAAACATCATAAACATTTTAAAAGTTACATTACTAATACAAATTTTTTGTTCTTAAATTCTTTAGATAATGTAACTTCTCCATGTAAAGTAAAGAGAGTTATATATTTAATAACATGTGATAATGTGGTATACAGTATGTTGGACAGACAAAGAATGAGTTAAGAGAAAGAGCCTATGGGAGCTGGAGTAAAGAACGGCATTGACTCCAAGATTCTTTTATACAAACATTTCAACACAGATTGTACCAAATTAGATTATAAATACAAAATTATTGAAATTGTTAAAGAAGATAAAAATCTTTTAAATAGAGAAAATTATTGGATTGGAAAATTAATGACTATCTATCCATTTGGACTTAATAATCAAATTAAAGGGGTAGGCAACATATTGTATAAAGATTTTTTAAATTACGATTTTAATAACCCTTACTTTAACTTCCCCGTTAGAAACAGAAGACCATGTAGACATGGTAATAGAAAGCTAAATTCATCAAACAAAAAGAAAAATAGGTCTGATATTAACCTGATTGTTAATAATTTGTATTCATTATATCTAAATTTCGGAATTAAAAAATTAAAAGATTCATTAAAAGGCCTACAAAAGAAAAGTTTTGCTCCTTTGATAGAAAATATTCTAAACAATAAAAATAATTTCACAAATAAATTTAAAAATACAGTATTTGCTTTTATGGGATGTATTAGAGCTAATTCTAAAAAATCCATAGATAACCCGATTAAAGATAAAATTATATCCACTTTGACTTATTCCTCTAAAATTTTAGACAAAATTAATGTTAACAGTCTAATAAATTCTAAAAATGTTAAGTCCAAGTTGATGGATGGATATAGAGATTTCAAACCAATAATAGTTTATTCATATGAGCGACCTGTTGGGTCTATTATTTGTAATTATAATAAAGTTTTAGAGAATCTTTCGGAAAATGATATTTTCAATAATAATAAATGCGTATGTCAAAGAGTCATGAACATGCCAGCTATCAGACGTAATGCATTAATAAATTTCATTTATAGTCCGATAGGTCATATATTAACAGGTGATGTAGAAATAGTTAAACATTTTGCAAACGACAAATTAGCGGAGCTATGTCAAAAAAGTTTTAAATATAGAATAGGGAATGATAAAGTAACATTTGACAAAATTTTAAAAGATATTGTTTTTCAGTTAGCCTAATAGATTAAAAGAGAAATTGTTAAAATCAAAGCGCTGCAATGCGAGGGGGAGCTAGAAGCATGGTCAAAAGTAGTAATTAAATTAATTAAAAATAAAGTGTTCTCTTTAAAAAATAAATTTAATCTTTCTGATTTTGTAAACTATAATTATGATAAGCTTAAAATTGATTTAATAAATTTGCATAAACATTTTGTAATCACTACAGTAGATAAAGCCAGTAATAACTATAGCTTCATATGTAAGAAATTTTATCTAGAAAACATGAAAAAAGAACTAGGCATTAAAGGTAATACAGTATATTACATAAAAATATTTGCGGTAATTCTGTTTATGAAATTCAAGAAAATTTAATTGTTGATAACTTAATTAATGATCATACTAATATATAACTGTCTATATGGATGAAGTCATGAAAAAAATACTATCAAGAGCAGTGGATGTTGGTGTATCGCTGAAAAGGGAGGGAATTGAGTGGAAGCTACCTATACTGCTGTTTGCGGATGATACAGTTCTGATGAGTGATAATGAATGGGAGTTGCAGGGTCTGGTAAATGAGTTTGGAACTGTGCGAAAAATGGAATTTGAAGGTAAATGCGGGGAAGAGCAAGGTTATGGTCTTCGAAAGGGGTGAAGTCACAGAGTGTGAGGTGAAGCTGAACGGTCAGGCTATGGAGATCGTCAACTCTTTTAAGTATCTGGGCAGTGTGTTGAGTAAAGATGGGACTATGGATGAAGAAGTGCGGGAGAGGGTACAACAGGGGAAGAGGGTTGTAGGAACGCTAAAAGCAGTAACAAGAAATAGGGTGGTCAGTATGGAAGTGAAGAAGTCCTTGCATGGCAGTGTGGTAATCCCGAACACTGACTTACGGAAGCGAAGCATGGACGTTGGTTGAGAGACTCAGACCAAGAGTGAGAGCAGTGGAAATGAATTACTTAAGGAGTGCGTGTGGAATTACATGGAGGGATAGACAGACTAATGAGGAAGTAAGAAGGAGGTGTGGTGTGGAGGTAGATGTGCTGGAAAGTGTGAAAAGGAACAACTTGAGATGGTTCGGCCATATGGAACGTATGGAAAGCGAGAGAATGACTAAGAGGGTGTACGAGAGCGAGGTGGAGGGACAGAGAGGGAGAGGTAGACCGAATGAGAGGTGGAAGGATGGAGTGAGGAAGTACATGAACGAAGGCGGTGCTGGTTGGGGGGAGGGGCGTCGACTGACTGGGAACAGAGGTGCATGGGGGCGGTTCGTTCGTGGCCACCCCTTCGGGGATCACGGCGTCAGGCAATAGATAGATAGATAGACTAATACAAATATAACCTTTGATATTAAACTTTCTGATAAGAATAAATGCATTGCTAAATTATACAAGTTACCCAAATTTCATAAAAGACCTTATAAATATCGCTTTATTGCCGGAGCAAAATTTGCTACCACTAAAACTTTGTCAAAACAAGTCGTACATTGCTTAAAATACATTAAAAGTACTCATAAACGATATTGTGATACCATCAAGAATAGAACTGGCATTAACTATTATTGGAGTGTTGACAATTCAGTATAAGTTATTCATAAACTTAATACCATACGGAAAGTTACCTCAGTACATAGCTTCGACTTTTCAACTTTGTATACCAAGTTGCCTTTAGATTTAGTATTTTCAGAAATTTGCTTTATTATAGATTTGCATTTTGACAGATTTGAAAGTAGTCATAATCGTTACATAAATGTTAATTCATATTTTAATAATGCGTCACTTAGCTTTGATCACACTAGTTCAGTATATTTTGATAGAACTAAACTTAAAGATGCCCTTAAATTCCTCCTTTTCAATACTTATGTTAGATTCGGGCCTTACATTTTCAAACAAATATTAGTAATTCCTATGGGTGGAAATGCTAGCCCTATAATTGCAGACTTATTCTTGCTTGCTTTAGAATTTAAATTTATGAAAAACTTAGTTGACAGTAGCAAGAAAAATAACATCCCAGAAAAATTAGCACTTGCTAAATTGTTAAGTAATAATAGTAGATATATTGATGATATTCTTGTTTGTAATATGTAAAATTTTAATAAAGTCGCTAAACAAATTTATCCAAATTCCATCCCCCTCACACAAGGTAACGTAAATGATGATGTTGAAAATTTTCTTGATATAAATATACAGATTGTTAATGAACACTGCACACTTAAAATATACCACAAAGTTGATGATTTTAATTTTAACGTAATAAACTTTCCTTTCCCTAATAGTAGTATTGATAGCAAAATAACTTATAATTGTTTTTATTCCCAGCTAATAAGATTTTGTAAAATTTGTACTGCAGCGGGTAGTCAAAGAGTTTGGTGTGGTTTGTGGAAGGAGGAAACTGAAGGTGAACGTCAATAAAAGTAAAGTAATGGTGTGTAATAGGGGAGAGCATAGGGTGAATCTAGATGTGAGGCTGGATGGGGAAATATTGGAACAAGTAGAGTGTTTTAAATATCTAGGAGGAACAATAAGCAGGAGTGGAGGTATGGAAGTGGAGGTAAAACAGAGAGTGTGTGAAGGAAGGAAGGTTTTCGGAGCAATGGGAAGTATGTGGAAGACGAGAAATCTCGGAGTGAAAGTAAAAAGTGCACTGTATCAAGGAATTGTGCCAACAGTGATGTATGGGGCTGAGACATGGGCTCTGAAGAAAAAGGAGAAAAGAGGGCTGGATGTGATGGAGATGAGCTGCTTGAGCTCGTAGAGACAGATTGAGGAATGAAGAGATACGTAGGAGAGTGGGGCAGCAGGAACATTTGTCAGCCAGAGTGGACAGAAGGGTGCTGAGCTGGTATGGTCATGTTGAACGAATGGGAGATGAAAGGCTTACAAAGAGAATATGTGAGTCAGGTACAAGGGGAGATAGAAGGGCAGGAAGACCCCCATTGAGATGGAGAGACTGTGTAAGAAAAGCTTTGGATGATAGAGGAATGACTATAGATCAGGCAGGGGTGAATGGAGAATGCTTGTGAATAGTTGAGTGAACACGTGGTCATTTGGGGGAAGGGGTCGGGCGCAAGTTGGACTAGATAATAGTCCATCAGGCGCCTGGCCCGGGGAGACGATTAATATGAAGGGTGCGCCTGGAAGTGTGGTGGGAGGGCTTGTGGCTTTGGCTCCGCTGCATGTCTGCCTGCCGAGATCGGAACCTCTCCGGGTGGTCTGGGGCCGGGGGAGTGCTGGAGCGACCTTGGTAACCCTGGTCTCTGGGTCTTCTCCTGGGTGACCTGGATGTGTGTGAGTTTGTGCTTTTTATCTGTGTTTATTTGTTGTTTTATGTTGTTTTTGTGTTTTCCCTGTTCTTGCTCTGTCTTGAGTCGGCTACCCCCAAAATGGGGATTGGGCCTGAGCATATAGATAGATAGATAGATAGAAAATTTGTACCAGAGTAGAAGACTTTTGGGATAGAGCTAGGTTTCTATACAGACTCTTAGTAGACAGAGGTTTTGTTGCAAGTAAATTGTTGCATAAATTTAATCTTTTTAAGGTCAATTATTGTGACTATTTTAAAATTTGATATCAATAATTTTAATCAAGCATTATTAACTTGAAGTTTCGCTTAAAGCCTCTGCTTACTTTTTGCCTGTATATATTAATTGGTTATCATTTTCTGTTGTTATTATTATTTTTTATAATTTATTGTAATTGTTAAAAGAGTACTCTTTTGTTTAAATCTATTGTGCCTTCTTCAAATTTTAAAATATTTATATTTATTATATTATATATAATCATTGTCGATAGGATTAATTGCTTGCTTTTGCAATTTCCTTAGTTTATTTGTACAATAAATGTAGGTTATTTGTAGGGTAGTAATTGTTAGGGGTCACTTGAAGCATTCTATGCTTACAGGTACCTACCCGATAGCACTATCGTTAGTGAGTTATATTTGTATTTTGTACTATTGTTATTATCTTGTCAAGTTGCAAATTTGATTTTAATATAACATTTGACACATAATGTAGTTTCTTTATTCATGCAGAGTTTAGTAAAATTTACCAGAACGTCCCCGACTTCCCAAATTGACTAATTACTTGAATGTGACTATAGTGCGTTGTTATATGTGCGATTAGTTTGCTTGGGAACCAGATTAACTTTCTCATGTAGTGATGTACACCCTATGTGGTGGATTGTGTTATTTTATTTATAAATAATTATTTTACTTAAGCGTTGTTTCCACATAGCGATTTTGATTCGTTGTTTTGTCTTTTTACTGTGTTCGTATACATTTTGGTTTGTTTATTTTGCAAGTTTTACATTATAAATATCAATGTAAAACACTCCAACTTCCTTATAGCCTGAAACTCGCAAGTGGTCAATTGCATATCAAGAGAATCAGAAAGAGTGAATGTTAAATGTAGAATCACAATACAGTCACCTCTCATTATATCCGACTTCCAGGGAGTATCAGAAGTGCAGATACATACACACATACATACATTTTTTAGACTGAGTGCCCCACACATACGTGCAGTTTCAGCCTCTTGTCCTAATGGCGGCGTTCCAGGCAACCCTGTTAAGGGCTGCTTCACTTGTCAAGTTTTTGGATTTGAGATCGGCACGTATAGTCCGATCCCAGGTCTTCCTCGGTCCACCCCTTGGTGCAGCTCCCTCCACAATCACAGACCTGCATCTTTTCACCCAATTTTGTTCATTCATTCTCTCCACATGTCCATACCATCCCAGTCTACTTGTACGCATCACCTCGCTAATACTCTTTATACCTAAACGTCTCCTCAGCTCAACATTTGTTATTCTATCCTGTAGCCTGGCCCCACACATCCATCTCACCATTCTCATCTCATTACGTTCCATTCTGTTGACATCCTCTACATTAACGGCCCATGTTTCTGAGGCATACGTCTTGCACTTCTAACACATGAGGCATACACCTTTCCCTTCAGGGGGAGAGGCATTCTTTTCATGGTCAGAATTGGCAGCAGTTCTCTGAACTTCCCCCAGCCACATGTAATTCTAGCGACAGTGGCAGCCTCGGCCCCACCACCGGCAGAGATGGTATCTCCTAGGTAACAAAACTTGTCCACCAGCTCCAATGACTCATTTCCAAAATTCAGAACCACAGGATCATCATTTAACACAAGCTCGCCTTTGCACACTACCCAAAAAAATAAGAAACTTTATATTCTATCTAGTAGATAAATAAATGCAATATTTATTTATATGTATCTAATTATATAGAATAGCCTATGTACGGTGGCGCTAATAAGTCATGTCCCAGCTGTCATTACGTTTGGCTTGCTCTGTGCTGTATTAATGTCTGTCAGATGTTGAATAGGGTGGGAAAGTGTAGGAACATGTTTGTATAATTCACTCGATATGAAGAAATGAAGCTTAGATATTGCTGATACCAATTATTGATCAAAACATACTTGGTGCCGAGACATCAATTATTAGCGCGACTGTACACTCTACCAAAAAACAATCTTTACACTGGTGAGCTGTAAATAATCTAGTGTGAACGGAATGAATCGGGTGAAACATAAGTCTGTGAGGTATTATCATAAGATTTCGACCCACTTCCAGAATGTTTAGAGCGTTCGTGTAAAGATTTTTTTTGGTCGTGTGCACATGTTCATATGCAGTAGAGTACCTGGACCCACTTTGAGAGTAGTATTGATAATCTTGCTTTGAAAAAAACCTGTTATATACCAGGCACAGTTTGGAATACAGTACTGTACAGTACTTCCAAGCAGAATACTACCATTAATATAATACAGATAATGAGTATAGACTGAAGGCATGAAGTGCTATAATCTTTGTTAATTCATGAACAAATATCTTTGAACATTGAGCCACAAAGACTGAAGCAATGTTAGTTTGACATATATATTTTTGTTAACACAAGAGGAACAAAATTGAGAAAGCTAATGAAAACAAAATCCATACATGTAATGGAATTTTGTGTCCATTAGAAATAGGCAACAATGTTTTAAACTGTGTGGATTGAAGAACAGGCGAAAGCAACCCTGAGGAACTTAATTCAAGAGAGATGGATTTATATATATACAATATATACTGTTGAAATAACTTCGAAAAGTTAACAGAATTAATATAAACACCATATGAGGAGGAGCACTTTATTGACAACGTTTCGCGGATAGCTTCTTCAGATCACTAACAGACGCTAGGTCCTTGGACGCCTTAAGTATCCGTCATGACAGCATACTGCTGTCTACTACCCATTACCCATACCCCCCTACTCCTTCCCCCTCCCTGTCCTACATACACCCTCCCCCTATTCTCCGACTCCCCCACCTGTCATGACGGATATTTAAGGCGTTCAAGGACCTAGCGTCTGTTAGTGACCTGAAGAAGCTATCTGCGGAATGTTATCAATAAAGTGTTCCTCCTCATATGGTGTTTATATTCAGTATGTATACTGTATATATGTATATATATTTTATAACTTCCAAGTTCTGCACTGAGTGATTGTCTATATTTTAGCAATGGTAGTGTTCCGTTAAGAAATGACCTGAACTGTGCCTAATATTATCTTGGCCTTCTATGTACTATACAATAAACTAAATATTCAGTGTTGTTGTACAAAGTACTTTATTGTGATGATGATATATTGTAGTATATTATCTTATACTATTGTAAAGTAATTTAAAGACATTGATTACTATATACTGTAGTATCAAATATCAACCCTCAAAAGGTAGCATTGCAAATATAAGTTTTAATTAAAATAACATGGTAGTTTTACTTACCCCCAACTGAACATCAAGGTTTATAACTATAGTATATTATGGTGTCCAGCTTGTGAGGAGGGTTGCTGTGGATTTGTCTGGGGATAATTTGAGTCGGTTTGTAGTGCACCAGTCTTGTAGTGTATTGAGATAGGGTTGAAGGAGATGTGTTGCTGCGTCTGAGTCTTGGTGTGTACATGTGAGTGTTATGTCATCTGTGTAGGAAGCTATAATTATGTGAGGTGTGGGTACATCCTGCATGTATAGATTGAAGAGTGCGGGTGACAAGACGAATCCTTGCGGGACGCCGTGTTTGAAGTTTCTGATGTCTGTTGTTGTGATTGCAACAAGTGATTGAGTTTGTTGCTGTTGGAAAGTATAATGGGATGGGGGAATGGTGATGTTGGTAGAAGGATGGGCTTGTGGGGTGGATGGGGTTGTGAGTAGGAAGGGGTATTGAAGGGTAGGGGGTTGGACGAGAAGGGATGGAGGTAGTTCGGTCGTGGTAGATGAAGAGGAGGTGGGGGATAGGTGAGGAACAGGAAGGATAGGGTTGGAGGAGATAGGGGAAGGTTGAGTGGTAGGGATACGGAGGGATAGGGAAGGAGAAAGTGGTGGTGGGAGAGGGGCAAAACGTGGAGGGGCTAAGAGAGCCCGAGTGGTAGGGGAAAGGGAGGTTTGATAGTTGGGGAAAATAGGAGGAGGCGTTGGAATAGGACGAGGGGTAGGAAGGGGGCATTGTGGTTCAGGAATGGGAAGAGGGGACGAGGAGGGTAAGGTGGGTGTGGAAGGTGGGTAGGGGGCCTGTTTTGGGGGGTGGTAAAGGGTCATGGTTAGTGGTGGGGCATGCAATATAATCATCAGGGTCAGCCAACATAGTGAGGTTACTGTCGGGAGGTTGGAAACGACGTACGGTTTTGGTAGGTGCGTGATTCCCCATGGTAATTGACCGTGACTTGATAGCAATTTGGAACTGTTAAGATTTAAAAAAAAGGCCTTTAAACCGTGGTTTTAACTTAGAGGGCACGGTAAGTTGAGCCACCATCACAAGGTCGCCGACGTGGTAAGGGCTGATTTTGGGGGTTTCGTCAGGTTGCAGGTCTTGTAGATATTGTAGTTGGCGTAATCGATTTCGCAAGTGGACGAGGGACTGGTTGAGGTCAGGTGAGGGCTCGAATGGGACGGACAGGTGTTTCAGTGGCAAAAATAAAGGAGGCTCCCCAAATATTCTTTCATGAGGGTTTATTCCATCTTCACGAGGGCAAGTGTTTATATCCCATTGCACTATGAGGACTTGACTTGGCTAGTCTGTGGTGTTCATTTGTTGCAGCCTTGTCCGTATTTGATTGGCTATGGTCCTGTGGCTACGTTCACAGACTGAATTCCCTTGAGGCCAGTAGGGAGATGAATGACTGATTTTGTAGCCGAAGATCTGTGATATCTGGGTCCAGATGTGGCTTGTGAATTCTGGGGCATTTGTCGGAATGTATGGCCTGTGGGAGACCAAAATATGAGAATACGTGTTCTAAGAGTGATTCCGCGACTGCAAAGGCTGAGTGTTCCTTGGCTGGACATGCAATGACATATTTGGAGTAAGTGTCTATGAAAGTGATTATGTATTTGTAGCCTTTCACTCCGTCCATGGGTTCCATGACATCTACGGCTAATAATTGCAATTGCAATTAATTTACCGGAAGGACCTGGTGTTCTTGCTTTGTCCTTGCCCAAAGCACAGGCACGGCAAGCTTCGGTAATGGATTTTGCTGTCACATAAGGCCTTGGGGTCCAGTATACCTCTTGAAAGGTTGCAAGAAGCTTCTAGCCTAGATGGATTCTGTTATGGGAATGGAGAGACTGCATAATGTCTTGGGCAGTGCTAGGACTTAAGACAACCTTGCCTTCTTTGGTGTATATAATGTCCCCTTTTCTGATGAGGTGATCGAAAATAATCTTTGGAATCCAGGCAGGTTTGTTCTTTTTCTGAAATGAATGTAGAAGATGTTGCTGAGTTTGGTCGGGAGGGTCTTGCTGTTAAATGGCCCGTATAGCAGCCTTGGGTGGTGTTTGCTGAATAGGTAGCCGGGAGAGTGCATCTACATTTGTATGCAATTTTCCCAGGCGGTAGGCGATCTCAAAGTTGAACTCTTCAAGAGATTCTTGCCACCTGACAGTAAGGACGTTTTTCGTGTCGGATTTGCGGAGCCATTTTAGGGCCTGATGGTCCGTTATGATGGTTACTTTGACTCTAGAAGGTATGCTTTGAAGTGCTGGAGTGCCCAAATTATTCCTAAGCATTCCCGTTTGGTGACTGGGTAGTTGATCTCTGCAGGGTTTAAGGTACAAGCAATGATGTGTTCGTGGCCTTCCCGGGTTTGGGCTAGCACTGCTTCTATTCCAAATTGTGAGACGTCGGTGTAAAGACGGAAGGGTTTGGTATAATCGGGAAAGGAGACAACTGGGGCTGCCACGAGTAGGTCTTTTAAGGTTTGAAAGGCTTGTAGTCTGTGGGTGGTCCAAAGGAATGGTTCTTTTCTGGTGAGGTCGTGAAGGGGTTTTGCAATGGTAGCAAAGTTTTTCACGAACCTTTGATAGTAAGAAGATAATCTCAAGAATGCTCGTATAGTACTCCTTTGACGTTGCTGGGAGGAGTGATATCCCTGATGGCCTGTAGCTTGGCTGGATCTGGAGAAATTCCGGCTTCAGACAATATGACAGGAATTTGACTTACTTATTTGCCATGGTGCATTTTGATGGTTTAAGTTTTAGTTTGGCATCTCTAATTCTTTGAAAAACTTGTGCGAGTCGTTGTAGGTGTTCTGCCCAAGTTTTTCCAAAGACGATGATGTCGTCTAGGTAGGCGAGGCAAGTTTCCCAGGTAAGTCCTTGAAGTACAGACTCCATTAATCTGGAAAAGGTGGCAGGGCCGTTACACAATCCGAATGGAAGAACTGTGAATTCGTAGTCTGCCCAGGCTGGTGGAAAAGGCCGTTTTCTCTTGATGTTCTGGCACGACGGGGACTTGCCAATATCCTGCTTGCAAGTCGAGGGTGGTAAACCATTTGGCTCTTAGCAGTGTGAGGGAGTGGGGTGGCATCAATGATGGTAACGTCATTTAACTGCCTAATTTGCATAGGACTGGTGGTGACGTGGTTGTAGAGGGAGGCCATGTGGTTGTCCTGAAGGTTAGAATAGCTTCCCCTGTCGGCCTCGTTTTCTATGGTGCCCTCTCCAATCTGATTTTCTTTGTCTTTTGTCTTGTTGCTATAATGCTATTGCTTGTCTTTATCCTGGTTGGTTGGTCTTGCAGGTTGGTTGTTAGTGTCAATTAATTGGTGGTTTCTTCTTCAATTTTCTTCTCTGGCATCTCACCCATATATGTCAATGTTAACACCTGTCGTGCCATGTTTAACATTTGTCGATTTTTTCCTGGCAAGCGATTGCAAACCTGCAATTTAGGAGGAACCGGCCTTTGGCCGGGAGATTTTTCTGCCAAAATATTTACACATTTATCTAAAAGGATATTTGGGGGGACATTTTTAAAAGCTTGATTGAGGTCTAGGGAGCAAACTAAAAATCTCCCCTTAAAATAGAGTACTACACAAGAAAATATACTGTTAATATAATCCTACTAATATTCCTTCCATATATAAAATCATGAAGTGTACATTAAATATCTGACTGGCGGAAATTTCACTTCATCTGTTTTATGGAGGAGGTGATATCGATGCCAATGTTTCGATTTAATTAAAAACTAAATATCCCTGTATCACAAGTCCTATATGCAGCTATCAACACCTTACAAATACATAACTTAAAATAGACTATGTGCTGTGAACGTCCTAAGCCTGAAGGTAATCCGGAAGTTGATTAATTAACTATAATAAAATTCGAACTGGACTCGTGGATCGGGGGGGAGGACCAGCTTGAATGTGACGTCATTCTTCAGTGCTGACATTCGACTGGTAGGAAGAGGACGTACCTGCGTTGGCTCTTCGTATGTTGCCGTATTTAAGGTGTGTATGGGGATTTTTCGTGTATATATACCATGTGTATTGATAATCTATCAATGTTCAGGCAGCCATACATGTAATTCATAAGGGTAATATAAGAACATTGTGAACTTGTGACTTTGAGCCGGTTCCTATATGCTGTCTAGTCTGCATATATTCTAACCGCTAGTAATTACGCGAAAATCATTGACCTCCGTGACATTTATATAATAACAAACTATTCGGTGTGCGTACATTGCGTTGGTGAGGTGCGTGAATATAGAGGGTGGTCATTAACTCGTAATTTAAGGTACAAACTAGCGAACGAGGTGACATCGCTGTTGGCCCCCCAAGAGGGGGAGGGGAGGGGAGGGGAGGGGAGGGGGGGGGGACCCTCTCTCCCTCCCTCTTTCTTGCCAATTACCCCCACCCCCATCCTCTCCTTTCCTCCTTCTCTCTCTCTCTCCTTTCATTTCTCTTCTCTTCACTTCATTCTCTCTTCTGACCCCCCCTTCCTCTCTCCCTCCCTCCTCCTCTCATTTCCTCCTCCTCCTCTTCTCCTCTTTCTCTCTCCCTCCTCTCTTCTCTCTCTCCCTCCTCTCTCTCTCTCCCTACTCTCATTTATCTTCCCCCTCCTATCCTCCTCTCTTCACTTCATTCTCTCTCTTCTGACCCCCCGCCCTTCCTCTCCTCCTGCCCCCCTCACCCACTCTACCCCCCACCACTTTTCGTCCCCTCCCCCCACCCCCTCTCGTTTTCAATTAAGGATTGTTGGTATATATACAGTATACGAATTATAGGTATAGGCCAGTCTAATCATTTGTATTGGCTTGGGTCTTCTAGGTGATTTAGATGCTGCCTTAACACGTGATCCTGCCTGCTCCCCCCCCCCCCCCCCCCCTCTCTCTCTCACACACTTTAGACTGTAGGGGAAGGTTTTGTTCTATATACCATGTAGATATTGTTCATACTTAGTAAACCCACTTCACCACCACCACCACTACTCATGGGCGGCACCTTTAAAATAAATAACTATTCTAGTCTATATACTCAGGCCCAATCCTCACTTGATAATATTCAAGGACACTAGTGCGACGTTATGAGAAACAATTTATTAGGGAAAATAGGCACCAATAGATTCGCCATATTTTTCTCCATATAGTCCGCATGGAGGATTTTCGTTATCAACAAATTGAAAAGTACCCACTTCACAGACAAATACACCAAACATCTAAGTCAAAGCGGGGGTGTGGGGGCAGCAGCCCCCACCTATAATACTAGGTTAGGTTAGGTAAGGTTGTTAGGTTAGGCTAATGTCCTTTCAAAGGGGTATAGGGTAGTAAACACTAGGATAGCCTATACCCGGACAGAGGTAAGAAGAAGAAGAAGAAGAGTCCTGCAGTAGTCTCCTTGAATGCTACCCCTCACTTTTCCTATTTGTTGTCCCTTTTCTGGGGTTTTTTCTTTCTTTTTTTTTGGGGGGGGGGGGGCCGACTCATGACAGAGCCAGAATAGGGACAACACAACATAAAACAATAAACACACAAAAACAAAATACAATCTCACGCAGATCTAGTTCATCCAATAATTTAGAATAACACCCAAACGTAATTAAGGGGGAGGTACTCGCTTTTTCTGGACCCCCTTCTCCCTCATCTTCAGCATATTAGTTTTGAGATTTTAAGACGTTCGTTTCGTTAGTTTGGTTATTTTGAGACCTTTCGCCCAATTTCTTTGTCAGTATTTTGACCTTTCGTGCCATTTAGGTGTCGATTATTTTCTGGCGAGCGATAACGAGCGGCAAGCCTGTAATTTTAGAAGGAACCAGCCTTCGGCCAGGAAATTTTTCTACTGAAAAATGGGTCAATATTTACGAGTCGCACCGCAGATGGGATTCATTTCTAATGGTTGTTGTTGCTCAGGCTGTCTGGCCGAGCAGCCCCAAGGTCCCGAGCAAGGCCAAGGCCATAACCGAGCGCCCCCACAGAACACTCCCAGCTTACCACTAATAATGCCCAGGTGACCGAAGCCACTCAAAGGCAGGGAGCTGAGGAGGGTGCGGAAACGCCCGGGAAACAAAAGCCCCACCCAAGGCCCTGTGCCCCTCAGCAATTATAAAGGGAAAGTTGAGGGGCAAAGGAAAAATGTGACGCTTTTTTTTTTTTTTTTTTTTGTTTAAGCTTGATAATGCCGAAATAAAGGCCATATAAGAATAGAAGGCCAAATTACTATCAATATACCCAATTATTTTATATGTATGTACAGTATATGCTCAGGCCCAATCCCCACTTTTCCTCTTTTTTTTATATATATAATACCGGTATATACCTATTTTTATATTATAGTTTTACCGGCCTTATACTCTTCATTTCAACTGACTGTATATTGCAAAGTTCTCATCAAGATTTCTCAGTTATTGTGAAGATTTTGTAATGAAATATGGTGCTAAATATATAAACTTGGTCTTAATATGATGCAGAGACGTATTAGTATGAGGGAGAAGGGATCCAGAAAAAGCAACCACCTTCCCCTTAACTCCTCCCCCCACACCACACACAGCGCGCAGGTCTACCACGCAGTCCTAGCAACCAACCAACATGTCCCTAGCAACCCACACGTTCCTAGCAACCCTCACATGGCCCTAGTAACCGACATATGTCCCTAGCAACCAACATATGTCCCTAGCAGCCGTCTCACACGTCCATAGCAACCCTCACATGGCCCTAGCAAAACACTCCTCCCCCACACCACACACAATGCGCAGGTCTACCACGCAGTCCTAGCAACCCACACAACCACTGGGGGGCATATATAATGTTAGCTTGTCCGGCGCCATATCAATCAATCAATTCCCTCCTCCCTCCCCACTGCATTCACCCCCCTTGCTCTCTCCCTCCCCACTGCATTCACCCCCCTTGCTCTCTCCCTCCCCACTGCATTCACGCTCTTCCTCCCTCCCCACTGCATTCACGCTCTTCCTCCCTCCTACCCCAATGCATTCACCCTCTCCCTCCCTCCCCACTGCATTCACCCCCTTGTTCCCTCCCTCCCCACTGCATTCACCCCCTTGTTCCCTCCCTCCCCACTGCATTCACGCTCTTCCTCCCTCCTACCCCAATGCATTCACCCTCTCCCTCCCTCCCCACTGCATTCACCCCCTTGTTCCTCCCTCCCCACTGCATTCACCCCCCTTCCTCCCTCCCCACTGCATTCACGCTCTTCCTCCCTCCTACCCCAATGCATTCACCCTCTCCCTCCCTCCCCACTGCATTCACCCCCTTGTTCCCTCCCTCCCCACTGCATTCACCCCCCTTGCTCCCTCCCTCCCCACTGCATTCACGCTCTTCCTCCCTCCTACCCCAATGCAATCACCCTCTCCCTCCCTCCCCACTGCATTCACCCCCCTTGTTCCCTCCCTCCCCACTGCATTCACCCCCTCCCTCCTACCCCAATCATCCCTTGCATTCATGCCCCTCCTCCTTCTGCATGCACCCTTTTCTCCCTCCCTTCCTCCCTCCCTCCCAGTACATCAATCTCCCTCCCTCAATACTTAATGGACAATATGAAGTTTCTATGTTTCAGTATTATATTCCACGAAATGTTAAAATAGCAATGGTAGTATTGCAATACTGCTCATTACTCTTACAACTAATAGCATACCATATTGATTGGCTAGGAATACGACACATGTTTCTTAAATGTATATTTTATTATAAATCTGACTTAATTACTAATTATTATTTATTCTTCCTTCCAGAATGTGTGGGTTATGGTACTTATCGGTGAACTGCCAACGCTACCACCAACACGAATACCACTACGACTACCACCGAATCTACTATTGCCACCACTGAATCTACTATTACCACCACTGAATCTACTATTGCCACCACTGAATCTACTATTGGCACCACTGAATCTACTATTGGCACCACCGAATCTACTATTGGCACCACTGAATCTACTATTGCCACCACTGAATCTACTATTGCCACCACTGAATCTACTATTGCCACCACTGTACTACCCACTGAATCTACTATTGCCACACCACTGAGAACCGAATCTACTATTGCCACCACTGAATCTACTATTACCACCACTGAATCTACTATTGGCACCACCGAATCTACTATTGGCACCCCTGAATCTACTATTGTCAGTCACCACCACCACGACTACCAGTATTTCCACCACCACTACAACCACCACCACCACCACCACAAGTACCACCACCACCACAACCACCACTACTACTACCACCACGACTGTTTTGGTTTTTCTATGTAAGGGAGACAGAAGGCAGAACTACCTGTAGCGAGTGCCTCCCCCATAGTTCAAAGAGTGACAGGGCCAAAATCAAGGGACGTTTGAGCCAAAATGCCTGGACACACGGATTTTGAAGCAATTTTAGTCATAGGAGGAGGGAAAAACTTATTCTGGGAGAGAGTTCCAGAGCTCAGCTGTCGAATAGAAGAAAGCCTGAGAATAACGTTTCACTCTTGGGTTGGAGAGTTGCACAGAGTAGGGGTGGGATTGTGTTGCAAGACTACCACCACTCCTACCACAACTACCCCTCGTACGATGTCTACCACCCACACAATCTACTACCACGCACCATCTACCACCATCTCTACCACAGCTACCCACTACATCTACACACCACCACCATCTACCAGTATCATCTACCCACCACCAGAACATCACCACTACCACCACCACTACTACCACTCGTACGATCTCCACCACCACCATCATCTCTACCACAACTACCAGCAGAACATCTCCACTATTCCTACCACTACCACAACCACCACCACAACATCTAACCCAAGGTGAGTCGTTGATCGCTTGATATTCGGCTAACACATCTTCTATAGTCCATTTTTGTCCAGCTGATGACAAATTGCTATGTTACTGTCTTGATTACTCAGTTATTTCGAAGATTTTGTAGCGAAATTTGTTGTTAATTATGAAAACCTAACATTCATATAACTTGGATATATAATAGTTTCATATATTTCCTTTAAGGGGGGTGACCTGTTTTTTTCTTCTCCTTTTCTCTCTTTCTCTGGCTTGTATCCATTCGGCCCCATTCAGCCAACTATTTTAAGAAGTTTATCCCCATCTAGGTGTCGATTTTTTCCTGGCGAGCGATAGCGAGCAAGCATTATATGAAGAAATCCGGCTTCGCCGGAGATATTTTTCTATCGAAAAATGTAAAAATTTAGCCTGCTGTAAAAAAACATCTAAAAAATATGCTGGCTCGCTACCGCTCACCAGTAAACAATTGACACTTGTGGATGGGGATAAACGTCTTAAAACAGTAGGTTGAATGGGGCCGAATGGATACGAGCCAGAGAAAGTGAGAGAAAAAAAGCAGGTCACCTCCCTTAAATATCGGGAAATTCGCTGCTAAGGGATTCAGTTTACTATCAGCTGGAAACAATAGACCATACTGCAACCTTATAATTTTAGTTCTTCTGAAATGTGAAAGAAAAACATTATTTCAGCTCTGTTAACCATTTCAAGCTCCAATGCGGGTTTCTGTTCTGTTTCTGGCTACTATTAGACGATTTTATTAAGATTAGTAACGGTATACGGAAGTCAAAGGTTTGATTGAGATAGTAGGATATTTACCCTTTTAATACCCATAGATCCTTCCTAAGCTGCATAAAATCGTCTAATTATAGCCAAAATAAACTGCTACAACGCGTCAGAGCTTCAAGGGGGTAATTTAAAAAATTATAAAACTTGAGTGCGTGAATTTTCAGTACTTGAATACTATATTCTTCTTTCATATTTTAAAATTATAATCTGAAACAGAATGCATAAATAACTAGCACACTGCGTAAATACAAAATATCGTCACCAATTACTTAGTTGCAAATCGGTTAGGGTTATGTCGCGGTAATTAACGCTTTCACTCTTATGACGCGATTTTGAGCCTATTAGGGATACTTTAATTAAAGCCTTTGTGACCATCAGGGGTATTTAGAAACCTTTAGTTTAGTTACTTCAACCTCTGCAGTTGTCTTTGAGTTAGCTGTGGGCAGAAAACTAATTTTGGAGAGGTAATTATAAGAGTGAGAGAACTCTATTTCTTATTGCTAATCTGGTAGCCTCTGCGTCATAAATGCGTGAAAGGGTTAAAATTATAATCTGAAACAGAATGCGTAGATAAGTAGCACACTGCGTAAATACAAAATATCGTCACCAATTACTTAGTTGCAAATCGGTTAGGGTAATGTCGCGGTAATTAATTCATATCATTAGTAGCCTACCAAAAGTAAAAATCAGAGTAAACCTTTGTCTCTACCTAATTAACCCTTTCAAGCTCCAATACGCGTTTCTGTTCTGTTTTCTGGCTACTATTAGACGATGTTATTACCTAATTAACCCTTTCAAGCTCCAATACGCGTTTCTGTTCTGTTTTCTGGCTACTATTAGACAATTTTATTCAGATTAGTAACATTATATGAAAGTCAAAGAGTTGATTGAGATAGTATTTACCCTTTTAATACCCACAGATCCTTCCTAAGCTGCATACAATCGTCTAATGATAGCCAAAATAAACTGATAAAACGAGTCAGAGCTTGAAGGGGTTAATTAAAACTACGCTTCAGCCTTGTTACTTATAAACTGTAATTTTATATTACTTTCAAATTTGTGACCGAAAAAGGCAATTTGTGAGTTAACGAATGGAATTGGAGAAAAACCGCTAGTTTAAGTTAGATCATTAACCCCTTGAAGCTCTGACGCGTTTTAGCAGATTATTTTGGCCATCATTAGACGATTTTATGCAGCTTAGGAAGAATCTGTGGGTATTAAATGGGTAAAGGCTATCTCAATCAACCCTCTGACTTCCATATACCCTTCCTAATCTGAATAAAATCGTCTAATAATTACCATAAGTGATAACATATTATAATGATGCGGTAAATCGATTGTAATAGGTTAGAGAGGTGTAGCATTAGTTTAGGCATGATGAATACGGGCGTTTATGGCCGGAAAGGGCGTCAGGCAGACAGACACACTGAGCCACAGAGCTGGCCGAGTAATAAGTACTTTAATACCTTGATTATTCAGTTAATATTTGATTTTCTTTGGTTATTAAGTGTTCATATGGAACGGAATATATACTTGAGTGTACAATTGTGTGAAAGAACAACTTACTTCAACCACATGTACTTATAATTCACGTTTTATGAATATAGCTGCACTAATTTATTCATAACTTTCATAAAATACAAAAATTTAAAAATCTGAAAAAAGTCATTTCTAGAAATAAATCGAACTACCTATTGTCAAAGTTTCAGCCTTGTAACTCGAAAATTGCAAATGTTAATGGACTTTCAAATTTGTGACTGAAAATTTCGATTTGTGGCTCAGGGAAGGCGAATTTGGAGAAACTGACACAAGTCCAGCAAAGAAAAAAGTATAAAGAAAGTCTAAATTGATGCGGTAAATCGATTGGTATAGGTTAGAATGCTGTAGCGTTATTTTGGGCGTGGTAATTTCGGGCGTTTTAGGCGTTTATGGGCGACTCAGGCAGCCAGCCAGCCCCAGGACCAATATTGGCGCGCGCTACCGTTTTCTATACAACCCAGCTCAGCAGAGACGTTTAGGTGCAACTCGGTTCTTTTGTACTGTCAACATAGCCCGCAATATTATCGATAATTAGACATAATCAGAAAGTTTATAACTATTCCTTTCATTATTGATGCTTGATAATTACCATCGTATTTCGTTGCTTACCTCGCCTTACTGAAAAACATTCCATTTGTGAAAAAATATTTGGTTTTATTTATTATTTATGTGAGCTCTCATCTTGGTAATCTATTGCCCAAATTAATTTATTTTTTCTTGTTTTCAGGGTCTGCTTGTGGACTCTGCCAGCTCTACGAGACTGCCAACAACTATGGACTCTACCAACACACCACAAGCTACCAACACCATCCTGCAAACACCACAACCTACCAACTGTCTGGGGTGAGTTACTGCCTAACTCATTATACTCTGTGCACGACAAGGAGGCCAATAATTATATCAGTTTTTATTTACACAATTTGAATGATAAAAAGATTACTAGAAATATGTATCATAATCGTCGCTTAATAATTAGTTTCTTATTTCCTTATGTTAAGTAACTGTTGAACATTCAAAACAATTAACTTAGAAAAACTATACTTGAATAACTTAAAGTAATAGTAATTATACAGTATATAACTTAAGAATTTAATAGACAAAATAGTGGCCTACTTGTCGTGAACAAAGCATTGTTTAATTTATTATATATGATCTCAGCGCTTGTCAATCTATTGCCCAAATTAATGTTTTGTTTCTTGGGTTTCAGGATTGGGGTGGCTGCCTGTGGACTCTGCCGGTTGCTGCCTGTGGACTCTGCCACCGCTTCCTTAGGACTCTGCCGCCGCTGCCTGTGGACTCTACCGGTTGCTGCCTGTGGACTCTGCTGGTTGCTGCCTTAGGACTCTACCGCCGCTGCTAGAGACTGCCCACGCCACTACGATACAAGGGGAGTGATATTTGTGTTTTGTTTGTAGTAGTAGTAGTTTGTAGTCGTAGTATGTAGTCGTAGTATGTAGTCGTAGTGGTGGTGGTGTAGGTTAGGTTAGGAGGGGAGGGGAGGGTAGGTTAGGTTGTAGTCGTAGTTAGTAGTCGTAGTATGTAGTCGTAGTATGTAGTCGTAGTATGTAGTCGTAGTTAGTAGTCGTAGTATGTAGTCGTAGTATGTAGTCGTAGTATGTAGTCGTAGTATGTAGTCGTAGTTAGTAGTCGTAGTCTGTAGTCGTAGTAGTAGTCGTAGTTGCATGGTATGAATGGTGTGTGTTAGGTTAGGCTAATCTATTTTTCCCTTTCAGATGAGATAGGTCTTATTACCTTTACTCTAATCTTTGCTATTTTTCTTATTACTTCACAGTTTTGTTGCTTTGATGATGTCCCCTCTCCCCCCTTCTTCCCCGAGTTGGTTCCCTCCTTCAGCTTCAATATTTTGCTTTGCTTTAAATTCAATAATGATTGTATTTGCCTTAAATGTAACTTATATATTCCGTCATTGTACCGGGTCATATATTATCTTTGCATCACTTGAATTCATAACTCTGTATTTGCTATTAACTTCACTTGATATAATATTGTTATATATCGTCTTTGTCACGCGAACTTTGCTTAATAAAAAAAAAAAAATAACTTCTATCTTTTATTGATCACTATATTATAAGCTATGACTTTTATAACTGATAAAAACTTAGAAAAATAGTTCTCAATTATAAATAAAGTTCCAATATATGGACTTAGAAAACAAAATATGAAAAGAGAACTTAGAAAATAAAACAATTAACTTAGAAAAACTATAGTTCTCAATTATAAATAAAGTTCCAATATATGGACTTAGAAAAAATATATGAAACTATACACATATAAGAGAACTGAGAAAATATACTGAATATGAAAAGAAAACTTAGAAAAAAAGTTCTCAATTATAAAAAGTTCCAATATATGGACTTAGAAAATATACTGAATATGAAAAGAACTTAGAAAAACTATACTTGAATAACTTAAAGTAATAGTAATTATATTGAACTTTTAATAGACAAAATATGAAGAGAACCAAGATAATAGACTTGAAAACGGACTATATAAACTTTGAATAACAGGAGAAACAAAAATATAATGGGTATTAAAAAGAATATATCGACTTAGTATTTTATTGATCAGAGTCGGACATGCATTTTTATATGATCTTACAAAACACTGTACATGCAGTATATACACTTTAAATAACAGGAGAAACAAAAATATATTGGATATTAAAAAGAATATATTAACTTCGTATTTTATTGATCAGAGTCGGACATACATTTGTAGAATATCTTACAAAAATCATATACTTTTAATACTTCGTTATTTTTGTATTAACCTTACTGGTTGTATATATCTTATAACAAATGAACCAAGTTTTGCTTTTATATTACGTACCTAAAGTACTTTATACCGAACTTGGCTTTGTGACCATAGTATAACTTTTGGTTCACTACATTATAATGTCCAATATTAATGTGTACAATCATTTTCTTTGGAAAGTACAACTTTATATTCCATTCATTTTGCATTAACCATTGGAATTTCGGTATATTTTCATTTGGCTTTATTTTGGATTTTATGCCTATACCAGTTTCATTGGCAATACAATTTGGCATTTTCATTATTAATTTGAATTTAATAGCCAAGTTTTCAAGTAATACTTTTATAATATTTTCAATGTTAAGTGTGCTGTCCTTATTTAATTAATTCTCAGGTATAACCCAGTTCATCAGCCAAGTTACCATCAAGTAGTCTATCTCCCTCTCCCACCAGGCAGTACTGAGGTAAGCCTGTGTTAACTATTTCTAGTTTATAGCTCAACTCTAGCCTATTCCGTTTATGAAGTAGTGTTTAATACTTTTGAAACTAGCTTATAATTATATAGTGTGCAGCTTTTGGGGGGAGGCTTAGAATGATTGGTTGTGTCGGAAAGTGTTAAGTGGATGAGGGATGTTGGCAAAATGAGAAACTTTGGCATTGTGGTCAGAGTGTGTATTGGACGTGTGATGGAATTTGTGGAAGTTGACAGTACATGATCAAAGTAAAGGAATATTGATCGAGTGACTGTTTAAGGGTGAATTATTAGGTGTTATAGTGTATTGATAAGCTGATAGTGTATGAGGGTTGGCTGTGTTTAGCCTAAATGTGATAAGACAGTAAAGTGTGGGTTGGCAGAGGTGTTGACAATTATTGAACCTAAATGTTGGCAGTGTGATATGGTGTGTTGGCAAAGTAAAGTGTGGATTGTTGGCAGAGAGGTGTTGACAATTATTGAACATAAATGTTGGTAGTGTGATATGGTGTGTTAGCAAAGTAAAGTGTGGATTGTTGGCAGAGGGGTGTTGACAATTATTGAACCTAAATGTTGGCAGTGTGATATGGTGTGTTGGCAAAGTAAAGTGTGGATTGTTGGCAGAGAGGTGTTGACAATTATTGGACATAAATGTTGGCAGTATGATATGGTGTTGGCATTGTTCTTAGGGATTACTCTAAGTGTTGGTTAATTTAATCATTGAAGGTATAATGCAACTGGAGCCGTGTACAATAAAGAAGCATATGTGTTGGCAGTGAAATGTGTTGAATCGGTAGTGTTATTTGAAGTGTTGGCGGTGATATTTGATGTGTTAGCAGTGAAATTAAGTGTGTTGGTAGTGTTATTTATGTGATGACTGTGGGATTTGGTGTGTTCAAATATGTATTGTGTTTGTAGTGTTCGGTGTTATCAATATGACATGTAGGAGTCTATCAAAGTATTGCCTATGCCAAAGGTAATTATTTAAATCCTAAAATTATCATGCGACTGGAGCTATGTGCAAATTAGGATTCAATCTTTTATCCCCATGTATTTGTTTTTACTTCCTGTTATTTTAGGCTATGTATATATTAAAGATTTATTAGGAATTGTTTTGTAATCTGAATTTTAACTATTGTATACATGTAATTACTGGGTTAACTAAGCTATATATTCCTGAACTATATCTCTACTGATCTAATCTTCCCATGTAACAGGTGTATATCTACCAATGTAACTATCATGATCTATCCCATGTAACTATTGCTATTTGCCTGCTTATCCCAAACTCATATAGCTCTTCCTACCTACCTCTCCAAGAATCTAGATCTATTAGGTATTGAAAGTCATCCCTCCTCACCCTCACCCAGAAATTTTATTTTGTAGTTCGTTTCGTGAACTTGCCGCTTCTATTCTCTGGCAATGTATTCCAATATTTCAAAAAAATTATTTATAATCATTTGTAAAGTATTATTTACATTTATCGACGGTATTGGCCTGTAGTAATTATTTTGTTCAAATATATTTTTCTATTCATTCCAAAATTATTAATTGACATTACTGTTCGTTATCCAAAAATATTTCTGCGATATTGGATTACAATAATAATTAGTTCAATTTGTTATCATTCAAAGTTAATATGAATAACTATCAGAAATATATAAGATTGATCTACAATATTGGATTACATCAACAGGTTGGAATCAATAGTCAGGATTAAAATATTTCTTCTTTATTTTTTCTTAAACAGGTAGTGTTGTCCATTGGTCCAGGGTCCTTAGTCTGGTCACAGCAACACATCACATCTGTAAAAACAAGAAAATATTGAGTCACCAGAAATACAGGAGTTTTCAAGGAGGGGGCCGGGGGTGGGGGGAGTGGTCCTGAAGGGGTTAGGGGGGTTCTGAAGGTGGTAGAGGGGGGGGGGTCCTGAATGGGGTAGGGGGGGGGTCCTGAGGGGTAGGGGGGGGGGGGTCCTGAGGGGGGTATAGGGGGGTCCTGAGAGGTAGGGGGAGGGGGGTCTGAGGGGTCTGAGGGGGTAGGAGGGGGGGTCCCTGAAGGGGTAGGAGGGGGGGGGGTACCAGGGGTGGGGTCGGGGGGTACCAGGGGTCGGGTGGGGGTACCAGGGGGGGGGGGGGGGAGGGGAGGGGTTCTAGTTTTTACTTATATTTTCATTCAGTCTCCTATATAACCATTCCACACCCGCTACGAGTTTTTCCCTTTCCCTTCCCAGGTAGTTCATCCTAGGCCCCATCCCAGATAGACCTTCTATTCAGTCCCTATTCTGTATTCTATTCTATTGTGCGCACTAAAACAAGTTCTATTCTGTATTCTGGCCTAAATCTATTCTGGTCCTCCCTCCCTCCCTGGTACATCAATACCGCTCCCTGCAACACTTCCCCAAACACACATAAGAAAAGTCAGGACTATATTTTTAATGTCTTTTTTATTGTCAGGTAAGCAGTTCAAGAAGTCGTCGGTGTCAAAGCATTGGATAGAAGAACGCGGTATCAGAGCCAGGACCGTATCAAGAAGGACAAACAGGAAGAGTATAAATATTCAGCAGATAGTAGAAAAGGCTAGGCACCAGCAAGAACGGGTGACAACGACCCAGCAGAACGGGTGTGACAACAGTAACCGAGTACATCGACAACAGACGAGGAATGTAAAACAATGGAGGTAGGAGCGAGCTTGCTAGGGGTGGTTGGTCAAACAAATTGATCTGTTTTGACCGATTTGTTTTTGGTATATTGATCATCTGTCTTTATGCAGATGTTTATGTGTTTGAATATACAGGGAGAGATATTGAGTGAGTGAGCCCTATGAAGTTTGAGTAGTGAGCTTGAGTCTTCCAGTATGAGGATATAGGGCACTCGCCATTTGAGTTTGGTTAGATAGTGGCATTTGTGCATTGTTGAGTCATAGGGAATTAGTCATTGGTATTGATAATGAGTATGGTTATTGTACATAGTTGGTTGAAGTTTTAAAAGGTGCGATTCCCACAGATGTGAGCAGACCGATGAGCAAAATCAAGACTGACAAATCGGAAATTGTAGATGGACAGACATCA
>CM064506.1:18860555-19076499 GCA_032716605.1 Paralithodes platypus | reverse complement strand
CTTCCGTTTCCTCTTCCTCGTCAATAGCAAGAATTTTGAAGCGGTTTTGGCATGTTGTCGGGATGACCTTCCTGGTACTGGTACTGGGATGCACATTGTTTCTCACTAACTGAAAGTTGTCCTGGGGGGGAGTGAGAGTAGAGTCATTATTATTTTCTGCAATATCTAAGGTAGCTGCTGGTGTGGGTACCGGTACCGGTACTGTATGCACTGGAATGGCGGTTGACATCGTAGTGGTTTCTTGGGCCGAGGGCACTCCTACGTTGAGTGTGGCAAATTCTTGAAGGGATTCAAGCTTCGTAGTCAGGGCATCGATCTTGCGGTGAGCTGCATTCAATTGATCCGCAATCTTCTCTCTGAGCTGGCAAAATCTACAAATTTGGACATCAGTATCAACAAACATGGTAGGGCCAAATTTACCGGAACAACTCGTGCAGGTTCGTTGCGGCGCCATGACGATATAATCACAATATGCCTGAAAATCACACAAATTTATGTTAGCAAAATGGTACAATTAAAGCCTGAACATCACAACAAATTTATGTTAGCAATGTGATACAATTAATTCCTGAAAATCACACAAAATATTGTTAGCAATATGATAAAATTAATATGCCTGTAAACCACAAAAAATATGTTAGCAATAGAACACAATTTATGCCTGAAAATAAAACACAAATTTATGTTAGCAGTATGACACAGTTAAAACCTGAAAATCACAAATGGACTAGAAATTTGTTAAAAAAAAATCTGGAAAAAACAAAAATGACAATGATGGTAATGAGATACAGTAGGGGCATGGGGGATAGGTAATGAGAGGGAGGATGTGGTGGGGGTGATGAGAGGGGGAGTTGGGGCAGGCGGTTGGGGTGGGTAATGAGAGAGAGTGTGGGGACCAAGTGGGGGTGAATGGGTACCGGTACCGTTGGGGGTAGGTAATATGAGCGAGAGAGTGGGGACCTAGGGGTGGAAAGGGATGGGTGGGTGGGGAGGGTTGGGGTAGGTAATTGAGATTGGGGCAAAGGGAAGGGGAGGTTGGGGGGTGAAGAGGTTATAGGGTAGGTAATAAGAGCTAGAGATTGGGGTATGGGGAGGTTTGGGGAGTAGGTAATGAGAGGGAGAGTGGGGGCATGGGAATGGGGTAGAGGGGTGGGGTAGGTTATGAGAAGGAGAGTGGGTGTTGGGATGGGCTGGGGTGGGGATGGTTGAGGGAGAGGTAATGAGAGGGAGAGTGGGGAGTAAGGAGGGTTGGTGGGGGGGGGGGGGGTAGGTAAGTTAGAACAAGTTAGGGAGAGGCACAACATTGGAGCAGGGAGTGGAGCCACTAAGCCAATGGAATTTTGTCAGTTGCATTTTTTTTTTTTTTTTTATCCATAGCTTGCTGTAGTAAGGTGGGAGAGAGGGGAGGCGTTAACCACGGATCTCATTTATACACATACACTCAAACGAATAGAGACTACTATATACTGTGCATTATGCAATTTAATTTTGTTTCTATATCTGCGTATAATTCATTAATGTTCTAAGTTGTTTTCGTTTTGTTTTTATGCATATTTTTGTATAGGGGGGAAGGTATGTTCCATTTCTCAATATAGGCTAGGCTATAATTGTTGAGATTACGAGGGAAAGCAGGCAGCAACATAGATTATGAACTGATTATCTGATCCTCACTAGGCTGCTTAGTAAATGGTTAGGGATAGGGAATTATATATAAACAGATGAATTGGAATTTGGCAAGCATATACATGTAACTTAAGTCAGAGTTTGCACATTAATTCATAACATTTGTTTATGCATTTATTGGAATCACATTTAATGAAGTCTCGCACGAGCATATGGTCATCTGTGTGGATTGCTCTACACTGAGGTCCAATAATCGAACGGCTGGATGGACTTGGCAAAGCAAATCATGTGTGCATTTTGTACATCATGGTGACACAGGCTGAGTGTGTTCCTGACAATTGGTTGAGAGGCCTGGTGATGGTCAACAGGTAACCTTGACAGTCATGGCCAAGTTGTTTGCAATCACTTGTGCGCCGGGTCCTCTTCACTTTGGATAGTACATTGTAAACAAACTTATTAACCCTTTGAGTACCAGCGACGTGCGTTATCTTTTATTCTAGCTATATTCAGACGATAGCATGCAGCTTAGGAAGGATCTGTTGTAGGTAAAAGGGTTGGTTGAAATAGTTTGCAGCCTTATTATTGCTAGAGGTCCCTCCTAAGCTGAATAAATGCGTCTAATAGTCGCCACAATATAAAGAAAAGAACGTCACCGGTACTGTACGGGTTAATAAGGTATATCAAGTAAATGGCTATATTGGTAGTTATTCACCTTTCTATCCTTGTATCAGATGAGTGTATTACCATCAATATACCTTTAAGGGGAGATATCCACTTGAGGGATTTTTTTCTTGACCCCTTTCTCCCTCATGCTTAGCCCCATTGTTTTTCTAATTTTAAGACGTTTGCCCCATTATTTTGACGATTTTAAGGACTTTCAACCCATTTCTGTCAAATTTAAGACCTTTCATGCCATTCAGGTGTCAATTTTATCCTGGCGAGCGATAGCGAGCCTGTAATTTAAGAGGAACCGGCTTTCAGCCGGGACATTTTTCTACCGAAAAATTTACAAATTTATCTTGAAAGGGAATCAAGGGGGTGTAATTTCAAGCTTGATGGAAGTCTGAGAAACACACTAAAAACCTCCCCTTAAATAGGTAGATTATTTTAGCTCTGTGATTATATTTATGTACTATTTTTCGTTTTGCAGTGTAGAGCTATTTTCACGAAATTATTTTATTAGACTGCATCGAAAAGGGTTATTTGCATTATGCCTAGTGTATTTCTACTTGTATTTTACTGTTATGTATTTTACTGTTATGTATTTTACTGTTATGTATTTTACTGTTATGTATTTGAAGTCCCCCTTTCCCCCAAATTTCTCTCTCTCTCTCTCTCTCTCTCTCTCTCTCTCTCTCTCTCTCTCTCTCTCTCTCTCTCTCTCTCTCTCTCTCTCTCTCTCTCTCTCTCTCTCTCTCTCTCTCTCTCTCTCTCTCTCTCTCTCTCTCTCGCCCTCTCTCTCTCTCTCCGTAATATATTGAAGGGATCCATGCCCCCCTCCTCCATTAGCTAACAAAGGGAGTTGAGGGACGCTTGTAGGGGACTTGACTAATAACCCTTTATCTTCCGCCGCATTCAAACCTAATGGAGGCGGGCAAACAATACAGAGAGAGAGAGAGAGAGAGAGAGAGAGAGAGAGAAGTAAAGGCGTATCAAACTGGTTCCTTTAAAGGGAATCATATTCACGGATGCTGTCATTGGAGAAACGGTCGTTCGATGAATCATTAGCTTACAACAAGACTAGTTGTTAATGGACCTGGTGCCCAAATAGTATTCTATGATCACGCTGCAGTAATCTTTCAGCATCGTATTTCCACGTAAAATGTAGAGTTATATGGGATGATAGAAATATTACGAGTGCAATGATAATAATAAAGTTTATTTCCACCGACAGTGGTTATTCTTCTTACATGGTATTTACAAATATATATACAGTTGGGGTTTAGTGTTTTCAAAGTAGATACAAGATAGAAACTAATACATAATTTAGTGTGACATACAGTAGACAATTTTACAATACATTAATACATGCGTTGTAAACTGTGTATTCAGACCAGGTGCGATTGACCACAGTTTCTAAGCTGTAGGCTAATTGTAAATACACCGTACCAGGTAGGTCAGGTCAGATCTATTTAGATTAAGAGGGCAGATTAAGATTAATGACCTTACCTTCACTGAAGAACTGTTATTTTATATCTACTGTAGGTGCTCACACATGTTGAATATTAATGGCTTTTGCTATGCATACAACTGCCGGCAAATCGCATTTTGCTGCGTCAGACGCCTTCATGATAATCGCGAATCAATCTAAATATATTTGGAGTAGTTTAGATTTATCAACATAAGTATTGTATAGGAAACTATACGTTAGCATTGTTGTTGTGTATGTCTAGGTCTTGTGTAAGCAGATATTTTGAAGTTTTTGGATGTGTTCACTAAACAAAGTGCTGGTTATGTAGTATCATCTAACATGGGTCCAAGAAACCCTGCTGAAAACTCCGAACACCGCAAATTATCAAGAATTCAATTCAATTTCAGTTACGTCTCTCTCTCTCTCTCTCTCTCTCTCTCTCTCTCTCTCTCTCTCTCTCTCTCTCTCTCTCTCTCTCTCTCTCTCTCTGAGCCCACCTTTCAGACCAACACCATCAATGTGAACTAATACCAGAGCATATCACCACCTCCAACATCCTGGCATATCACTCCTACCATCTATCTATCTATCTATCTATTGGCTATCGCTGTGATCCCCGAAGGGATGGCCACGAACGAACCACCCCCATGCACCTCTGTCCCCAGTCAGTTGACGCCCCTCCTCCCAACCAGCACTGCCTTCATCCATATACTTCCTCACTCCATCCTTCCACCTCTCTTTCGGTTTATCTCTCCCTCTCTGTCCTTCCACCTCGCTCTCGTACACCCTCTTAGTCATTCTCTTGCTTCCCATATGTTCCATATGGCCGAACCATCTCAAGTTGATCCTTTTCACACTTTCCAGCACATCTACCTCCATACCACACCTCCTTCTTACTTCCTCATTTGTCTGTCTATCCCTCCATGTAACTCTGCATGCACTTCTCAAGTAACTCATTTCCACCCCTTTCACTCTTGGTCTGAGTCTCTCCACCAACGTCCATGCTTCGCTTCCGTAAGTCAGTGTCGGGATTACCACACTATCATGCAAGGACTTCTTCAGTTCCATACTGACCACCCCATTTCTTGTTACTGCTTTCAGCGTTCCTACAACCCTCTTCCCCTGTTGCACCCTCTCCGGCACGTCTTCATCCATAGTTCCATCTTTACTCAACACACTGCCCAGATACTTAAATGAGCTGACAGTCTCCATAGCCTGACCGTTCAACTTCACCTCACACTCTGTGGCTTCACCCCTTTCGAAGACCATAACCTTGCTCTTCCCCGCATTTACCTTCAGATTCCGTTTTTCGCACACTGTTCCAAACATATTTACCAGACCCTAAAACTCCCATTCATTATCACTCATCAGAACTGTATCATCAGCAAACAGCAGTACAGGTAGCTTCCACTCCTTTCCCTCCCTTATCAGCGATACACCAACATCCACTGCTCTTCCTTGTATTTTTTTCATGACTCCATCCATATAATTATACAGTAAATAACCACAGGGAAATCACACACCCCTGTTTCAACCCAACATTCAGATCAAAGAACTCGCTCTGCTCATTCTCCACACGTACTGCCGCCTTTGCACCCTCATTCATGCTCTTCACTGCTTTCAGCAACTTGCCATCTACGCCGTATATTCTAAGTACTGTACTTTCCACATACCTTCTCTATCCACTGTCATAGGCCTTCTCCAAGTCCATAAAGGCAAACATACAGCTTTTGTTGCTTCTCCAGATATTTCTCCACAACACATTTCAGGGTAAAAATCTGATCTACACATCCTCTTCCCTTCCTAAAACCGCCCTGCTCGTCACCTATCCATTTCTCCGTTCTCGCTCTCACTCTCTCAACCACTACCCTACTGTACACCTTCCCTACTACGCTTAGAAGACATATTCCTCTGTGGTTACCACACACTCCTCTTTCCCCTTTACCCTTATATAGGGGGACTATTATGCCTGTCTTCCAGTCATCAGGTGCACTCCCCTTCTCCCATGCTAGTTTGCACATTTTACATACCCATTCAATCACTATCTCACCACCATACCTCAGCATTTCCCCACACACTCCATCTATTCCTGGTGCTTTCCCCAACTTCACACACTTCTGACCTCCTGATCCCCACCTCCTCCTCCACTTATTCTCTTCTTCTCCCTCCCATACCCCATCCAACTATGTTTGCTGGCACTTCATTCCTTACATTTAGCAATTCGTTGAAGTACTCCCTCAGTCTTTCGACTCTCTCTTGCTTCTCGGCTAGCACTCGCCCATTCTTATCTTTCACACCCCTACTGTTTCCCTTGTTACCTTCCCTAACTTTCTTGACTTCTTTCCAGAACAGTTTCTTACACTCCCTTCATTTTACACTCAGATTCCTTCCAAATTCCTCATCTATTCTTCTCTTACTTTCCTTCACTACTCTCTTCACCACTCTCTTTTTCTCCACGTACCTCGCTCATTTCTGTCTCTCCAATCTTCATTCCCTCTACTACCCAACCACTCTCTATACGCTCTCTTTTTGTCTACCACAGCTATTTTATAGCTTATAATATCCTCAAAATGGCACCCGTCATATGACAGGCACCGCAGCGGTGGCCAATATTCTCTCTCCCGTCATATGACGGCCACCGCGGTTTGAGGGTTAAGTATTTATCAATACAATTTTTCATGTTTTGGTCTCGTTAATCATAAATAAATACATATTGGCAGCTCTATCCATATGGCAACACTAATGGTACTAGCTCTAACGGTACACAGGTACTCTAGTACAACAGCGTACAGCTAACGTATCAAAATATTCCATCTTGATTTTCCCTTTCACAGTGCATTATTCGATAGCTTGCCATTATTTCTATACAGTATTTCATTATTAATCTTATGCTGCCCATACAATTTCTCATACTCTTTTAACCCACTGAACCCCAGCGACGACGTGTCGTCGGCAATGTATGTAACGCTAAACCCCAGCGACGACAATGTGTCATCAATGTTAATTACTCTGGTCCTATGGCACCTAGAGGGCTCAGATTTGTATGGGAACTGTGTAAGTATCCCACGCAACCTTGCCGATGGTTGAAAACTCTCAAAGTCCAACCGTGTGCGTGTGAGCGTGCAAAAACATGGTTTTTGGGTTTTTGCCTTAAATTTTGTACTCTTGTAAAATCCGTTTTCGGGGGCTCCGTAGGACCAATTTTTGACCTTTTTGATCGTTTTTTTGTGGTTTTTCCTTCATTCCTAACCCATTCGCTATTGTTTCTGGGGAAAAAACAAATTTCAAAACCTGCCGGTCCCTGGTGGTACATTTATTTATAACTAGCTGGGGCTCAGTGGGTTAAATATCCATCCATCTTTGTACAGTAACTGCTTTCAAAGCATGAAGTGCTTAACCCATAAACAGCAACCGTCCTCAATGGAGTTTTTTTCTGGTGCACTGCGACCGTCCTCAATAGATCCAGAGCATAAAAAAATACTTAGAAAACACCCCAGTGGCACTCAAAACAAAGCAATTTGTGATTAGGTGAGATAATTCCCCTCCATTACTTGCTACCACTCCTACATCTTTTTCACCCCCCAAATGCTATTCCCACTTCTTTTATTGCTCAAATGTTCATAATAAAAGCAAAATAGGCTCATATGAATAAGTAATAATTATATATATGGTACTATGACAATTTTCGTCAGAAGAGAACCAACTACCTTCGCTTGGCGAGAGGGTTTGAACTACCATAGCTTTGCAGTATATGAGTTAACAGAGATACTGAGAATCAAAATGGTAGCCAGTGACCTGACTCCTGAAACTCTTTGACTGATTGTGTTATTTTATGGGTACTCCAATGCATTTTTTATACGTCATGAAAGCTCGGAAATGCCTCTCGCCACCACCATCCAAAACACAAATACAGTACTGTATATTTATAATATTTATATTTACATATATAAGAAACTCGGACTACTATTATTGCACATAGGAGGTATATTGTACACTAACATGTGTGATAAAGAGGATAGCTGACCTAATGAGCTATGCCCTTTAACCCCTTCTGTACCGGCGACGTCTTTTTCATTTTATTCTAGCTACTATTATACAATTTCATTCAGTTTAATGAGGGTCTCTAACAATTAACAGGCTTTAAACAATCATACTTAACCTTTTCAACTACCACAGATCCTTAACCCTCAACCGACGGTTCCCGTCATATGACGGGAGAGAGAATATTGGCCACCCCTGTGGTGCCCGTTATATGACTCGTGCCTTTTTTAGGCCATTATGAGCGATGAGAGAGCGAGCATTGCAAGGACAACAGGTGGGCTCGGTCTGCTCGCGACAGCGGCGGAAGCCGCACTGTAAGACTGTAAGTATCAATCCTCAACCTACGTACCTCTCAAAATAAGGATAATTCCTGGGAAATTACCTCATTTTAGGGTATTTTCCCTTTCAGTTGCACAATCGTTGTACGAGAACCCGTTGTCGTACAAGGATGATTCAGATGTCATTGGAAAGCTCGGTTTTTCTCTCTTTCACAGATATATAATTGTATTACACTCTGGCTCTTGCTTATGCATGATAAAGCACATGAAATTATGCTGAATCTCAATCTTGCCAGGCGCTACCATGATACTCCCCCACCCCCCGCGGGTTGGGAGTTAAACTACACAAAATTGTCTAAATATAGCTAGAAGGAAATTAAAAAGACGTCGCCAGTACAAAAGGGGTTAAAGTATTCCCCAAGACAGTGGTGGTGGTAAGGAAACAGGTCACTCAGGCCACTGGTCATTCCGGCCTTTGTTATCGCATCTGTTAAGCCGGTATCACACGAGCAATTTTCCCCTCAACATTTAACCTCAACACTCCTCTGGCAGCTAATGAGGTAGATTTTTTATATCATTCATATTCCCAAATTGATCTACATTCAGTCTAGTTTCCAGTACCAGTGCAAAATATCCCAGAAATGTAGCCAGATAAATGTTGACCATCGAATGCTGACTATAAAAGCACTCGTGATACCCGCTTTACACTGAGGGAATATGGAAGTACTAGCCCCCAGCTAGAAAGGTTCGGCTGACGACTCCTAACATAATAGTTGACAAATATTTATTACTATACTCTGTTTCATTCCATCTAACGGTAAATTGAATCCCTTAGCAGCTAATTTATCGATACTTAATGGAAAAATATGAAACTACAGTACTATATGTTTCTCCATCATATTAATACTAAGTTTTAATAATTAACACCATATTTCACTCCAAAATCTTCATAATAACCGAGAAATCTTGATGGGAGCTTTGCAATTTACCGTCAGTTGAAAAGAAACAGAGTATAGTTGCTAGTGTAAGTTTGTGATCTGGGAGGTGGGGCCAGAAGGACCATGGGCTTGAGTGACTGCCTGTAAACTATAACTTGTGTCTTTTCAACTGACGGTAAATTGCCAAGTTCCCATCAAGATTTCTCAGTTATTTTGAAGATCTTGTAGTAAAATATGGTGCTAATTGTATAAAGGTGGTCCTGATATGATGCAGACATAATAGCTTCATATTTTTCCTATTAAATATAGAGATTTTAGCTGCCAAAGGATTTAATTTACCGGCAGCTGAGAAGAAACAGAGTACTGTATAGTGATGGAGGTGGAGAGGTGTACACATGCAACAATACTTATAGCCTTACTATGACTATACTCGGTCTCATTTCAGCTGACAGTAAATTGAATCCCTTCGTAACTTATTTCTCGATAGTTAATGGAGAAATGTGAAACTATGTCTCTTCACCCTATTAACACCAAGTTTTCATAATTGACACTATATTTCACAACAAAATCTTCATAATTGGAAATAAATCAAGAGGATGACATGGCAGTTTACCGTCAGCTGGAAAGAAACAGATTATAGCTTCCTCAATACTCCCCCAGACAGCAGTGGTAGTGATGGTGGTGATGGGAAGGGGAGCACATGCAATAATCATTATAATATCCTTACTAGGACTACCCCTTAACTATCTTTCATATTACAGTACTCTCTCAGACAGTGGCAGTGGTGATAGAGATGTATGCACATGCAATAAGCCTTATTATATCCTTACTATTACTGTATAATGTAAAACTTGCAAAATATACAAACCAAAACAGGGATGACACAATACTGTATAAAGGCAAAATTACTTATCAAAATCACTATGTGGAAATAATGCTATTAAAATAAAATATAATCTATCTATCTATCTATTGCCGGACGCCTTATTCCCCTTATGATGGTGGCCATACACAGAATGCCCCCAAGCGGACCTATTCCCTGTGAGAGGGACAACCCGAGCCAGTTTAGTGAAGGACTTACAGGATTGACCACTCAATTTATAATATAATACAATATAAATAATAATTAATGTACCCTATTTAGTGTGTGAATGGGATCTGCCTCGTGTGGGCCACCTGGCCTTATGCAGATTTCTGGTATCTTATGTTCCCCATTACTCTTTCAGACAGTGGTGGTGGAGGGGAGGTAAGCACTCCACCCGGGGCCAGCTACGACCTGCCCGAGGAGTCCCTTAGCGACCACTTTGATATCATCAACATCCTCAGCTATGGCAAGATGGGCAAGGTATGCTAATTATAATGTAAAACTTGAAAATAAACAAACCAAAACAGGGACGACACAATATAAAGACAAAAGGACTTATCAAATTGCTATGTGGAAATAACGCTTTAGCAAAAACCGTCAAGCCTCATAAGTCTCATGTAAAATTTTACATAGATTATCTAGTAATAGAATATAACTTAAAGTAATGGCAGTAATTGTGGCAATAGGTAAAAGTAGAAACTCCTGGTGGAAACTAAATGTGTGTTGCATATAATCATTTATCTAATTAAATATTTTTTCAGTACATATTATTATTTTTAACATCATTCTTAACACCAATAACACCCAAAATGAAATTAATGAAAGCATGTGATTCTCACAGGATTCTAACCCATATCACATACAGAACTTACACGCTTTAACCATTACACCATCAAGACAGTTAATTAAAGGAGGTGCTAAAAACTGTGTGATGTTTTCCTCAGATCTACCACGCAGCGGAGAAAGTGACGGGTGCTGAGGTTGTGTTGAAGGCTGTGTGTCGTGATGTGTGCCGGCGCCGAGACATACAGCGCGAGTACCACTATGCCTCCACCCTTGACCACCCCAACCTAATGCCCGTCGCTGGCAAGCTCTTCCAAACCGATCTCTTCTTTGTCTACCCGATGCTATATGCTCACTGTGGGGATCTGGCCTCCTTCCTCTGCACCAGAACTCTTGATGAGGTACTCTTGCCCTTAACTATATTATGACTGTCACTATATGGTATAATAAGGTACTGAGTCTATTGAGGAAGTACGAGAGTGGTGTGGTGCGGATGGAGATGTGCTGGAAAGTGTGAAAAGGAACACCTTAAGTTTGTTCGGCCATGTGGAACATATGGGAAGCGAGAGAATAACTAAGAGAGAGTACGAGAGCGAGGTGGAAGGACGGAGAGGGAGAGGTAAACCGATAGAGAGGTGGAAGGATGGAGTTAAGAAGTATATGCGTGAAAGCGGTGCTGGATGGGAGGAGGGACAGCAACTGACTGGGGACAGAGACGCATGAGGGTGTTTCGTTCGTGGCCATCCCTTCGGGGTTCACAGCGTCCGGCAATAGATAGTAGTAGATAGTCTATTGCAATTAAACTATGCAAATGCCACTGAACGGGATAATAAAATATATACCGGTATATACCAGTTATAACCTGTTAGCTTTACTACTGTATGTGTTGATGGTTTGTTGATATTTGTAGATGTCGGTACGGTGGGTGGCGGAGCAGATCACCAGCGCCCTGACCTACCTCCATAGCTTCCAGTTGGTCCACAGCAACGTGTGTCCGGCCAACATTCTCATCTACCGACCGAACCTCTCCGTGGTGAAGCTGACGGACTTTGGCATGGCGCGCCGGACAGGGACATACGTGCGGCGACGGCTGGTGACCGGTCCCTACAGTCCACCCGAGCTGACAGAAGGGGAATGTTCTCTGGGCTACTATACTGGTAAAGCCGTGGATAACTGGGCACTAGGGATCCTCATCGCGCATTGCTTGACGGGGACGCTACCTTGGGAGGCCAGTCAAGTTTCAGACCCTGATTATGCTATCTTCAAAAGCTGGCAGAGGGCAAAAGCCACTCGAGTGCCCAGAAACTTCAAGAGGTTCACTGTGCGTATTCTTCGGCTGATGCGGCGTCTGCTTGACCCTCGAAGCTGGTCAAGGTATTCAGCCAAAGAGGTCTACAAGTACCTGGATGATGACTGGCTAATCAAGTCACGGGACCGCACTGACAGTAGCGAATATCCTTCTCTTCAGCTTTCTCTTTTGTATTCTCAACCCAAAGGCAAGCAAAAATCCTCAGAAGATAATGCCAGTCAGAAGGAGTCCCAAGACAACCGAGTGTCAAGCCCGAGGAGATTCTTGTCCGAGCTGCTCCGGCTTGGTTCGCCCAACTCCAGTCGAAGCCACAGCAAGAGCATCTCCTGGCACCGCTCTTCCTCATCTTCATCCTCATCCTCATCATTCTCCTGGTTCAATTCCTCTTCCTCACTCTCCTCATTCTGCACATCCACCAACTACTCATCCGTGTAATAACTCACACTACCATATCAAAAATTAATGTGTATAATGTCTAAAGTGCAACACAAAATGCTCATGATACCTACTATTGAAGACAAATCTATGACACAGCATTTAGCTGCTGAAGGCCACCTGTTGCTAGATTAATATTGTAGTGTATATTGGTTTTTGTAGTTCAAGTTACACGCTTAAATATTATTGTACAATAGTTACTATTACTACTGTAGGTAGGAAACAATTACAATATACTAATATGGGACTTTCAAATTACCAGATATCACTCCCATCTTTATAATACAGTAAGCTAACAGGTATGGGGAGTTTCCCTCTAGGGTTCTTGTTGTTCCCCAGGCTGTCTGACCGAACAGCCCCATGGTCCTGAGCAAGGCCAAGCGCCCCCACAGAACCCTCCCAGCTTTGCCACTAAAGTGGGTATCACACTGGGCCAAATTCTCGCCCTTCTCCGATCTCCGTTTTCAGCCAGTATCGCAGGCAACTCCTATCACACACGTATAGACTTTACTCACTGGCTTTACCACGGTTAAGCGATCGTTATATTGTGGTGTTTCACCTAAACTGTAGAATAATATGGATTGATATTGACAAATGTAGTGTAATAGGACCCAATCTATACGCTAATGTTGCTATGTTTTGCGTTTGAAGCTTATATAAGTAGCTACAAGGAAGTTTTTCGCAATACAGTACTGTATATACAGCCTGATGGCGCCGCCCCTGTCGTTACCGAGGCACTAAACGATCATTAGATTGTGCTGTTTCACCTATAATTTAGAGTATTGTGGATTTATATCGACAATGATAATGCAATATGACTCAATCTACACGTTTGCGTTATTATTTTATATATTTGGAGCATATAATATTATGAGGAAATAATTTGAACTTTTCGGAGATTTTAGAATGTTTTCGATTCATGCCAATCACCGTGGCGTAGGAATTACAATATAGTGGTTATTTAGCTGCAAGTGGTTTAGCTATTTTAGCATTAATTCACCTAGTTTATGTCTGTCCGCAGCCCTTCTCACAATCAAAACACATAATTTTGTAGCAAAATATATATTTCGACGTCATATACTTGAGATATCATTGAAAATAAATGCGAGCCGTATTGAGGCTGACAATTTACCTCTGTCAAAAGAGGTTGCTTCCCACCCAGTGCGGGCTGCATCCTAGCTCCGTTAAATGGCGATATTTGTGCCGGAGAAGGGCGGTAGCACCGTTTTTTTGCAGTAGAAGGGTGAAAATTGGCCCAGTGGCCCATTGGCCCTTAAGCAAGCCCCAGGTGATCAAAGCCGCTCTCAGGCGAGGGGCTGAGGAGGGTGCGGAAACGCCTGGGACACCAAAGCCTCACCCAGGGCCCTGTGCCCCTTGACAATTTTGAAGGGAAAGTTGAGGGGCAAAGGGTTAAATCATTCAGTTAAAGGTGGTGGTGTATGGGTTGAGATAAACATGGAATAATAATCGCTACCCTGCACATAATTATCTTTCAAAATGCAATGGCACTGAACGAATTATTAACAATGGTATGAAGGATTTTGTGGATCGTCTACACCAGACCTGTGACGTCATAGTGACGTCACAGGAGTATCCTCATCCTGGACTGGAAGGTGGACTTACACTCCTGTTACGTCGCAGGTCCGGTGTAGACGATCCACAAAATCCTTTATACTATTGTAAAAAATTATTTCACTGCCATTGCATTCTGCAAGATAATTATGTGCAGGTTGGCAATTATTATTCCATGTTTACCTCAACCCATGCACCACCACCCTTAAAAACAAATTATAGTAGATAAATAATGAGAATTTGGCTGACAATTTTTTTTTCAGGAACTATACGTTATACAGTACTGTACAGTACTGTACTCTGAAATAATTAGTAAAATGCCATAACATGAGAAAAACTCTGTACTGTACCTGTTGCAATGATGGGGTAACATTGGGTAGCTTAAAAGTCCCCTTTTAAACAAATGTACCAAGATTACAAATTAGTGAATTGTTAAGCCTGGTACCTGTATCACATATGTTATGATGAACTGGTAATTTTGGTACTTTTCTATAAACAAACTTAATCAATGTAAACTTGAAGCAATAAAATACATGAATATAAAAAAAGGGCCAGTATAAGTCAGAACATGTAGCTTTCCTTAAAGGCACAGTCACAAGGGCACTTATTCAGCCATCTTAGTCAACTATCTCCTCTGGTGGCTTCAGAGTTAAAATTATGTACCTGTACAGGTTCCATGGCCATTGGGCCACCGCCCATGTAGTATTCGAGCGTATCACCCACATTCTCGTCTATTTTGACTGCCGTGGCATACAATAATGGGTTGGGGGGGGGGGGGGGGTAAATGAAAAGTACGCCGTGGCCCAATTATACCGCGGCCCGACCGACTACACACCCCTGTTCAGTAATAGTAATTCAACCAACTAAAACAATAATTTACAATTAAAAACACTAAAACAATCTATTACTGTTAATTTTAAGTATGCAAATTAATCAATGCAAAGGGACCTCAAATTGTTGGCAGAAGAAAGTTGCTAATTCATGTAATCATTAGGCTATCATAGTGCAGTTGGGTATATGTACATGTTTAGAATAATATCCAGTATCGGTATTCGAGAATAGATAATATATCGTAGGCTTGTGCATAACGTTCAAATGTCTTGGTAGCGTAATGGTTAGTGCGCTGAATTTTGGTGTGAGTATCCTAGGTTCAAATCCTTGGAGTACCGCATGCATTCATTAGTTTCATTTATTTCATTTATTAGGTTTATTTGTAAGTTATTTGGTGGGTTGGTGATAATATGAAATTATACTGTAATGTACAATAATTATTCCTGCCAATACCGATGATAAAAGTCTTGAAATGTTTGAAGAAAGTTGATGGAAAGTGCTTGTGTGACTCCGCCTTCAAGGATACCTGAGCAACTCCACCAGTGCCAACTCAATCAATCATGTCTTGATGGTGTAATGGTTCCAGTGTTAAAAAAAAATCTGTACGTGGTATCCCAGGTTCGAATCCCGGTGGATCACATGCTTTCATTAATTTCTTTGGGAGGTGTTTGGTGTGTGAAGTGAAATTAATAAATATGAGATTACTCTGCAATGGCACATAGCCTCCAACTTCACTTTTGAGGGTCTCCAGCGCGAGGATATAAGCCACAACTCTTATCAATCTCAAGTAGCTCTCTACTGTACATGATTCATCTATTTCCATAAGTTATGAGAAATATGGTCTTCCTGGAGGCTTCCTCCACACAGAATTTGTTATCCATTCAAAACACCGCATGAGCAGGGTCAATAGAGAGAGAAAAATATTCATTTCTATCAACCTACTGGGCCCATACAGTCAAAGTTACATTCACGAACTATACTCCCAGTATGTCAAACAAGTGCAACTTAAAAGTCTTAACCTACCTTAACCTAACTAAAGAGTTGGCTTAACAGATTGAGAGCTACTGGTTGAAATAGTCTATTGGTTGAGTTGTCTGGGTCACCCCTGTAAAACCTCCGCCAATACTCCCACACATACCTGTGATTAATGTTCCCTCCTCTACTGTATACTAATAATCTCAGTCAAAATAGCCAATTGACCACTTGCGAGTTTCAGGCTATAAGGAAGTTGGAGGTGTAAACATTGCTATAAAGCAGAATTGCAATGATAATGTAGGTATCTGATAGATAGACAGTATGTTAAATATGGTTATATGTATTCATAAATGTGCTACTGTACAACTTTATGACCATATCATTTCCCCCACTAGGTGATAAGTAGGGTGGGAGAAAGGGGATGGTCATTAAGTAACCGAGAACCATGCCCCTTTTGTGCAGAATATTAAAGGGGTATCCTTGGCTGAGTGTTCAGGAACTGTACATAATCAGCTAATTCTTTAAATTCTTGTGTAATGTCCTCAAGTCATATTACATTGCAGTCCCTCTTATTAACCCAAATATTAGCTAACTACCGTACAATCTAGGATGGTCTACTGTTACCTCATTGCCTCAGTGCTTTAGAGTGCTGAAATATTTAACTTGCCTTAATCTTAACCTATGATATTCTGGTGTATATTTTCTGTGCTTACCTCCCCCTCCCTTCCTTATGGTGGAAAGTAAGTGGCACATGTCTTTCAATCCTCTCATTTATTCTATACAACTCTCTAATCCAAGGGAGAACCGTTAATCTTTACCTATACGGCGGGTGCTCAACCCCGAAAGGGGTTGAAATAGGGGAGCTATCCCCCCGCCAAAGGCGGCTTTCTAGGGCCTTTCCTACCTGATGCTGAGAGGATTGGGTTCTAGTCATGTGGTGATGGGCTGGTCTATCAGAGTGAGAACTGAGCGATCTCTGCCATACCCATAGCTTACTCTGACTGTTCCTTTTACTTATATATTTTCTAGATCTCAAGTAATGGCGTCTCTTCCGTGGATTGACCTCCCAATCTACTAAGATTGGAAGCCAAAGCGTCACATTTTTCCTTTGCCCCTCAACTTTCTCTTCATAATTGCTGAGGGGCACAGGGCCCTGGGTGGGGCTTTGGTTTCTGCACCCTCCTCAGCTCCCCGCCATGGAGTGGCTTCGGTCACCCAGGCTTTATTGTGGTCGGCGGGGAGGGTTCTGTAGGGGGCGCTCGGTTATGGCCTTGGCCTTGCTCGGGGCCTTGGGGCTGTTCGGCCAGGCAGCTTGGGGAACAACAACAACAACAACAACCTATTCCATATATGCACCTTCAGCTTAGCACACTTCTTAACCCCTTCTGTACCGGCAACGTCTTTATAACTTTACAGTATTTTGGCTACTATTTGCCGATTATATTCAGTTTCAAAATGGCCTCCAGCAAGTAACAGACTTTGAACTATCCCACTTAACCCTTTTCACTACCACAGATCCTTTTTAAGCTGCACATAATCGCCTAAATATAGAAAGAATAAAATTAAAAAGACGTCGCCGGTACAGAAGGGGTTAATTTTCAATAGAAGGGAATTCGCTACAGGCAACCTTGCCTTTGTCCCATTCTTTAACCATAAATACATAAATTGTGTATGTATCTAGTACCCAATATACTGTATCTTATTATGTAATATTCTCTTAACTATATAACTATATAGGCTAACTATGTATCATGTGGCATATTTCAGTAAATGAATATGAAATATGCATCACAATTATTACATGTACTTATACAAACATACTTTGATGTACTAAAAGTGATAATAATCTATATATGCTTAGGATGTACAGTACAGTTAACTTGTTTAATCTGCGGAGTCTCAGAAATAATGGTTATGCAATTTTATTTGTTTTCAGATTTATATAGGAAACAGTATCACATAATTATATATTTCTTAATTCATCCCTTTTCCATTTCATAGTTTGCAAATTTATTGAATACATTCACTCATACCCATAGCTTACTCTGACTGCTTCTTTTACTTATATATTTTCTAGATCTCAAGTGACGGCGTCTCTTCCGTGGATTGACCTCCCAATCTGCCAACCTATTAGGTTGGAAGCCAAAGCGTCACATTTTTCCTTTGTCCCTAAACTTTCTCTTCATAATTGCTGAGGGGCACAGGGCCCTGGGTGGGGCTTTGGTTTCCCGGGCGTTTCCGCACCCTCCTCAGCTCCCCGCCATGGAGTGGCTTCGGTCACCCAGGCTTTATTGTGGTAGGCAGGGAGGGTTCTGTCGGGACGCTCGGTTATGGCCTTGGCCTTGCTCAGGGCCTTGGGGCTGTTCGGCCAGGCAGCCTGGGGTACAGGAACAACAACAACAAATACATTCACTTTTAAGCTTCTAATAAGCATAAATAATACTGCATTCTGAGGATTAAGCGAGTTGACTGTACCGTACAGTAGTAACAGTACTCTACTGTACATCTAATATTCCTTAAAATGTAACCTTTTTTCAATAAGTGTTGGTCATCGGTGTGCAGAAATACCGGCATGTACTGGTATTTATAATAGGATATAATTGCTGTGCAGAAACTGTTCACCATAAATATTGATTCAAAATTACATTAATTCCATCCCCAAATTATGTATGTGTTAAGTACAGTACAGTACAACTGAGCTACAAATTTCTGAAGTATATCAAGGTCTGGTAAGTAACAGAGAAACATTTGAATGTCAAATAAGAATGGATGTGGACAATGCCAAGAAAGAATACAGTACAGTCAGCCAAATAAGTGAATTCGCAGCACCAAGTGTATTTCGATAAAAAATTGGTATCAGCGCTATCTAAGCTTTAATTATTCATTTCTAGTGAGATATACAAACATGTTCTTATCTTTACACACTCTATTCAACATCTGACAGACATAATACAGTACACAGCGAGCAAAATGTAAAGACAGCGAAGACACTTTATTTGGCCAACCGTACAAGGAAGTCGAGTGAGAGGTACTGAAGGTAGCAAGACCACTTGTGCTTTGCAAAAAAAGTCGAGAAATACAGGTCTCCCTTAATTTACGATTGGGTTATATTACTGAAAACCTGATCTTAAATATACAAATTGTATAGCAAACCCTAAAATGAATGGAGTAAATGGGAATGCGTTCGCGGACCAGCAAAAAAAAAAAAAAAAAAAAACCACACACCTAAAAACCTATAATAATATCGTAAATTGGGGCATCAGATAGTGAGGGAGACTTATATAGTGAAGAAACACTTCCACCTACTGGAGGGGGCATTGGGAAGGATGTAGTATCCAGGCATACGGTCGTCATGTTCACATACGTCGTGCGCTCGCGGTTATGTTCGTATATTTTTACTGTTTTTTCTGTTATTTGCCCCTTGCTGGCAATATATATGATGATGACAATAAGTCATGGGGCCCCCCCCCCGGGAGGTCTCAACCCATTAATGTATCCTGCGGCAATCAAAATAGACGGGAAAATGATCGCGAGCCAGCGAGTAGTGTAAAGAAGAAGGTCGGTATGCTCGAATACTACATCCTTGCCGGCATTATTGCGTGGGTAAAAGGAACATGTGCGGACAAAGTAGTCTGGAGGCACTTCTGCCATGTCCATCCTTTAGCAGGGGTTTCCCAGGAGAAAGCAGGACATTGAAGATGATGATGATGACATGATGTATCGGCAGGAAAATAGGAGTTAAAAGGATTGAAAGGTTTTTTTGAACTCAAACAACCCAAGCAGAGTATTGGAGTACTGTACATATTACTGTACTTGCAAAAATAATACAGCATAATGTAAATTAAATATAATGGTGTATTGCTTACCGCAAAATAACTGGCATTTTAATGATATATGGGTTGGTCTAAAAATATTGCTTAGTTTAAATGATAGGGGTAGGAGGGGCATAAAGGAGGAGGGAGGGTTATATATATATTGACTGACTACATCCTACTGGTAGACATTTTAGAGATACATAGGTTATGGTAGGATTAGATTAATATCCAGTATTCGATAAATGGATATGAATCGTGGTCATGTGCTGTACTTATAACTGCCTTGATGGTGTAATGGTTAGTGATTAAAATCTGTACGTGGTAACCCAGGTTCAAATCCCGGTAGGATCACATGCTTTCATTAAGTTTTTTGGAAGGTGTTTGGTGTGTGGAGTTAAATTAATAAATTAGATTATTACGAGGCATCAATAAGGTGAACACTTTATTACACAAGTCAAGGGCTGGCGTATCAAAACGAGCACCTATCACCAAGCTCAGAGAGGTCAAGAATTATCTATTTACAGTATTTATCTATTACCAAAATAGATGTAGTTTTGCCACAGTTACTGACATAGATTGAGAGTGAAAGAGACACTTATAGAAGCTATAGAATTGTATTGTCAAAGGCTACTGTGAATTTTTTTTTTTTTCTATGTGAGTGAGCGCGATACAAGGCAGAACTGCCTGTAGCGAGTGCCTCACCTAGAGTTGAAAAGAGTGACCGGGCCAAAATCAAGGGACGTTCGAGCCAAAATGCCTGGACACACGGAGTTTGAAGCAATGTAAGTCATAGGAAGAGGGAAAGACTGATTCTGGGAGAGTTCCAGAGCTCACCATTGAATAGAAGAAAAACTGAGAATAGCATTTCACTCTTGGGTTAGAGAGTTGCACAGAGTAGGGATGGAATTGTGTTGCTAGACGGGTACTACGTACCCAACGTAGAGGAGGTGGCATAGACTGGGAAAGCTCTAAGAAACACTGATTATTGTAGTAGCGATAGAATAGCGAGAGATACAACATTGCGGCGAAGAGAGAGAGATTGCAGAGAGTTGGTGAGTGGACGGGAGTTAATGATACGGAAGGCTTTCCTTTCTACTTCGTCTATGAGTGCGGTGTGAGAGGATCCTCCCCACACATGTGAACAATACTCAATACAAGGATGCACTGTGCCCCTGTACAGAGCAAAAAGCTGTGCAAGGGTAAAGAACCCCTTGAGGCGGTTGAGCACACCCAGCTTCTGGGAGGCTGCCTTAGCAAGACTGGTAATATGGTCCTTCCAAGTGAGAGCAGAAGAAAAGGAGACACCAAGAATATTGAGAGAAGATGAAGGATTGATTTGTGTATTGTTGAAGAGTAAGGGATAGTCCTCTGGAAGTTCCGAACGGGTAGTAAGATGAAGAAATTGGGTTTTGGAAGCATTAAAGGTAACAAGGTTTTCTCTGCCCTAATTGGAAATAGTAGTTAGATCAGAAGATAAGTGTTGCATGGCTTCATTACGTTTGTTTTTGAGGGATTGCAGGCTGGGGCATTCAGAAAAACTAATTGAGTACAGTAGTGTAAGGTAGAGTCGTCTGTGTATGAATGGATGGGACTGGAGGTACAGTTGAGAAAATCATTTATGAAAATTAGAAAGAGAATGGGAGATAGGACAGAGCCCTGAGGAACACTGGAGTTGATAGGATGAGGAAGTGAGTGATGGCCGTCCACAACCGTAGCTATGGAACGGCCAGAAAGGAAATTAGATACAAAGGCACATATGGAGGGATAGAAACCGAAGGAGGGCAGTTTAGAAATTAAAGATTTGTGCCAGACTCTATCGAAGGCCTTCGATATGTCTAGTGCAATAGAAAAGTTCTCACCGAAGTCCCGAAAGGAGATTGACCAAGAGTTAGTAGGATATGAAAGAAGATCACCAGTAGAGCGACCCTTAAGGAAGCCATACTGGTTATCTGAGAGTAGATTATGAGAAGAGAAATGCTTAAGAAATTTGGATGCAAGAATAGTTTCAAAAACTTTAGAGATACAAGAGATGAGAGCAATTGGACGATAGTTGGAGGGCTGAGAGCGGTCACCCTTCTTTGGGACGGGTTGAATGAGAGCAAACTTCCAGCAAGAAGGGAAGAAGTTAGAGGAGAGACAGAGACGAAAGAGTTTACCTAGGCAGGGAGTCAGCACAGAAGCACAATTTTTGAGTACAACAGGAGCAGCACCGTCCGGACCGTACGCCTTCTTAGTATTAAGCCCAGAGAGGGTAGAAAGTACATCTTTAGAAGAGATTAGGATATTAGGCATAAGTAGGAGAGAGGTGGGTGGAGAGGGAGGAATGTAGTGAATGTTTGGAGTTCTGTACAGATCTCCCTCAATTTACAGTTGGGTTACTTTCCTGAAAGCCCAATGTTAAATAGAAAAATCGCATAGTGAACCCTAAAATTAATTGGGTAAATAGGGATGCATTCTGGGACCAGCCAAAACTCAAACCCAAACACTTAAAAACCTATAATATTATCATAAAATAGGCCATCGCATAGTGAGGGAGACCTGTACAAGTCTTCCTCAAAATCTGATGCCCCAATTTACGATATTGTTATAGGTTCTTAGGCGTTTGTGTTTGGGTTTTGGCTGGTCCGAGAATGCATCCCCATTTACCCCATTGATTTTAGGGTTAGTTATACAATTTTTCTCTATTTAAGATCGGGCTTTCAGGAACGTAACCCAATCATAAATCAAGGGAGACCTGTACCTGTATTGGTATGTAACTATAATGTTGTTTGTTGATGTGCCTTTGTGTCCATAACTACACTCCTATAATACATATATCAAAAGAGGTCCTTCTAATGATGATAATGTTGTCCACAATAAGTCTTTCTAATGGTCATAGAAGTAGCAATAATAATCCTAGCAGGAGTATTACGCTAGGTAGAGATTCTGAAGTAAGAGATATCACTTAATTTATTTTTCTTTATATTCTCTTTTTCCGACCTCACACTTCCAGACTTTTCCGGAAGTTTGCGTAATATAGTCCGGACAAGAACCCACATTTCTGGACTACAGGTCTCCCTCGATTTACGATTGTGTTACGTTCCTGAAAACCCGATCGTAAATAGAAAAATCATATAGCGAACCTTGAAATTAATGGGGTAAATGGGGATGCATTCTCGGACTAACCAAAAACCAAACACAAACACCTAAAAACCTATAATAATACCGTAAATTGGGGCATCGGATAGTGAGGGAGACCTGTATATTACTCAGATTTCCGGAAAAGTCTGAAAGTCTGAGTAATATAGTCCGGATGTGATCGTGTCCTGACTATATTTCTCAGACCTTCAGACTTTTCCGGAAGTCTGAGGTCCGAGGCCAAATTTGAATTGCTAGTCCGGTTCTGCCGGGTTTCCGGAGAGGGTGGGGGTGCCAGGATTTATTCTATATTATATTTTATTATATATTATAATAAATACCGGTAATTATTATATATTATTATATTATATTGTACTATATATATCATATACCTAGTTGTAAACATTTTAAAATATATTCTGGGTTTCAGTAGACCTTGTAATACTGTGCTGTCAACATCCACATTTTCAATTGTGGTCATTACATAAAGTACATTTAACAATTACAGTAGGCCTACTAAGAATTACCACAGTAACTTTTATTAAGTGGGGATGGGCGTATTTATTTGCTTAATAACTGATCTATATATTAGTTTTTTAGTTTCCTCCCTAGACCTCCATCAATCTTAAAAAACACCCCCAAGATCCCCCTTCAAGATGGATTTGTAAATTTTTCTATAGAAAAATGCCTCGTCTTTTAAAATTACAAGCTATCTATCTTAAATATATTAGCTCGATTACTTATAAGTTATAGAGGATAATGTTCAAGAGTTACAGCCTACTTGATTGGAACAGGGTATAATTTCCGATACCAGGGCAAAAGATCCCAGAAACGTTGCCATATAAATGTTGACTATAAAAGCTCTAGTGCGATATCCCTCATAACCCTTTGAGTACCAGCGAAGTTCATTATCTTTTATTCTAGCTATATTTAGACGATCTTATGCAGCTCAGGAAGGATTTGCGGTAGTTAAAAGGGTTGGTTGAGATAGTTTGAAGCCTTATAATTGCCAGAGGTCCTTCCTAATCTGAATAAAATTGTCTAATAGTTGCCACAATAGAACGAAAAAGACGCCACTAGTACTGAGTGGGTTAAGGGGGTAGTGGTTACTTTTTTTGGTCTATGTGCATATTTATAAAAATTTTAGCTTCCTCGCTAGTCCTCTATCAAACTTTAAAAAACACTCCCTAGACCCCCCTTCACGATAAATTTGTAATTTTTTTGGTAGAAAAATTTCTTCGGCCGGTTCTTCCTAGAATTACAGGCTCGCTGTAGCTCGCCAGGGAAAAATCGACACCTAAATGGCACGAAAGGTCTTTATATTGACAAAGAAATGGGGTGAAAGTTCTTAAAATTGCCAAACTAATGGAACAAACATCTTAAAATCTCAAAGCTAATATATCTATATATTTAGGCACATCCCCCCCCCCCCCGTTTTTTCTTTTAGCTGAGGTGGCCGACTCGAGACAGAGCCCGTATAAATATTATACTGTACTGTATTACTATTCTCTTACATTATTGAATATGTAAATGTTCAATGTTCCTCACTGTTAATTCAAGATTTGTTGTTATATTAGTGTTAATTATCTATGTGACAACACTTATTGTTCAACTGTTAGTGTATATTTGTACTGTCACTAAACCCGTGCAGACTAACCTGACACAAATCCTGACCCCTTAACATCTTATAGCTGACAAATAAGGAAGACAATCGAGCTGATATTTATATTATTTTGTAAGGGTAGACTGGTAAATAGATGTGTGAAATTACAGCCTGTTTGCTATGGCCGTTTCTGAGATATAAAGAAGCTATGGATCAGAATTATTGCCAAGTTAGCTGACACCGGGTATAATAATGATGTAAAAATACTGTTTTTTTATGGAAGAACAAAAAAACTATATTTTTCCAAATTTGTCCAACTCTTCGTCAACTCATATTACTTAAAAGTGTCTCCACAGGTATTTATATACAGTACCTATTTTAATTGAAAATGGGAATACCGTAACTCCAAAGAAAGGCTATCACTAGACGTCCTCTCTAGGCAAGTAAACTGTGGAAACCCACAAAAATGCAGTAGCCCTTTTATTGGGTTAATCACCGCAGGCTCCAAAGGGCAATGAGACGGAGATAAGCACTGAGGCTATGTCCTGTTTCAGTGTACCCCCCTAAACTTTACTTTATCACTAGACAATATTATTCTGCCTAGGATGGACCTTTATGAACCAGAGGGTTGACAGAAGAAGTACTGTATTTACCTCCTCAGATTACTAAAGGGTCTTCCTAAACTGAAAAAAGTTGCATTACATCATCCCCCCAAAAAATAAAATATGTTATAATATTGAGGATATTAGACCCTTTAAGTAGGGTGACCAGGACTGGGGAGTCGGAGAAAAACATGTCTGACTATACATACATACATAAAATTAAGGACCGAGTGCTCCTCACGAAGTGCGGTTCCGTTCTCACATCCTAATGGGGGCGTTCCATGCTGCCTCACTTGTCAGGTTCTTCAATTCAAGATCAGACCATAAGGTCTGATCCCATATCTTTCTTGGTCTGCAACAACGACATTCATGGGATTGCATTCTTTCACCCTTTCATCCATCCTCTCCATATGTCCAAACCATCCAAGCCTGCTAGTACGTATCTCATCACTGATACTACTCTTTTGGGGAGCTCAGTGGTCTGGTTAAACTTCTCCCCCCAAAAAATCACTGATACTCTTGACTCACCAACCTACTTCAACCCACCACAAAATAGCCGACTCTGCGATTCCGACTCCACAAACTTTGAAGTTTGTCAAAATACATTGTCCGAATCCAACTCTACCTTTGATTCTGAAAATATTACAAGTACAACTCTGATTGCAACCCACAAAAATAGCCGATTCCATGACTGATTCTGAATTTACAACCCGGATGGTGACATATTTTTACAATTTATCTTGTATGTATGTAATACTATCTCAGTAAACCCACCTGGCCAAGCTGAAATGTGAGCAGCATTAAGCTCTTCTGAGCTATCAGAAGAGACTGGATGACTCTGTCGTCGGCACCTGCCCGGGATGCAACAAGGCATCCCATACTATTAAACACATAATAGAAGACTGCATTCTACATAATAATTTATACCAACAACATAATCTACACTCCTTGAGAGCCCTGTGGGAAAGCCCGATCGTGGCCATGGCCTTCCTTAGGAACACAGGGCTGTTCGGCCAAGCAGTCTAGGGAACAACAACAACCCTCTGGCTCCCTCACATCCTTCCGAAGCTTATTAAAATTGATTACTGATAGCCAAAATAAGAGGAAGAAGAGCATCATCATAAACTGAAAGGGTTAATACTGTCCTACCAAGTGTAAAGTCAGGGCCGTGAGTACAAGACTGGAAAACTAAACCCAGCTATCAATATAACCTGTTTTCGTTATTTGGTTTCAATTTCTGTTTAACATTACTACTCTGTGCTATTGACAAAACAAGTACCCCATGAGAAACTTGTAAATCATTCACAATTTACATTAGAATTATACCAAATTACAAAACATATTTCCAAACATATAAATCAGTTTACTGTTATAATTCAATAAAAACAGTACAGTATATTATATGTCTAATGAAGGATTTTATGTGCACTGTTTCTTATGTGTAACCTTCACCCAATATATATTTATGTTTTCAGTGTATACATTCCTCCTACAATGATAATACTGTATAATACAATCAAAACAAAAATCAATAAACTAAAATTGACTCTACAGCATTTCTTTCTCACCTTTAACCAATACAGGTCTCCCTCGATATACGATTGGGTTACGTTCCTGAAAACCCGATCTTAAATAGAAAAATTGTATAGCAAACCCTAAAATTAATGGGGTAAATGGGGATGCGTTCTCGGACTAGCCAAAACACAAACACCTAAGTGTAAATTAGTCCCAAAATACTGCCAGAATAGAGTTGTAGGTCATAAGTTGATAATAAAAGTTCTTGTGCGATACCCTTTTATATATATACCGGTATATATATATATATATATATATATATATATATATATATATATATATATATATACAGTATATATATATAATGTATACAGTATCAAGGAGACAAAAGGCAAAGCTACCTGTAAACAATCTCTCTCTCTCTCTCTCTAAGTTGAAAGAGTAACAGAACCAAAAACAATAATAATAAGAATAGTTCTTAAGGCTAGCGCATGCTAAGCCAGCTAAGGATAGCCCAATAAGGCCGATTAGGCGTATTTCCATTGGGGTCCTGTACTACTACCCCATCCCCTTGCTCATGAGGGACGGTAATGACTCAGTGCTTGTGAAAAATCTTTAATGCGCCGAGCGTGGGCGCGATCCTGGGCCTTCTGGGTGGAAGTCCAAGACGCTAGTCACTACACCAGCGAGCTATTATAGAGTTATAGGTATGTTAGAGGTAATTTAGTTGTGTTGGAAAGAAGAGTGGTGTGCTTGTTAAGTGTAGTGAAATGAATAGGTGTTTGTGAGAGTTAGCTGGATTCCTCTCGGTGTAGGTGAAGCACAAAAAGAAACAGTGGGGGAAGCCAGGCAAATGAAACAGGAGTTCCAGCAACTCCTTATCATACCGGTATGTCTATGTGGCCTACCTTGGGTACTGCCCTCCTCGATTGGTGCCTACAATCTCCTCATTAGGCCTACTCTAATACTCTTAACATTATAAAGGTGTGAAAATTATTGCATGTGATTCAAATAGTTTTAATAATTCAATACAAATATCATACTCTTAAATGTATCTTACTTCTTAAACTTAGATCAAACCGGTAACCTCATATTCTATCTATCTATCTATCTGTTGCCAGATGCCTTACTCCCCTTAATGAGTGGCCATACACAAAATGTCCCCGTGCGGACCTATCCCCTGTAAGAGAGACAACCCATTCCAGTTTACTGAAGGAATTACAGGATTGACCATTCAATTTAGGGTCCGTCCGACTCCAAGGCCTACTATGTATCTTATTAGCACTATTTTTCTACAGTTGTGTGTGGCTAATCCATCCACTAACCTGCTTCACCCTTAGGTAAGCAGTACGGATTTGTATAAGGTTTACTCCCCTAGACAGGCAGCCGACCAAAGCTGACGATTCCTATCCACCCGAATAATCAATTACAGTAAAATACATCCTCATACAATACTATAAAATTCTGTATTACTTATTCAATGTGTTACTTCCACATAGTAATTAGGATAAGTTCTTTTGTCTTTATATTGTGTGGTTCCAGTTTTGGTATGTTTGTTTTGCAAGTTTTACATTGCAATTTGTTATTAAACTATCATAGCCTACTCTAAAACACATTCTTTATAATGTACTGCACTATACAAACATACATATATACACAAATTTAAAGACCGAGTGCTCCACACAAAATGCGCTTCAGGTCTCATGTCCTAATGGCGGCGATCCAGGCGGCCCAGTTCAGAGCTGCCTCACTTGTCAGGTTCTTTGATTCAAGATCAGATCGCAAGGTCTGATCCCACGTTTTTCTTGGTCTGCCCCTTGGTGCAGCTCCCTCCACATTCATGGACTTGCATCTTTTCACCCAATTTAGTTCATCCATCCTCTCCACATGTCCAAACTATCCAACCCTAAGACACTGCTCTACTGCACCTCTGATGTCCACCATTGCCGAGAGGGGTTAGGAGGTAATGGGGGTGAATGTCAAATAACAACTCGCCCAATGGGAGATAAATCCAGGGCCTCCAGCGTACACCTTTCGAACGATACAACCTACTCCACGCTGGCTATATATTCCATACTGAATTAGTAAAAATCAACAAGCATTTATTTTTCAATTGTATCACTTATTTGTAATTTTCTAAGAGTAGATGCAGTTTTTAACGCTGTGCACTACCTTGATCGACAGGGCTAGGGCGTGCCCTTGTTACAGGGACTTTACTGGACATTTGTCACAAATTGCTAGACCTGAGCGTCCCAACTCTTAACATCTACCAGTTCAGTGTCACGGGGTGGGATCAAACTGCCGACCCTTCGATCAGCTGTCAGATGCGCTACTGACCATGCCAAGGCCGCGGCAACGAGGTAATTATACTACCATTACAGCTGAACGTCCAATTCACAATTTTAGGTAATACCCAAGGAGATTTGACCTTTCAGAGCTTACCTAGTTGTTTAACATTATCGTCTCCGAAATCAAATCCGAGTTTTATTTTGCTAAAGCCTTATTTCCACATAGCGATTTTGATAAGTTCTTTTGTCTCTATATTGTGTCGTCCCTGTTTTGGTTTGTATGTTTTGCAAGTTTTACATTATAATTTCAGTACAGTGCTACTCAATTAATTTAATTTATCTATGGCGCACAGGCCATAGCTCAGTTGGTAGAGTAGCGGTACTTGCCTCCGAACGAAGAGGTCAACGGTTCGAGGCTCGGGCCAGCGAGTGTGCGTTATTGGCAGGCGACAGTGCTGTGGTGGACAGTGCGGTCGAGCAATCTGTGGCAACTGTCCACTGAAGTCCCTGGGAGAGTATAAAAACATCAAGGGACCCATCCTAGCCCCACTCTTGAGCAGGGAGTGCATGGTGGTAAAATAACGTATCACCACTCTTCCTAATATTCTGTGTACTGTACCTGCATTATTTATTATATTCAGCTTATAAATAACGTTATACTCAAGGGGTTATAAATTGTCTTAACTTTTTAGTAAGATCAAATAACAACTTTTATATTAAACTCTGGTTAAGACTAGATGAGTTATCTCAGTTAGGGTAGTTATTGATAGGGGTCACTTGAGGCATGCTATGCTTACAGGTACCTACCCGATAGCACTATCGTTAGTGAGTGCTGTACTGTATTTTATATATTATTTTGTAATAGTATAGATATCTTATCAATATTTGTATTTTGTACTATTGTTAATGTCTTGTCATGTTGCAAATTTGATTTTAAATAATATTTTGACATTTAACATGTAGTTTCTTTATTCATGCAGAGTTTAGTAAAATTTACCAGAACGTCCCGGACTTCCCAAACTTGACTAATTCCTTTAACGTGACGATAGTGCGTTGCTATATGTGCGATTAGTTTGCTTGGGAAACAGATTAACTTGCTCATGTAGTAATGTACACCCTATGTGGTGGATTGTGTTCTTTTATTTAATAATTTTCATTTTAGTAAGCGTTGTTTCCACATAGCGATTTTGATAATTTAATTTGACTTTATATTGTCCTTGTCCCAATTTTGGTTTGTTTAGTTTGCAAGTTTTACATTTTAATTTAGAACTTCTCATAAGAAATGTGCAAGATGTATTAGCAAACAGTGACTTGAGATTCCAAAACTACCCAAAAAAGGTACAGCATTACATCTTCATTATTATTTGGAAATTCCATATGCCATAAATAAATGAATGGAGAAAATATACTCACACAACACAAAAAGAAAGTTGATCACTGCCATGTCTTCGCAAAAAACACTTTATCCGTTGTGGGTATAATTTTTCCATTTAACCTCAATAGGTTTGGAAGTAGTTAATGTAAATTAGAATGTAACTTACGTACTATATAAAGTGTATACTGTACCACCACTGTTGACGTCACAGTTCAGCCTTCATGGGCCCTGTAGAAGAAAAATAAATACTTTAGAATAGATAGTGGGTCTCCAGCAATTAACAGGATTCGAAATATCTCACGTAACTCTTTTCAGTACCACAGATCCTTCTTGTTTTTTTTTTTATAATCGTAGTTTAACCAGACCACTGAGCTACAACACGCAACTCTTATAGGGCTGGCCAGATCCTTCTTAAACTACACAATATCGTCTAAATACAGCAAGGATAAAATGGAAAAGACGTTGCCGGTACAGAAGGGGTTAACCATAAGTATGCCGACCGTTGACAATAAATACCTGTCAAACATAGCCTTGAGGATGGTGTAGGAGCCAAAGTAGCGCTGGTCGTTGACTTTGGACGAGTTGCGCCACAGGTTACGGATCTTCTGCCACCGCTTCAGGTGTTCCGTCATCAGCAACATGGGTGGGGTATTCTCACACTCCTGGGGAATTCATTATACAGTGTAGTAGAATTTTAAACACCTGGAGAACTAATATTAACCCTCTCGCTATCCTATGGACTCGGGGGTTGCCGTTTAGCATTAAGAAATAGAGTTATCTCAATCTCATATTTCTATCTACCTATCTATTGCCGGACGCTGTGATCCCCGAAGGGGTGGCCACGAACGAAACAGCCCCATGAACCTCTGTCTCTAGCCAGTCGAAGTCCCTCATCCCATCCAGCACCGCCTTCACTAATATACTTCTTAACTCCATCCTCCATCTCATAATTACCTCTCAAAAATTAGTTTTCTGCCCACACATCACTCAAAGACAACTGCAGAGGTTGAAGTAACTAAACTAAATGTTTTTCAACACCCCTGATGGTCACAAATGTTGTTGTTGTTGTTGTTCCCCAAGCTGCCTGGCCAAACAGCCCCAAGGCCCCGAGCAAGGCCAAGGCCATAACACGAGCGCCCCCACAGAACCCTCCCTGCCGACCACAATAAAGCCTGGGTGACCGAAGCCACTCCACGGCGGGGAGCTGAGGAGGGTGCGGAAACGTCCGGGAAACCAAAGACCCACCCAGGGCCCTGTGCCCCTCAGCAATTAAGAAGAGAAAGTTGAGGGGCAAAGGAAAACAAGTGACGCTTTGGCTTCCAATCTTGGTAGATTGGGAGGTCAATCCACGGAAGAGACGCCATCACTTGAGATCTAGAAAATATATAAGTAAAAGGAACAGTCAGAGTAAGCCATGGGTATGGCAGAGATCGCTCAGTTCTCACTCTGATAGACCAGCCCATCACCACATGACTAGAACCCAATCCTCTCAGCATCAGCTAGGAAAGGCCCTAGAAAGACGCCTTTGGCGGGGGGATAAATTTTTTAAGTATCCCAGAAAGGGCGCAAATTGCGTATTGTGAGTGAAAGGGTTAAGGGGGAAGGGTTTATTTTTTGGTTGACTTTTTCATACAGGCTATTGATTATCTTTTATACTCAAACCGACCTAAACAGGCAGTTATGGGCGGGGTCAGCTATCCTTACACTGGTGCCGGCTGTCCAATTGACCCTTTCCGTACGACAACCTTTCCAAATTACTCTCGCTATCTCTCTCCCTCCCTCCACCTCCCCCGGTCAAGGACCTTGCCCTTTGTATGAGTGAGAAGGGGAACGCACTTATCACCGTACTACTGTGTAGCCCACATGAATGCATAAATAATTAATTATTATTGTTATAATAAATTATATTATTATTTATATAGCTAGCTAGCTAGCTAGCTAGCTCTCTCTCTCTCTCTCTCTCTCATATATATATATATATACTGTATATATATTGGAGATTTGGAGGCTTCCACTGTGGATGGTGGCAAAGTCAGGAATGAACTGAAGTGAAATGGATTTAGTTTACATGTGACAGTACAAATTTTGTGCGCCTGGCAGCGCGCCATCCAGTGATGTTTGTTTATACTGTAGTTTAGCAGGTCAATCTGTGAGTGTTTTGCCCGACCTAATCTGACAACGTCGCAGTAGCTACGCTGCCAGGTTGTGTACAATGTCCGTTGTATTTACTAATAACAAGCGAATTAATTATAAAAACAATAAAGCTTTTTTGTACATGTAGAAATAGCCTGAGCATTTCAAACCGACTTAAGGGGACCGACCGGTTAATTTAAGCTTAAAAAACTCGAAATCCTGAAAACACCAATAGGTGTTTACTCAACAAGAGTCAACATCCCTTCATAAGCCAGTGAAATGTTATTAGTGAAAACCCATTGGAAATAGTATTTTTTTATGTTTTCCAAACTTTTCCTGTAATTCTAAAAACATTATATAGCGAACTTTGAAATTAACATGCTCAGTAACTACTGGTCGTACGAGGAGCATACCTATATAAATCGAAAGAGCGTAAGCTACTCTACAACCTACCATACGCTTTATCTTCTACTTTGCCATGTTCCCGCATAAAATATTGTAAATCTAAAAAACAAAAGTAAAAATGTTCACCTAATGACCTTAGACTTTCACCTGTTTTTCTCAGAACCTATATTGCCGCACTATCGGATGTTATTCTACAGTTATTATTGGACCTATAGGAATGGTGTATATACCATTGGAAAGGTAATTAAAAACACTAAAAGGCCTATAAACCAAATTTACTCTAATAATTTAAAAAAATTCACAATATGTCGTCAAAGTTGTAATTTTTGTATAAATATATTCGCCTGAATCCGTAATCACCTAAATCGAACAAATACACAAAATATATAAAATGTGTTTTATAGAAACTATAGATACACCTTTTGTGAGTTGTTTGATCACATAAAACATGTGCCATGGGGATTTCTGTAGGAGTTTATCATTTTCTGCAGTACTATGATTTTCAACATTTGTTTACCTAAATTGCAAGAAAAAAGCAAAAATATTTTTTTTTTTTTTTTTATCTAGTTTTATGGTCATATACACCTGTGCCAAATTTAATTTAAATTGATAGTAAGACCTGGAAGTAGCGTAATTATCCGGTCGGTCCCCTTAAGGTACTGTACTTAATACCGAAAATAATATATTTTCGTTGTAAAGAATTATACATGTGGCACCAAAGTAAAGGGATTAACCGCAGGTAGGACTGCCTGTTTAGGTCTGCTGGAGTATAGTTTCCTCCCTAGACCTTGATCAAACTTTAAGAAAACATCCCCAAGATCCCCCTTCAAGATATATTTGTACATTTTTTGGTAGTAAAATGTCCCAGCCTGCATCCCTCCACAATTACAGGCTAATTCGCTCACCAGGAAAAAATTGACACCTAAATGACACAAAATGTCTTAATATTGACAATGAAATAGGGGGAAAGGTCTTGAAATCGCCAAAGTAAGGGGCCCAACGTCTTAAAATCTGAATACTAATGGGACTAAGCATAAGGTAAAAGGGGGTCCAGAAAAAGAAACCATCTCCCCTTAATCTTTTTACAGTTCTGGGGAAACAATTTCTACCGTATATCATTAAACAGTACAGTATTTTTTTCTATAAGTAAAGGTATAGACGAATGCAGATCTACTACCGGTACATCTTTAATTCATGTTAACAGTTTGTTCTCATACCTAATGATTAATTTGATTATTCAAATGAAGCCTGAGCTCAGCAATGAAGATAGGGAACATAATGTAATAACTTTACACCCGATTTAGATGAATATGGGTAGGCTATTGAATATTTCTTTGTATGACCTAGATGAGTGTGAATTTGTGAGTTTTTTTTTTTTTTTTACCTGTTTGGGCTCTGTCTCGAGTCGGCCACCTCCAGCTAAATTGAAAAAGAAAAGAAAAAAAAAAAAAAAAAAAAATGTGTAGGGTACGATGGCCAATGCAGATGCAAAAATAGGTACTTATTTTTTTGTCGAGTTGCTTCTGTCAGCCTATAACAGATTGGAAACTGAGAGTAGGGGGGATAAATAGCAAAATGGGGAAGAGGGTTGTAGGAACGCTAAAAGCAGTAACAAGAAATAGGGTGGTCAGTATGGAAGTGAAGAAGTCCTTGCATGACAGTGTGGTAATCCCGACACTGACTTACGGAAGCGAAGCATGGACGTTGGTTGAGAGACTCAGACCAAGAGTGAGAGCAGTGGAAATGAATTACTTAACTCCCCCAGACATATATGACGCGATCGCGTCATATGGACTAGTGAACCAAAAACTCATATGACGTGATCGCGTCATATGGACTTATTTCCATACCTCTATAATAAGTTATATGACGCACTAGCGTCATATGGAGCTCAGTAAGTCCGATAAGTTACCTTACGATAAAACCGTTGGTGGCAACCTCATCCACCTCCGATAATTCTAACGGCCGCAGTGTTGTTGTGAGTGTAGTGCGGGGCAGTGGCAATGATCCCGGGGCTCCCGCCTCCTCGGACTTATTGGAACATAATATGTCTGAAGGAGTTAAGGAGTGCGTGCGGAGTTACATGGAGGGATAGACAGACTAATGAGGAAGTAAGAAGGAGGTGTGGTGTGGAGGTAGATGTGCTGGAAAGTGTGAAAAGGAACAACTTGAGATGGTTCGGCCATATGGAACGTATGGAAAGCGAGAGAATGACTAAGAGGGTGTACGAGAGCGAGGTGGAGGGACAGAGAGGGAGAGGTAGACCGAATGAGAGGTGGAAGGATGGAGTGAGGAAGTACATGAACGAAGGCGGTGCTGGTTGGGGGGAGGGGCGTCGACTGACTGGGGACAGAGGTGCATGGGGGCGGTTCGTTCGTGGCCACCCCTTCAGGGATCACGGCGTCAGGCAATAGATAGATATAGATATTTTTAAAGAATGTCAACAAAAATGTTGTACCTGTTCTTATTTAAGAGTGAGAAGACAAATAAGACATGCGTCTCCTTTTCATCACATACCCTAAAGAGACGCAGAAGTGTTTAAATCACAAAAACACAACAAATTATATATGTATTAACCTCATTGGTACTTGAAAGAAAGCATGGTACTTTTGGTTGTAAGTTTACAATGCTTAGATAACAAAACTGACTCACATAGGCCATATAATTCATATTATTAACCCTTAAAAAGCGGCTCACCACATAAGTCGTTTTTAATAAAGCTGGACTATGTGGCGGCGCTCGACATAGGTCGAGTGGCAATTTCAGCACGTAATGTTGCTGAGAGAGAGAGACAAGTGGTGGCAGGAGACTAGCGAGCATATGACTGCTCCAGACCACCGCGGCGAACCTACTGACACGAATCTCAGCTCCCTCCTCCCTCTCTCACTCGCTATATACGGAATTGTATCGGGAAAGTGGCTAATTACCTGCTTTTTGCACTCGCGTTGCACGGTTATTGCAAGAAAACTAGCCATCATAAAAGGATCGTTATGGTGTCATTCGAAAGCTCTGTTTATGCCCTTTCAGGGATAGATACTTGTTTTACGTTCTGGGTCTTATTTAGGCATGAAAATGATCACGTAAACAGCCCTATTTTGGCTAAAAACACCCCGCTGGGCGGTACATATAAATAAACCGCATAGGCCGCTAAAGAAGGGTTAAATAGACAGATAATATAACTTAACATACTAATTTGCTAATTATAGGCCATTACCAAAAGAGTTTAGAGGGTGCAGGGAAGTTATACATGGAACATTAATGCTAATTAAAATGTAAAACTTGCAAACTAAACAAACCAAAATTGGGACAAGGACAATATAAAGTCAAATTAAATTATCAAAATCGCTATGTGGAAACAACGCTTACTAAAATGAAAATTATTAAATAAAAGAACACAATCCACCACATAGGGTGTACATTACTACATGAGCAAGTTAATCTGTTTCCCAAGCAAACTAATCGCACATATAACAACGCACTATCGTTAAATCTAGTGCCACTCGCTCTCCCATGCATATTTGGTGCTAATACGCCTGTTTTATGCCTGCTTATCTCTGTAAATAATAAACGTTCAATAACCAACCAAATATCATGTTCATGTACCTTCATTCAGCTTGAAAATGGTAAAAACTGTAACTTTCTGGGTAGTCTGGTAGATATGTGAGCAACTCAAAAGCAATGACAACTTTTTAGGTTAGTGCTTGAATGTGCGTGCGTGCGTATGTGTGTGTATGTATAGGTCAGGCATGTGTATGTGCGTGTCAATGTCGTGGCCGGGGGTGAGACGATACACTCAGTCTGACTGACAAAGGCAAGAGTTGGGCTCATTCATGTTGCCACTCTATCGAGTGATAAGAAAGGAAGTTGGGGAAATGGTGTTGGAAATGGTAGGGGAAATGGTGGGGGAAAATAGGGAGAGGCATGATGGGGGTGGGGGGCTACAACAAAATTTGATTGTGTAGCCAAAAAATGCTTGATTCGATTCCGATTTGCTGAGATGGGGAAAGAGGTGCGTCTCCTTAGGTCCACCAAAAATTACTTAGTCCAAAAGAGACGCATTTTTCAAACTGATGCCATACCACACTGGTAGACAGCCATTCTCCCTACTATGTATGGTATACATAAGGTTGAGTTTCCTTCACTTGAGATCAAAGAAAAGGTTATTATGCTTAATAATGTTACCAAAATAAACACATATTTACAAGGACCCAAGGAGACGCAACCCAGCTACCCTAAGCAGACGCGCGTCTCCTTAGGCTTTACGCAGTGCGTCTCTATTGGTCCCAGGGTAGCCCTTGTTCTAGTTAAGGCAGCTCTGTCAATGGTGAAGGAAACTCAACCATATTCATACAAGACAGAGAGGTGAGTATGGCTTTCTACCACTGTGGTGTACGACCTTCTGGCATCAGTTTGAAAAAATGTGTCTCTATTGGATTTTGTGTTTTTTGCTGGCCTTATGGGGACGCACCCTCCCTCCCCTTTAGCCGTGCAAGTAAAAGCCTCTTGGTCATGCAGGGGTATACTTCAACTCATGCACTATCAACCAACAATAACAGAAAAGAGGATCAAATTAAGGAACTGTGAGAAATTTAGCTTTAAAAAAAAGTAAAGTTTTAGGTTTTCCGTAAGGAATTTGCGATTTTTTTTTTTTTTTTTTTAGTTCATCTCATCTCACGCAATAACATGAAAATAAACAGCTGGTACTATGTGAGCATATTAGGTGATAATTAAAGAATATTTTGGCCCACCATTCATGCATCTATCTACTCATCCTATGCCTGTGCAAGTTTTTTTGTTTCAAGTGCGTCTCCTTGGGTCCAGTAGTCTGCATTGGCCATCGTACCATAGATAGATAAATAACCTAAAACAAAATTAAATAAAAGTGAAATGTCCGTGCACGTAGCTTACATTGATTTCGTTGAGCGGGTGCAGCGGTCGTGGGATAGGGTCCGGTATTCTGGGGTCCCTGATGATGGCGTTAGGGGTGAGGAGGGGGTTGGGCCATAAGGCAGGGGGAGGCAGGCGGCTAACCTGGGTGGGGGGAAGGTCTGGTAGGATCTCTGAAGGGAACTCTGAGGCTTCTCCTCCCCCACTACTACCACCACCACCTCCACTACTGCCACTACTACCACCACCACCACCACCACCACCACCACCACCACCACCAGTACCACCCTCACCACCACTGTTGAACATCTCCGTGCTGGGGCTCCCGGGCTCCTGTCTGTAAGAGAAAAGTCAGAGCTACTTCACCCTAGACACCGTGAGAGTGCAACATAGACACTAGTGACAATCTTCACCATTACTGTACTTTGTCAACAGTGTAGTGATACCAATGCCGGTAACCGTATTACCGCCATAGTACAGTACTTAAATAGAATAATCATAATTTGTTTATATAGCCGGCTTCAGTCATTACCTACCACAGTATGAGTAAGACATAGAAACTCTAGTAACACATTTGGACATTACTTGGTCAACAATAATAGTAATACCGACGCCAGTAATCATAGTATCGCCATAGTACTCACATAGCCGGTAAACAACACACCTGGCCTTGGCAACCCGGTGGCCATCCTGGGACAAAACTCACACAGGTTTATTTTATCATGATTAATTTAGACATACCGGTATTATTTATATAGCCTACTGTATTCTTGGTATAATCCTGTGTAGCGGGTGGACCTGTACATATATCTCAATAATTTGGTAATGTTACAATATTTGTTTACATTTTACACTCATAAATAGTCCACTAATATACTAGGTTAGGTTGGGTTAGGTTTTGGTTAGGTTAGGTTAAAAATATTGTTCAATGTTTCTTAGTAAATAGGCATCTGAAAAACAGTTCGTCCCGCTACACAGGATCTTACCGTATTCTTTTTCAGGTACAGTACTAATGAATTAACATTTCCAGAATAAACTAATTTTTATTTAATTTTCTCATTAGCTCTCTTGCTCGCTCACTCACTCTCTCTTTCTACTTACGGTACTTGGAACAGGGTATAGTTAACATAGGGAATATTCCAAGTTAGTTATAAGGTCAGGAAGTATAGCTATATACAGCAAAATCAAAGTCTAAACATACTCTGTAGTATTTTATCCACGATTATCATCTAAAACTCGATGGAGGTGTCTTCTGGTGACCCATTATTTTGAATAGTCATATAAAACTAAGAAAAATCTTATACAGTATCTTTTAAATTTGTGTTATAATTTATAGAGGAAGCCCAGACTCTAATACAATTCACTGGTAAGCTTGTTTAGAAAACTTACCGGTCTAAAACATATTGGATTACCATATCTATAGAGCTTTGACAAAACATAACCAATTTATGTGAGACCCATTAAACATGTAACTATCTACTGAAAAATTCCACCCACTCAACTCTAATTGGCAAATTAAAACTTTTATTATTCATATTAAATTAACTTTGAAAAGTTGACAGAATGAATAGAAACACTAGATGAGGAGGAGTACTTTATTGACAATGTTTTACAGATAGCTTCTACTGATTATTCATCTTCAAGGGCTCACGACTATACACGTCACTGCCAACTATCATGTTCATTAACAATAAAAGTAACAGAGTGAGGATTTACCGCCATGGTATGGTCAGTAGCGCGTCTGACTGCTGATTGAATGGTCTGCAGTTCGATCCCATTCCTTGCCATTGGGAGACGACAAGAGTTCGGTGACTTCGGTCTAGCGATTCGTGGTAAATGTCAAGTTAGGTTCCTGTAACAAGGGCACGCCCTAGCCCTGTCAATCAAGGGAGTGCACGGCATTGAAAACGGCATCAAATTGCAAACTACACCTAATCTAAACAGAGTATGGTACAGTACAGCATAACTTTCGGACAGTATTTATGGACATAATGGGATATGAGTCGTTTTTATGGTCCCCCTTCTTCTTCATGTTTAGCCCCATTAGTTTTAAGATTTTGAGGAATGAAGAGATACGTAGGAGAGTGGGGCAGCAGGAACATTTGTCTGCCAGAGTGGATAGAAGGGTGCTGAGCTGGTACCGTATGGTCATGTTGAACGAATGGAAGATGAAAGGCTTACAAAGAGAATATGTGAGTCAGATACAAGGGGAGATAGAGGGTCAGGAACACCCCCATTGAGATGGAGAGACTGTGTAAGACAAGCTTTGGATGATAGAGGAATGACTATAGATCAGGCAAGGGAAGTGGTAATAAACAGGAATGAATGGAGAATGCTTGTGAATAGATGAGTGAACACGTGGTCATTTGGAGGAAGGGGTCGGGCGCAAGTTGGAGTCCATCAGGCGCCTGGCCCGGGGAGACGGTTTATATGAAAGGTGCGCCTGGAAGTGTGGTGGTAGGGCTTCGCTGCATGTCAGCCTGCTGAGATCGGAACGTCTCCGGGTGGTCGGGGGCTGGGGGAGTGCTGAAGGGACCTTGGTGACCCTGGTCTCTGGGTCTTCTCCTGGATGACCTAGATGTGTGTGAATTTGTATTTTGCTTTTGTGATTGTGTGTTCATTGATTTATGTTATGTTGTCCCTATTCGGGCTCTGTCTTGAGTCAGCCCCCCCCCCCCCCCCAAAAAAAAAACAAAAGGATAAGTGGGAATTGGGCCTAAGTATATACTGTATACATACATACATACAGTACATAGTTTTAAGATTTTATAACGTTCGGACGATTAGTTTGGCGACATTATGACTTTTCACCCCATTTCTGTGTCAATATTAAGACTTTTTGTCATTTAGGTGTCAATTTTTTCCTGGCGAGCGATAGCAAGCCTGTACTTTAAGAGAAACCGGCCTTTGGCCGGGAAATTTTTCTATCGAAAAATTTATCTTGAAGGAGGGTCTTGTTTTTTTTTTTTTAAGCTTGATGGAGGTCTAGGGAGCAAACTAAACAATTGATAAAAAAATAAATAAATGAGGAAATAAATACGCCCATCCCCCCTTAACTCACTTGACATTAAGACTGGAATTGTGTGGCTGGTTAATCATCCATGCCCGACAGATGGGGTAGAGGGGGGAGGTCTCGTCAAACTGTGCCAGGTCCACACTCCGGTCGAACATGCGCATCACGAAGGTGTGGTGGAAGCCAGAATCACGCAAGTCAATCTCCTTCCGGCGCCTCTTGCGGGGGGGACGGGTGCTGCGAGACCCAGACATCCCGATCTTGGTGCTAGTGGAGTATAGACAGATATTAATTTGTTGTTGCTAGAGCAGGGATTGATACAATAACACACCCCCACCCACCCCCACCTTTCGGACACCTGGCATCACAAAACCCAAGGATTTTAGGCCATATATATATCCAGTTCGGACGAGGGATCCTATAGTAAAAAAGATCAGCTTGTTTTTCTTTGGATGCTATATTTGTTCCCTCAACATCAAACAAGGGATGTGATATTATATTTTTCATAATTCCATTCTCTAATCATTCCATCCCTGTAGATATTAACTATAACATATCCATTCAGTCTTACATTAACCGCAAAACCATCCCTTAGCTTATCATCCACCTTCACATTTGCCAAAGTAATCATATAAAAAGAGATTTGACTGCAAAAAACAACTTCCTTTCCACACCTCTCACAGACCCTCCCAATCCACTTTATTGTAGGCCTTTTCTAAATCCAAGAATGCTACATAGAGTTTTCTGTTCTAAGCCAGATACCTCTCTACCAACAATTGCATTGAAACTATCTGGGCAATGCAACCCCTGCCCTCTCTGAAACCTTTAACCACATCTGTACCGGCGCGTCTGGTTAGCTTTATTCTGGCTACTGTTAGACGATTTTATTTAGTTTAAAAAGGGCCTCCAGCAATTAACAGGCTTCGGACCATACCACTTAACTCATTTTATTACCACAGATCCTTCTTAAGCTGCACAAAATAGTCTAAATATAGCTAGTATGAAAAAATGTCGCCGGTACAGAAGGGTTTAAGCATTTCATCTATTAGCGTATATTATCAGCTACTGATAACTTCTGTAGTCTGTTAGTTATTGCTTGTGCATACACCTTTTCAGGTACGGTATTCTAAGTACCAGTACTCTAATTCTCCTAGAATTCTTACTAGGGATGTACCAGAGTATTGGTATCGGTGGTATCAGTAAAAAATGGGCCATTACCTAGCCGACATTTTTGCATCAGGCATCTAAAAGTGCAACAATGTAAAATTGCAATAATAAGAAACTTGAACAAATAAACAATTTCACATAATTATCTATTGTAGTTACAGTTACTCTACCACATACTGACAAGAAGATATAGGCTACAGTAATAACATAAATTAATATGCTTAGTAAGAGTATATAATTCACATACTGTTAATACAGTAGTATATGTATGTATGTATGTACAGTAGGCCTACAGTATATACTCAGGAACATGTATACCAAATTGCTGGGGGTGGCCGATTCAAGACAGAGCCCGAACAGAAACCTGTAAAGTTCCAATTCTTAGGGTCCAGGACCACTTTTGCATTCCCTAGCCACTTTCTCTGTCTCGTTTAGTAGGAGAATTTTACAAGGGGAGTAGGATTCCTAGCCTCCTGCCCCCAGAAGGGAAAGTAGGACAGTAAGAGACAGACAGAAATGGCTAAGGTTGGGTAGAGGATGCCAAACCTCACTGTGGATAGGATTAGCCCTCACCCAATACAGAGAGAGGGAGAGAGAATGCAAGCACATGCTACTTACAAAACTTTGGCCTTATTATCAGGATCAGATTCATTTTCAGAATCTGACTCTTCATCTTTCTGCAGCAGTCCTTGAAGTGCTGCATCAAACCTCCCACGTGCTGCATCAACATCACCACCTATGACAAGTACAAATATTTAAGACTAATACATTCTTAAAAAAATAACATCAGTCACTGTCAAATATACTGTACATTGTATTCAGTGGCGAAAATTTAATATAGGGATCAAAGGATTTTAGTACAGAAGGTGTTTGTACAGTGTTAGCGGGTGTACTGTCTGCTTTGTTTACAAACTCGCACGCTCGCAGTTACATTCGCGTCTAATTTGACTGCTTTATTATTACAAAATAATCCCATGGCCAGCTGTTTTACCCCTGCTGGTAATATATATTATGATGATAATAAGTCATGGGGGGTGAGGGGGCAAAGCCCCCCCCCCCCCCCTCAACCCATTAATGTATGCCATGGCCAGTAACAAAACAATCTACTCAACACCTGGACATTGATACAATAATAGGTTGAGGGGGGCAAAGCCCTCCATGACTTATTTTCATCATCATATATATTACCAGCAGGGGCAAATAACAGCGGGGTGTGGGATAATTTCATGGCCTAAAAAAAAAGCAGTAAAAATAGACGCGAATGTAACTGAGCGTGCGACTAGGCATATGTACTGTTAATGTACACAAAGCAGACGGTACGCCCGCTGACACAACCCTTACCAAGTTATTATGAAATATAGCTTAGTGGCTTAGCATTATGGTAAGTCAGTTTATTATTAGGTGTGATTTTACTATAGGGGTGTGCATTTGACAGGACAGTCTGACAGGTACCACCAAGGATTTAATACAGAATTGTTTTCGGTTTCCACGCATCCAACACCAAGCTACACCCTTTCCTGGTGTACGAAACACTAAAAATAAAATTGGGAAACTTTAATATTAATAATATTAGACAAAATGATAAGAGATAACTCGGTGGAAAAGTTGGGTTCGCAGGAGTAACGTCGATTGTTTATAACATAGCGCTCGAGGTTAGTAGGCAACTTCGCGCATCTAACTAATTTCCCATATTGGCGGTTCAATTAAAATTTAGGCCGCGGGATTCATTATGTGTTGAGTTCATCCCCCTAGACTTATTGTCATCGTTATATATATATTGCCAGCAGGGGAAGAAAAAAAAACCCAGCATACTTAACTAACGTCGAGGGTCTTGTCAACAAACCGACGATCGGAAGAGGCGGTAAACTCCCGATTTTCAGCCCAAACGCGCTTCTTTATTATCATCAAAAACCACATTAAAAACTTTATTAGCCTAGGGCCTATATTGTTTATTTTACTAGTAGGCTAGGCTATCAGACCAGAAAAGGGTGTAGGTTGTTGATGGATGCGTAGAAACCTAAATTAAATCTCTAATAAGTACGTGCTGGTACGGTACCTGTGACCTGTCAAATGACCGCCCGAAGGTAGGACCATTGACCCTGAATGGCCACCTAACTGACTCTCCCATAGCCATGGCAGAATCCTTTGCTGATGCCTTTGCAAGCGTCTTTCTTAACGTCCACCTCCAAGCTCCCGCACCTCACCAAACCTGTCCTGGTAGTCTTGAATCCATACACTTCAACACACAGGAAATTGAAGAAAAACTAAAGCAACTCAAACCAGACAGTGCAATGGGCCCGGACGCCATACACCCCAGACTACTGAAAGAATGTGCCGCCGAACTAGCAGTACCCTTCACCCTACTATTCAACCTCTCAATGACCTCTGAACAACTTCCCTCCCTATGGAAAACCTCCCATATATCTCCAATATACAAGAAAGGACCAAGGACAAACCCCCTGAACTACAGACCCATCAGCCTCACATCTGTAGCATGCAAAACCATGGAGAGAATTGTCACCAAAGAACTCTACAGATTCTTCCATGATCACATGGTCCTCACCAACAACCAGTTTGGGTTTAGGGAGAACAGATCAGTTACCGACCAGCTCCTACTTACCTACAACTACATCACCTACTGGTACGACCGTGGGGAGCTGGTAGACCTAATTCTGTTCGACTTCACGAAGGCCTTCGACAGAGTCCACCACCAAACACTCATTGACAAGTTGCAGAGTATTGGTATTTCAGGTCACTTACTCAACTGGATCATCAGCTTCCTGTGTGGTCGGACCATGAAAGTCCGTGTGAGCGGAACCACAAGCTCTTCAAGACCAGTGCTAAGTGGAGTCCCCCAGGGATCTGTCCTAGGACCCCTACTATTCCTCCTCTTTGTCAATTACATTGGCTCAAGACTGCACAGCAAGTTCAAGATATTCGCTGACGACCTGAAGCTATACCTGCAATCCTCATCCCCGCGCCTAACCCAAGAACAACTTCAGGAGGACATAAACACCCTAGCTGCAACTGCAGCCTCCTGGGGCTTAGAGTTTTCCCCAGGGAAGTGTGCCCACCTACACTTCACCAGATCACCTGCCCTCAGAACTGACCAGCCCACATACCTTCTTCAAGGTAACCCCATAAGACCCTCGCAAGCCCACTCCGATCTAGGTGTAAAAATCTCCACAGACCTAAAGTTCCACCAACATATCCGGGAAACTACCCAGAAAGCAGGAGGAATTGCCTCCACTCTTCTTAAAAGTACAGTGTGCCGAACTCCAGACTTCATGATGAACCTCCTCACCACCGACATCCGCCCCATAATAGAGTTCGGATCCCCTGTCTGGAACCTGGGTTACTCCATGGACCTCAAACGCCTGGAGTCCGTTCAGAGAAGATGGACCAAACAAATACACGGACTGGAAGGTCTTCCCTACAATGAGAGACTACAAAGTCTAAACATCTTCTCTGTACAGGGCCGACTGATAAGGAGCGACCTCATACTCTGCCACAACATCTTCCATGGCAATTCACCTATCGCACCCACCGACCTCTTCACACTAGCACCGAGAGTAGGCACTAGGGGCCACAGGTACAAGATACAGATCCAACATGTATCAGTAGAAGCCCGAAAACGCTTCTTTTCCTGTAGAATAGCAGAGCTCTGGAACTCCCTCTCCGAAGAAACTGCTATGGCCCCAAATACCACTGCCTTCAAGAGACTCCTTGCCCAAACTCTCCCAGAAACCCTCCAAAGCTATATACAATAGCCTAAACAGACCTTCCTCCCTACAAATTTCACATGCCCAACTCCCCACTTCACACCCATATCAAAATAAACAAAGAAATTCCATCATCTTGTAGAACAACACACATGTCATAGACCAACACCCAAAGCAAATCCAAGAAGATACAAACAACCAGTTACACAAACATATTACAGTACATATACATCATCACACAATCTAGCTGGAGTATCCGTATACCTGTACTAGGGCCCGGACCCTCTGTAAGTATTGTCATGTGACTCAAGCAGGAGACCGCGGCCCCACGAGGTAAGATAACTCAAATGCGCGCACATACAGTCAAATTCTATCTAGGCTTAGGCCTATCTATCTATAATTCTATATAGGCCTAGCCTAGCCTACTCAGGTCCAATCCTCACTTTTCCTATTTTTTCTTCTTTTCTTTTTCTTTTTTGGGGAGTTACCTTATTACCTAGCCTATTATATTATTAGGGCTTAGGCTAGGCTAGATAACAAATATTTTGGTCAATATACAGGAGGCGCTACAATATAGGTAGCAAAATTCTAATGGTAGTTTTGGGTTCCTATCATAATATGCTTCATTTCTATATACTTTTTATCCCCGGGAAAAAAACAAAAAATCTTGGGTTTTTTATTTTTTTTATTAACCTAACCAAAAAACCTAACCTAACCTAACCTAAATGTATTTGGGGGCTATTAGGTTAGGTTAGGTTAGGTTTTTTGGTTAGGTTAATGACCAAAACAAAAAATCCCAAGAAAATAAATGAAAAATCCCAAGATTTTTTTTTTTTCCCGGGGATAAAAAGTATATAGAAATGAAGCATATGATGATAGGAACCCAAAACTACCATTAGAATGTTGCTACCTATATTGTAGCGCCTCCTGTATATTGACCAATATTTTGTTTAGCCTACGATCAAACAGGTAGCCTAGGCCTATTTGCTCGAATAGGAACGCATTTGCTCGAATGGGTTATACTGATGTTTTGGACCGACAGTTAGCCCATCAATCTGTTTAGGCCTAATAGGTCCGGTAGAGCATATACATCATTGCTATATATGGCATTAAGAGCTGAAATGTATTATAATTATTATGTTCCTTCCAACAACCAACTATACTTCTAAAATCGATTAATGAAATTTACAAACACATGTGGCAGTCCGTGGATTCGAATCCAGGACGCTCACACCGAAAATCAACACCTTATGCATCGCACCACGAAGACAGTTAAAGAATGGTGGACACTGCCTACGATTTATTATGCAACTTCGAATCCTGCATATCAATCTAAGCATGTACACACATCCCAACTGCAACTCACGTAGGCTATGCATATGTGAATGGAAAGAGCAATTAATGGGGCCTTAACCACTAGGGAAGTCCTCTCGATAAATTACCCCTGAACCAATATCAATTATTATGTTCCTTCCAACAACCAACTATACTTCTAAAATCGATTAATGAAATTTACAAACACATGTGGCAGTCCGTGGATTCGAATCCAGGACGCTCACACCGAAAATCAACACCTTATGCATCGCACCACGAAGACAGTTAAAGAATGGTGGACACTGCCTACGATTTATTATGCAACTTCGAATCCTGCATATCAATCTAAGCATGTACACACATCCCAACTGCAACTCACGTAGGCTATGCATATGTGAATGGAAAGAGCAATTAATGGGGCCTTAACCACTAGGGAAGTCCTCTCGATAAATTACCCCTGAACCAATATCAATTATTATGTTCCTTCCAACAACCAACTATACTTCTAAAATCGATTAATGAAATTTACAAACACATGTGGCAGTCCGTGGATTCGAATCCAGGACGCTCACACCGAAAATCAACACCTTATGCATCGCACCACGAAGACAGTTAAAGAATGGTGGACACTGCCTACGATTTATTATGCAACTAGGAGAAAAAAACAAAAACTCTAAAATACATGTATAGGCCTAGGTTACTGTAAAACAATAAGTTTTTCAGCCAGTACCCAACCAGCGGGGGTGTGGGGGCGGCAGCCCCCACCCATATACTAGGTTAGGTTAGGTTAGGTTGTTAAGTTAGGCTAATAGCCTAGCACATAAAAAAAATAAAAAAATAAAAAAATAAAAAAAATAAATAACCCAACCAGCGTGGGTGTGGGGGCAGCAGCCCCCACCCATATACTAGGTTAGGTTAGGTAAGGTTGTTAGGTTAGGCTAATAGCCTAGAACATTACAAAAAAATTAAAAAAATCTAACCCAACCAGCGGGGGTGTGGGGGCGGCAGCCCCCACCCATAATACTAGGATAGGTTAGGTAAGGTTGTTAGGTTAGGCTAATGTCTTCCCAAAGTTGACTATTTTTATAACATGAAATATTAGGCTACCCACTCCACCCCGTGAAATCCGAGCCAGCTTTCGTCAAAAGTTGGCTCGGGTATTCACAAAATTGGGTTGTATGGGTTTGCAATTTGGGAAAACCCGAGCCAAGTTTTGATACAAAACGCTATATTATTGTATTTTTACGCTTTTAACCCCTCATTTTCCCTGAACTTCATAGCCCTCCCCACTAGTGGGGGGCGTGTTTTTAGATTGTTGGATAATGGGTAAATACTCATTTCCGCTCCTCTTCAGTATAAAACAACACTAGGCCTATATCTGAAGAAAAAATTACAAAAAACAAAATAAAACTTACTGAAATCGCTGTCGGTCCAAAAAGTCAGGTTTACCCTCGAATGTGCCTCTGCTCGATCAGCAATTTGCTTGAAATGACTCGCATCACTCATCATCAGTAATGACATAGGATAGGCTAGACTAGCCTATAATTATAGCCTAGCAATGAAGTATTAGGTAGCCTGTGTAATGACAAAACTACAACTAGCGGCCCTAGGCCTATCATTAAAATCGATGGGTCTAGTATCGGGTTGGTCCTAGACTAATACCCAAGTAACCCAAGTCTGAATATCCGAAATAGACTAGGCTAGATAGCGAAATAACTGTAACATAAGTAGCCTAGGCTATGATTACCAAAACTTGTACCCTTGAAAAAATAGCATTATATAGACTTACCAGGCTCATCTCTCTCCAGTTTGACCCTAACACCAGACGAAGCCATGACTGTAGATCACGGAGATGTAGTAATATAGTTGAGAGTGATACGGGGTAAGAGGGAATTCGTCTATTTAAATTTTACGGGAAAGGACAAGAAAACTTCAAAACAAACCTAGATACCTCACCATTCGAGTGAAAACCAAATTAAATGTAAACCATGTCTAATCAGACCTTTAGTTCCATCAGTGTTATTTAAAATAACCACATAAGAAGTTAAACAGGAATATAGTATAAGATATTATAAGTATATTTAGCATTTCAATAAAATATTTTTCATTGTCATGTTTATTTGGAATATAATTTGGAAATTGATGATAAATTATAAATATGGGTTATTAATCATACAACAAAAAATATTTGTACTTGTTTTGTGGAAATAAATATAATGTATATTATGAAATATGAAGCTCGAATGTTATTTATTGAGCGGGAAACCTGAGAAGCAGAAGTTTGGTTTTCCGCCAAAATTTGCGAATACCCAATATAGTTGTAATATCCAGTTCAGTTTGTAGGAGAAACCGTGAAGATCTACTATCAGGCAGTATCACTCTAACACCATGGACATATTAAGTGAGTGGCAAGTGGAGAAATATGCCCGCCAGGTAGCCCAACCAGCTGAGGATGGGAAGGACTGGGAGATATTAGAGAGTTCTGATGGTCGTGTTATTACTCTCACAATGACCAAGGTGGGTGGCAACTTATTGTCTCATCATGCAATAAATTAACTTTAATGTCTTGGTTAATTAAGCTACTAGGCCCTATATCACAAGAGCACAGTTCACTTCGTATAAGAGGAGTGCATGTGTATGACTCACGGTGACCGGACATTTCAACCAGTAGGCCTAGGCAGTAGCCTACTAGCTCAACCAATACCGTTATGTTTGGTTAGTTAGAATTAGGTTAGAGCTTCAATTTGAATTTTGACTTTGACACCATATATTTAGTTGGCCCTGGTTGATTTGGCACTGGTTGAGATATAGACCTACTGATACAAATGGTTGAGTTGTCCGGGAACCGTGACTCAATATCCTATACAAGTTTACAGCATGTCAGCATATGACATTACCTAGTTTACCTATTTCTATAATATGGGATTGGGAGGTTAAGAGACTTTCTTGTAATTGGCCCATCTCTCGGTCGTTCTTGAGTACGAATGTCACAACTTGTGACATTCGTACTCAAGAACGACCGAGAGATGGGCCAATTACAAGAAAGACTCACAACTAGTAATTTATAAAAAAAAATCATAATTAGCTTACGATTACTTACTAATAACAATGCAGTTCTCCAACATATAAATAACTATTTCATGTCTATAATAATTGTACAACTACTTTATAAAGATCAAGGTCGGGATTCAAATTGAGATACACTTAACTTGATGTAGACCATAATTGAGATACACCTAACTTGATGTAGACCATGGGGTGACCAGTAGCGACATTGGTAGAGCGCTCGGTTTCTAACCGGGAGGAGGAGGACCGAGTTCGATTCTCGGCTGGTGGAGATAGTTGGGCAATCTCTTCACACCCCTTGCCTCTGTTTCGCCTGACAGTAAAATAGGTTACGCGGCAGGGTGAAAAGGGGTCTTCGGATCCTCCGGCCCTTCAACCCATTAAAAAAAAAAAAAAAAAAAAAATGTAGACCATGTGCACTGGTCCAATCTAGCTTTAAAAGCACCGATTGTGGGGGCAGCGGGAGTGAGATGTTAGAGCTGATGTCATCTTGTTGGCTAGATGTGAGCTGTGTGGGCACGTGTGTGAGGATAAAAGAAACACCGAGCTGCTGGGATGCTTGTATTGTCAGCGCCAAGTGTCAAAGTACTTCCGTATATAATCAAATAAATTAACATCAATATATCCTGTATATATATAAACTATACTCTACTAATAAACTAATACATATAGTGACATAAGTTTGTCACCTTAACAGCCCCCCACAAACTGAAGTCACCCTCTTATTACATTGAACTTAAGGAGTTTACTCTTGGGGAGAGGTTTTGTAAACATGTCTGCTACATTTTCATCTGATGGTACATACACAAGTTTAACAATTCCATTCTCTACTTGACTTCTAACAAAATGATATTTAATATCTATGTGCTTTGATTTTTGGTGGTACACTGGGTTTTTAGCCTTGGTTGTCCACAAATAATATCACAGTATCTCTCTGGGATCCAGTTACATCTGCATAGAGTTGAGATAAGAAATTACATTCCTGCACTGCATGACTTATGGCTATATATTCTGCCTCACAAGTGGATAGAGCAACTACTCTTTGTTTCTTACATTTCCAAGATATAAGAGGACCATGACTACTCAGCTTAAAACAATAACCCGTAATACTATGTCTGTCCTCCGAAGATCCCCAGTCAGAATCACAGTAACCAGTCAATTTCAATCCTGTCTCTGATTTACAAAATGTCAAACCATAATCAAGTGTCCCTTTGATATACCTCAATACATGTCTAGCTTAACCAAGATGAGCTACAGTTGGTTTTGACATACATTGAGACAACTTGGTAACCACAAAACTTAGGTCGGGTCTGGTTGCAGTCATAATGTAAATTAGACTCCCTACTATTTCCCTATAGAGTCTGGGATTGTCTAGTGTACTGGATTCACTATCTGTTATCTTACTACGGTAATACTAGGATCACATGGAATACACTTAGGTTTGCAGTCTGACATGCTGAAACGTTCTAGAATTTTCTCACAGTACTTTTTCTGATTCATTAATATACAATGATCATCAAATACAAATTCAATGCCAAGAAACCATGACAGTCTACCCAGATCTTTCATTTTGAATTTCTTACTCAGACTCACCTTGATAGAATTTAGTACCTCATTATTACTAGCAACTATGATTATATCATCAACCCAGAATAAAATTAATACAGTAGAGTTTTCATCTATCCTTTGATATACACAATGGTCTGTTTGGGATTGTTCAAACCTTTCCTCAACTAGACTACCATGCAACAAGTTATACTAATTTCTGCCACTTTGTTTTAGACCCTATAGAGATTTCTTTAATTTACAGACTAGCTTATTTCCATTTTCATGAACCTTCGCAAACCCTTCCGGTTGCTCAAGGTAGATCTCACAGTCAATATTTGCATTCAGATATGCTGTCTTTACATCCATCTGATCAATTACAAAATTATTCTGTACAGCTATTTGTAGTAACATTCTCAGTGAAGTGAGTCTGGCTGTTGGGGGAAAAGTTTCATGGTAGTCTATGCCTTGAACTTGGGAAAAACCCTTGGCTACAAATCTTGCTTTGTATCTCTCCCCATTACAGTCATTACTTGGGTAATTTTTCACTGTAAAAACCCACTTGCCTCCTACAACTGATCTACCTTCAGGTAATGTTGTTAATTCAAAAGTGTCATTCTCTGTTAGAGCATCAATCTCTTCCTCCATAGCTTTTTGCCATAAATGGGACTCTGGGGATTGCATAGCTTCTAAATAAGTACTTGGGGCCTCACATACCTTATGACAATAAACAGTAGTATATCCTGCCAATTCATCATCACCATCATCTCTCTCCACAACATAATCTTTTAAATGGCTGGGTGGATTTCTCATTCTCGGAGGGTTTTTTCCTTTGATTTCCCTCGTCGATGTTTGTTCTACTAGTCTCACTCTTATTCTTTGTCTCATCTAAATACTTCTTGGTTGGCTGATGGTCTTGTGATTTGGGAGGACATACCATATCATTATCACTATCACTCTCATAGGTTACAGGCTTTGGCATTTCTACATCATACTTGTCTGTAAATCTCACTCATCTCACTCTCCTAACTTCCTTTTTGTCTGGGTAATACACAAGATAAGCTGGGCTCTGCCCATCATAGCCCACGAATACTCCCTTTTCACAACGGGCATCTAACTTCTTACAATTTTGGGTGTATGCATAACATACTGTGCCAAATATATGCATATTACTTAAGTTTGGTTTCCTCCCAGTCAACATTTCTACAGGGGTCTTGCCTGTTCTTGGGTTAAAACAGCGATTCCTTATGTATGCGGAAGCTTTCATGGCATATGGCCACATCATCTTGGGTAAATTAGCTTCCAGCAACAAACACCTTGCCATTTCACATAGAGTTCTCCAAGAACGTTCTGCGGTGCCATTTTGATGTGGGGAATGGGGGGCTGAGTACTCCTGCTTAATCTTGTGTTTCACTATAAGATACCTAAATTCTTTGGACACATATTCACCACCATTGTCAGTCCGCATACGTTTTACAGAGCCAAAAGGGGCACTATCAGCCAAGAACCTCTCTGTGGCCGACACAGTATCACTCTTCTTTTTCAGTAGGTAAACCATAAAGATTCCTGAATAATCATCTACAAATGAAACTGCATATTTAAATCCTCCCCTACCAACTACATTCATTGGACCAGCTAAGTCACTATGTACTAATTCTAAATTCTTTGTAGCTCTTGCATCTGGTTCCTTATTTCTAAATTTACTCATTTTGCCCAAAATACAGGTTTCACAATTAACATTTTCTCTGTCATCAGAAATGTGCATACCTTCTACTGTCTTCTCAAGTTTCATAACATCCTTAATATTACAGTGACCCAGAACCTTATGCCACTCCTCTGTTGTGCGGGTACTTTTTACCCGAGTGTTTCTAACATTATTGATGAAATACAAATTACCTTGCCGTTCCACATTGAATACCGAGCCGTCTGAGGTCACTAGCTCTGCATGATCTGGTTCAAAGTTTACACAAACACCTTTTCTTGTGGCAGCTGGAACAGAGAGAATATCAAACTTATATGATGGAATATACAAAGCATCTCTCATTACCATTTCCTTTGGCTCACCATTTATATCATGTAGCATCACCTCTGCCTAATACAGTTCCAGTTTGCCTACTCCCGTCTGCTAGTTGCATTATTTGTTTGTCTGGTTCAAAGTCTTTGTTAAATCTAACAAATTTAGATTTATCTGTTATAATGTGCACTGATGCACCACTGTCTACTAACAAAGCATTGGTACCTGCCTTGTTAGCTCTAGCTGGTTGTGTGCTGACTTGGAATACGAAGTTGTGGGTGCCGTCATCTTCGTCACTACTGCCTCCTCCCACTGCTGTATTTCCCTCACTGTGTACTGTGTGTGCTGTGGCTGCATTTCTCCTACACAGATGTGTGTTGTGGGTGTTGGACTTGCACTGGCTGCACCACTTGGTTCTTTTCTCGTGATAATTGTTTGCTCTCTTGGGACACTGGTAAAACTTGTGGCCTGGTTTCCCACACTAGTAACATTTTACTATGTATCTGCTTCTATCACTGCTTGCATTCATTACATTTTCTTCCTCACATGAGCTTCTCAACTTTCCCGATTCTTCATAGTTCATCAGGGCTTTCTTAAACTCTTGAAAGGTAATTTCCTTCTCCAGTTGTTCCACCACGGTGCTAAACGTATTGTATGTTGAAGGAAGTCCACTGAGCACCATTGCTATAATCATGCTCTCACTTATTTCTTCTCCTGCTTTCTTCAATGCTGCTACCGCCGCTTCTGCCCGTATGATGTAGTCTATCAACTCTTCGTCACCACCTAACTTGAGTGTTGTTAACCTCTTGTATAGGGAAATCACTCTTGGTTTGCTTGCGCCCAGATAATAACTTCTTAAAATCTCCAAAGCTTCCTTGCCCTTGTCTACTGCATCTCGAAGAATCAGGGCTATACTTCTGTCATCCAGCAATTGAATCAACTCGGCATACACTTCTTTATTCTTACTTAAATCCGGCGTGGTTTCCGTCAGGACGCCGTCGAGCTTCTTGGTGGCCAGGTAACCTCGGAATTTTGCTTCCCACACTTCATATTTATCTCCATCTCCATCAAACACCAGTCTGTGTCTGGGCCCATAACCTGTTAGAGCTGATGTCATCTTATTGGCTAGATGTGAGCTGTGTGGGCACGTGTGTGAGGATAAAAGAAACGCTGAGCTGCTGGGATGCTTGTATTGTCAGCGCCAAGTGTCAAAGTGATGTGGCAACAAAGAACAACAAAAGTACATGATGCGCACAGGCCAGCGAACATGTCACAATACATATAATACCTTCCGTATATAATCAAATAAATTAACATCAATATATCCTGTATATATATATAATATACTCTACTAATAAACTAATATATATAGTGACATAAGTTTGTCACCTTAACAAGTTCCATGGTGACCGGTCAACTCAACCAGTAGACCATTTCAACCAGTACCAAATCAACCAATACGGTTAGGTTAGGTTAGGTTAGTACTATATTTTGGCACTGGTTTGGTTGGTCTGGGTTAATTTGGCACTGGTTGAAATGGTCTACTGGTTGAGATGACATGGAACCGAGTTCCATGCATTGACCACTCTCACGCTGAAAGAATTCGCCCTGACGAGTTCTACAGTGACCTCTTTTAGTTAGCTTGCATGTGTTCGATCTTGTTCTCAACTCGCTGAATTCGAAGAAGACTTTGATGCTCAACATTCTCTACCCCTTTCAAGATGTTATAGGTTTTAAACCGTTTTAATTAAATCTCTTTGTCTTCTCTTCCCCACCCAGCAAACATGGGCTTATTGGGCCGATATCGGCTAGCGTCGGCTTTGTAACGGCACCGCCGGGTTTCGGCAAAGCGATTTCGTTCGTGTATTGGTCAGATACAGAAAATTCAATTCCAATCCAGTTCAGGCAAATTGGTATTGTATTGGAATAGGTTTGCCAATGTAGGCATACCTTGTATCGGTTCAGTTTAGTCAATGTGATGTCGGCAAAAAGGAATTGATTCTGTATTGGTACTGAAATTGTGATAGTATATCCCTATTTATTTTATATATATGATATCCCCCCCAAATAAATTATACAACATATATAAATCACGTTATTTGGTCATTTAGGTCTTGCTTCGTTACTGAAAGACTATTGTAATAGTTAAATGGCACCATTTGTTCAAAGAGCCTTTTGTTTTATGAAGCTTGAATAGGCATTTCAAGATGCAAGCATATTTCTAATGAGACATTAATCTTGGAGCAAGATTCAAGATTCAATTCTTATATGAAAAAATAAAATAAAAAAAGTAGAGGAAAGCCGGTTTTCATGCATGGTGTGAGTGATATTATGTGGTAAGTGGACGGTGACACTTCTCTTCTCTACTGGCGTGAGCTCTTCCTAAATCTTAGCTCTTCCTTAATCTAAGCATTTTTCTCTTCGGATGTACCCCACCTTCCACTGCCTGTATGTTTGTGAGTAAGGGGTGGGTGATTTTAGTGGGAGGTGGTGGGATTTGGGAATGATGACGAAGCAGGGAGGAGTGAAAAAGGTGATAAAGGGGAAGAGAGGGGTGAGCAGGGACTCTGCACAAGCTGGTAGGTCTAGGAGGAGGGCTGGTATCGTAACAAGGGGGGAAGAAAGAGGAGGGGAGGAAGCTGAGGAAGGAAATGGGATAGAGACCGATGAAGAGCAAGAAGCAGAGGTGCTAGATGATGATAGTATGATACAATGCGAGAAATGTGAATGTTGGGTGGAAGCGACGAAGATGGATGCCGAAGGCAAAAGAAGGGATAGTATTGAGAAAAAGGGAATGCTGTGCAGGATGTGCCTATTAATTACAGTGGAAGTTTTGAAGGAAAGACTGGAAGGGGTAATGAATAGGTTCAGAGATCAGGTAGTAGTAACAGAGAGGTTATTAAAGGTGTGGGAGAGTAGCAAGGATAAGAACCGAGGGGATAACAACATAGAAGCAGATCAAGACACAGGAAATGAAGGATCTGAAAATGGGGAGGGAAGCGGAGAGGAGACCACAGAGAGTCAGAGAGCAGAAGATGTAACAAAAGATGTGGAAGTAGGAACCAGAGTGAGAGAGGAAATAAGCACAGAGATATATGAAAGTGAGAGAGAGGACATAAGTGAGGGGAGGATTGGGGAGCAAATAAGAAGAATAGATGAGGCATGCGAGAAAGAAAAAAAACAGCAAAGATGGCAGGTGACGAGAAAGGGAAGGGTCGTGAAGGAGACGCAGGAAAGTGAAAGGGGCGAAAACATGGGAGAATGGGAAGAATGGTCGAATGCATTTCTGGGAAGCCAAATAACGAGTCAAAGGTCACTAAAGAACAGGGAAAAGAAGGAAGGGGTAAATGAGCAGAACGGTGGGGATGGAGTTGGAAAAGAAAGAGAGGAGGGAGAGCTGAGCTTGACAGATATGGACGAAGAGGGAAGTGAAATAGACTGCATAGAAGAGCGGAGAAGGGATAAACAAAGAGAGAGGACGGTAGAAAAGGAGGGAAGTAAAAGTAGGAGGGAAGAGGTACATAGAGTACAGGTAAACACAAGACCCAGGGGTAAGAGGGGGGATGGGGAGAGAAGGAGCAGTGGGAGAACACAAGTAGAGCCCGAAAAAGGGAAGAGTAGGAGCGGTAGGGAGGCGGAAACAAGGGAGAGGACAGTAGAAACGAGTGCGGTGAGGGGGACAAATAAAATAGGAGGAAGCGGGAATAATAAGAGGGAAAGAAGGCTGAAGAAAACAGTGATATGTGGAGATAGCACCTTCAGGAATATGGGAAGGATTTTAGATAACTCGGAAAGGGAAGTAGTTAGCCTAAGAAGGGCAGGAATATGGGAGGTAATGAAGCAGGCAAGAAACATAAATTTTGAGGGGGGGGAAGGAACCTTAGTAATACAGGGAGGGGGAAATGGTCTGGAGATGCAAGGAGTGAGGGGAACAATGGCAGAGATTGAAGAAGGATTAAGGGAAATAAGAAAGAAAGAAAAGAGAGTGAACATAGTAATGGTGGGAATCCTGAGGAGGCCCAAAGAGAGCTGGAGTTATGAGAAGGTAAGGATTGCGACAAATGATGAGATTAAGGAGCTTACAAAGTGCATGAACTCTGTGCTAAAGGAAAAGGGGATTAAAGGATTTAGTTTCCTAGATTTGGACAGAGAGGTGGATTCTGGGAGTTTTGAAGAAGATGGGTGGCACCTAAAAAGGGAGGAGGAAAGACATATAGCAGAGAGGATAGAGGAGATTGTTAGACGAGAAGAGAGGTGGTCGGCACGGGAGAAGAACAAAGTAGATTGACTATCAACGAATAAGGGAGAGGAAAGGGAGGAGGAAGTAGGGGCAGAGGGAGGAGAAGGGATGGAAAATGAAGGAGCAGGAGATTCTATACAGGGGGAAAGGGTAGAGGAAAAAAGAGGGAGATAGGGGGGGATAGTCTTGGAAGAAAGGAGATTATAGACAGTAGTGAGAAGAATAGGGAAGAAAATGGGAGTGGAGGAGAAGTAAAGGAAACAAATAAGGATCCAGGGGGAGTAGAAGAGGAAAGGAAGGGGGGGAGACAGGAAGGTAGGAGGAAGAAGAAAAAGAAACAAGAATTCCATGGAGAGAATAAGGGGGAAATAATAATTGGGTGTGTGAATGTTAATGGATGGAGGCCGGGAATGATGGAGGAAATAGAGAGAGAAGCAGAGGAAGGAAGGTTGAATATTTGTGGAATAGTAGAAACAAAATTGAAGGGGAAGATAGAATGGGGAGGGAGAAGTATGAAGTAATAGGGAAAGGAAGAGAGAAAACACAGAAAAAGGGTGGAGGAGTCGCAGTGGTGGTAGAAAAAGAAAAATGGGAAGTTGAACAGGTGAACTTGGGGGAAGGGGAAGACCAGGAGGACATACTAGTAGTGAGGGTGGAAGGGAAAGGGGAAATGAAAAGAGCTAATTTTATGCTGATTATATGTTATATGACGGTAGAGGGAGGGCTGAGAGAGAGGGAGGAAAATCGGAGAAAATACGAAGTAATAAGGGCTGTGATGAGAGGAAACGAAGATGAAATCATAATAATGGGGGATATGAATGCTCACACAGGAATCTTAGGGGAACAAATCAATAGGAATGGGAAGTTATTGATAGACCTATGTGAGGATGAGCAGTTAGAAAATTTGAATATGGTAGAGGCGGAGGGGAAAGTAACATGGAGAGGAAGAGAAGGGAGGAGGTCAGCTATTGATTATATATTAGTGAACAGGAAAGCAGGAGAGAGAGTGATAGAAATGGTAGTAGATGAAGAAAGAAACTTTGAAATAAACAGTGACCATAACCTGCTGAAACTAAGATACAGCATAAAGTCTCACAAGGAGAAGATAGAGAAGTGTAGAGAGGCTAATAAGCCAGAAAGATGGAAAATGAAGGAGGCGGAGTGGGGGAGGTTTAGGGAGGAAATAGGGAATATGGATATAGATGAAGTGGGGGGAGGGAGTGCAATACAAATTGATAAGAGGATAGAGAGGGAAATAAATAAGGTAGCAGAGAGAGTGTTAGAGAAGGAGAAAATAGGGAGGAAAGGTAGAGGAATGAAAGGATGGTGGAATACAGACATTAAGGAGGCGAGGAAGAAGAGGAAAGAGAGGAATAGGATTAGGAAAGAGTTGGAGAAGGGGAAAAAAGAGAGGGGAAAATATAAGTGAGGAGGAAATTCGAATAGCAAGGGAAGAATACGAGAGGGAAAGGAAAAACACAAAAAACTTAATAAGAGGAGCAATAGAGAAGCATGAACAGAAAGAAATTGACAGGATAAAAGAGAAGGGGGACAAAGGAAAAGCTGAGTGGTATAGATGGCTAAAAAGAGAAAAAAGGAGGGAAAAGGTAGTAGTGGAGCTGAATGTAGGTGGGGAAAAAGTTAGGGATGTAAATAAAATTGGAGAGGAAATAAAAAGATACTGGGAGGAAGTGGGAGGGGTAAATGACCAAATAAGAGTAGGGCAATGGAATATTGAACTAAATGAGGAAGAAATAGATGAAAATATGAATGAGATGGTGAGTGAGGAGGAGATTAGGAGGAGTGTGAAGAAGCTGAAGAGAAACAAAGCGGCAGGACCGGATGGGATAACAGCAGAGATGTATATTGAAGGAGGGGAGATGATAGTTAGGATGTTGAAGAAGCTATTTGATAAAATATGGGAGGAGGAAGAAATACCAGCAAGATGGAAAGAAGAAAGGGTCACATTGATTTACAAAGGAGGAGCAAAAAATGTGCACGAAATGGGGAGTTATAGACCAATAACGGTAATAAACATAATAAATAAGATATTTTATGGGATACTAAAGGAGAGGGTAGGAGAGTATGTAGAAGAAAGGATCCTACTTAGTGAAGAGCAAAATGGGTTTAGGAAGGGGAGAAGAGGAACAGACAATATATTTATATTAGATGAGATTATAGAGAAAAAGGCAAAGCAAGGGAAATGTGTGTTTATAGTGTGTTTGGATGTGGAGAAGGCATATGATAAGATTAGTAGGGGAGTTGCAGAAGCAGTGATGGAGAAACTAGGAGTGAGTAGGAAGATAAGGAACATGATAATGAATATGTATGAAGGGGCGGAGACAGAGATTGTGTGGAAAAATATTGCAGTGAAAGGAATCAGGAGAAGGAAAGGGTTAAGGCAGGGATGTAACCTGTCACCATTAATTTTTGCAATGTGCATGGAGGAGTTGGTGAGGAGAATTAAGAGTAAGGGTCAAGGAGTGAAAATAGGGCAGTATAGGCTAGCAATTCTGACGTTTGCTGATGATGTTGTGCTGACAGCAGAGACAGAGGAAGATATGGGGGAAATGTTACAGGAGGCGGAAAGGTTTGGCAGAGACCTAGAAATGAAGTTCAGTGTAGAGAAAAGCAGTATGATAGTAGTAAATGGACCAGAGGCAGTAGAAATGAGGATAGGAGGGGAAAGAATAGAAACAAGGGAGGAAGTGAAGTATTTAGGGGTATGGATAGGGAGGGAAGGGCGACAAAGGACAATGAATGAGAAAATCATGAAGGTGGAGCAGTGTAGTGGGAAACTGTGGAATGTGACAAAAACCAGAGTAAATAAATATAAAATAGTAAGAGAGGTGTGGAAGGACTTTGAAGTGCCGAGAATAATGTACGGGATGGATGTGAGAGGGAGTACAGGGGGAGAAATAAATAGACTGGAGACGGGACAAAATAAAATAGGAAGAATGGGGTTAGGAGCAAGAAGGTGGACAGCAAATGAAGCAGTGAGAGGGGAGATGGGATGGAGTACGTTTGAGGAGAGAGTGGCGAAGGCAAAGTTGAGGTACAAGAGTAGGTTGGAGGAGATGGAGGATCATAGGTGGCCAAGGAGAGTGAATGAATGGGGGGAGGGGAAGAGTAGATGGGCAAAAGAGTGTAAGAGAAAACTGAAAAAAATAGGAGTGAAACAAAGAAGGGTGGGAGAGGAGTGGAGAGATGTAGGGAGTAATACAGGATTAGGTCAGGGAAGGAGACTAGAGAAAGAGATAGGAACGAGAGTGAAGGAAGTAGGAAGACAGGAATGGAAGAGAAATATGGAGAAGAAAAGTACACTGATAAGATATAGAAGCATGGGAGACCGAGAAAAGAGGAGTTCTATGACGGAAGTTGGGGAGCTGAACTACTGTTTAAGGCTAGGGCAGGAGCATTAGAGACAAATAGGAGAACATGGAGGTGGAATGGGGGGTGAAAGAGTGTCTACAGTGTGAGGTGGGAGGGAGGAGAGTGGAGGAGACAATAGAACATATAGTGACAGAGTGCCAGGGGTATGCAGAGGAGAGAGAGGGGTTGGAAAATGAGTTGAAACGGGTGGTAGGGAGAGGGAATGGGAAGAGCAGAAAGAGGAGGAGGATGAGGGTGTAAAATTTGTGTTAGGTCTCGAGACAGAAGAGGGGGTAGATGGGGAAATGGGGAAAAGAATGAAGGTAGTGAAAAGATTCCTGGAGCAGGTGTGGCAGAAGAGAAAACGGAATAGGATAGAATAGGATGAGGGGGGAGAAGGGGACCAGAGCGGGGGAGGAAGAAAAATGAGATTAAATAGTAGAGAGGGGAAAAGATAAATTAAGATAAGGAGAGAACAAGATATTGGGGGGTGGAGGAGGGGGTAAAATAAGGAGAGGAGAGTTCTGCTTAAGCTATATACTTCAATTCTTTGTCTTTAACTATCCTTTCTACGACTACATAATTTCTAAACTAATTCTTAAATCTAGCTCTATCTGTTTCTGGAGAAGTCACCGGTGCATAGGTGAGCTGGCTTTGAGAGGGGACAGCAACTCCACAAAAAGAAGAAGAAGAAGACCTAGCTGTGTCCTTCTATGATGCATTAGAAGAAGAAGAAGAAGAAGAAATTGCGTGCAGCAGGTGACCATAGCGTGTTCCCATTCTGTAATTATGTGATTTACCAGACTCCAGAGTTAACAATGTCTTCCCGATGGACAATATCAAGAAAGGCAGAACGAAGGGTTGTGAGTTATCCTTACGGGCTTATAAGGAGTGAAGATCGATTCAAGATGAGTCAGAAACAACAGCTGGACCTTGCATTTAGGCTAGCCTACCCACTTTCAAACCCTCTTCACTGGCACGGTGGCACCACGTCTACCAATACCACAGCAATTACCTTCCTACAGCTTCACCTTACCCTACACCTAGTGCTACAACTGATAAAGAAAATTGGCTAGAACCTGAGGATATCCCTGAAGTTGAGACTGCCGAGCCTCAAGTTAATAGCTTAGCCTAGTTTAGGCCTAGTCCCTAGCCTAATGACAACAATTGCAGGTAGGCCTAAGCCAAAGCTGCTACACATAGCTTAGCCTAATTAGTTTTTTTTGTGGATAGGGCCTACTACCTTAATTTCTACTGTAGGCTATTTTCGGTCATTTTGAAGATTAAGCTTGCATCGTTAGGGCGGCCGGGCTAGGTTATAAATGAAAGGCTAGCCTAATTTTGGTCAATGTCCAGTGTTACCTAGCTTCAATTTTTCAGTTTATCTTTTTATTTGTTTTAATTTTTTCCTTGATAGGCCTATTTATTAGTTTTAGGCCTAGGCCTAGGCTAGGCTATATAGCCTAGGCCAGGGTGTCAAAGCAAATAACTCTGAATTGAATAGCACTATTTTCCTGAATCCAGTAGCATTAATGCGCCGACGAATGGCGAGCGCCTAAGCTAAATATGCAGATTTCAATTTTATCGAAGAATAGGTCTAGCCTAGATGGGATGGTGGCCATTTAGACAATTAATTGGCTGCCATGAATGCCCATGATGGCGACATCTTGCCGGCTGTGGCACCGAAACGGCAATAATACCGTACTGTACAGTACTGTACTTTGTAACTGTCAGTCAGGCCTAATTACATAATTTACATTTTGTATAGGTCTAGGCTATTTTGTGTTAATACAGTCTTTTCAGATAGTCCTAGGCTAATCTTATTATCTGATTAATTGGGCGTGTCTCAACATCGATCGATAGGCCTAATGGGCAAAATAAGTTTTCCCGTGATTTCTAATTAATTACAAACACTATAGGGTATATTCCTGCGAAACGGCATGCATTATATCTCAAGAACTGGGCAGTGTTATAGCATATTTGTTGTTTGTACATATATATGTATTATGTATGTTGCTTCGTAGTATACTATAAATGGAAAATATACTTGGTAAATGAATAATTGGAGGGCATCTGTGGACTCACTTTTACAATTTCCCAGCTCAGCTGGTGGGCGACGAGTGGAGGTGAGTCGAGTTGTATACTGATATTCTATTGGTCAATAAACTGGGTGTGACGTCACGAGCGATGATGGTATATGAATGGTTGTTGTGGGAGTACGTCACTGTCTAGACGGTGACGTCACAAATTCTCGCAACATTTTAACGGGTGTAGAAATACACGTCAGTCCATATAATGAGCCTCTTTTGTTTCTCAATCCCTCTACGACGTCACATTGATTCATTTATTATCCTTGGTGTTTATAATCTCTCGGATTCGGGCCAGTCGGCCATATTTGAAATGGTGGAACTGTTGTTCAATGAATAGTGAAGTGTTTTTGCTTTATGAAAACACCTACAACATCTTCTATTTAACGGGATTACCAACGGAGCTTCCAGCGGCATTGTGTTAATTTGGCTGCAGACCATTATTGTCCAGTACACCAAGGGTAAGGGTTTTATACCGTCGTTATTTGGGTCCAAGCCTAGGCTACGATTACCACAGAATCTTTAATGAATATCCTCAATACAGACTTATTTCCTTCACTTACCTCGTCAATAATAACCCATATAGGTGGAGAGGCCCTGAATTATATCAAAGAAAAAGTGATGTTGAAACATTATCTGCAATTTAGCCATGTTGATTAACTCTTAGCCCACTTAACCCCTTCAGACTCATATGACGCAGAGCTTGGCAGATTAGCAATAAGAAATAGAGTTCTCTCACTCTTATAATTACCTCTTTTGGCGACCGTCAATCTTTTATGAATTAAATACCAAAGCAGCGGGGGTGTGGGGGCGGCAGCCCCCACCTAATATACTAGGTTAGGTTAGGTAAGGTTGTTAGGTTTCGCTAATATTACCCCTTATTTTCGTCATTTACCCCTCAATTTCCCTGTACAGCTGTACTTCATAGCCCTCCCCACTATCGGGGGCCGTATCTTAAGATCGTAATTGTTTAATCGAAGTCCTCTTTTTCTAGTTATTAAAAACGTATTCTATGGTGTATTATATGATATATAGAAGCAATAAAACTGTTTAAATTACCTGGGAAGTGTATATTAAACAAAATACAAAACTTTGAATAATGAGGTAAGAGATAGGCTATGTGTTTTTTATCACTTTTCAACCCAAGACCACCGGGGGTCTGGGGGCAGCAGCCCCCAGGATGCCCAGGTTACCTTAGGTTAGGTTAGGTTAATGACCAGCTATGTAAATACAGTAGTGAACATTTGGTTCAGTCTGTGCTCAAAAATCCATTTTCTTTAGGAGGAGGCCATACACTAAACAATTACCGTGATGTTGAAACATTATCTGCAATTTAGCCATGTTGATTAACTCTTAGCCCACTTAACCCCTTCAGACTCACCTGACGCAGAGGTTGGCAGATTAGGAATAAGAAATAGAGTTCTCTCACTCTTATAATTAACTCTTTTGCCGACCGTCAATCTTTTATGAATTAGGCTAAATACCAAACCAGCGGGGGTGTGGGGGCGGCAGCCCCCACCTAATATACTAGGTTAGGTTAGGTAAGGTTGTTAGGTTACGCTAATATTACCCCTTATTTTCGTCTTTTACCCCTCAATTTCCCTGTACTTCATAGCCATCCCCACTATCGGGGGCCGTGTCTTAAGATTGTTGGATAATGGGGACAATTTTTTTCCGGAGATTCTAATTAATGACAACCACTGTATAATGATGAAAACTAGCTAAAACCCCCCAAAAAAACTCACGAAATAAAAGTTGGCCAGGTTCCTGGATATGTTCCTTAATTTGCATGAACAAATTGTAATAGGCCTATAGAAACCTAATAAATCATATAAATAACAAATCCACAAAAATACAATCATTGAAAATAGCTGTGGTCCGTCTCCTTAATATTGACCGAAAAAACGCCCATTCTAATAAATCTCAGAGCTCTTTCGGACAGTCACAGTTTACAAACGCCTTTTTTATGCAGTATAATCAATATTTACCCCCTGCTGGCAACATAGATGACGATTTCAATAATTCATGGGGGGTGGGGGTGAGGGGGGGCAAAGCCCCCCTCAACCCATCGTGTATCCAACATTGGCATTATAACTAAGACCATGAATAGGGCCTACACTCATTTCTCAAAATCTGGAGGAAAAAACATAACAAATAAGGGTGCGAGCCTATTCCCTATAATTACTAATATATCACTTCATCTTGGGACGATACCGCTCTCGCAAATTAACCTTACCGTTCACGAGGCAAATACGCGGGGGTGGGGGATACTAATTAGTATTGATAAATAGAAACGGTTTGAATATCAAGACGCAAATCACACAGTGCACTGATGACATTATAATACGGTACACGTTGTGTGAAACATATACACCGCTGATGTTAAATTAACCGGGTGTAAGATTAAGCGGGTGTAAAAATAAGCGGGTGTAATGACGACATGTTGGCCGAGGGCTGGAATTACGTCATCGCTGAGGCCCGCCTTGGCTGATGACGTCACGATAATCAACAACCAATCACAAGCAAGGATACACAACGTCTTGGCTTGGTTAATCAAGATGGCTATATTCTAGTTAATCTCCGTGTTTCAACCCCTCTCTTTCCCTGATATATTTCATACCCTCCCCAGCTATCGGGGTTTAGTATTGTTGAGGTAAGTGAAGAAAATAACTAAGAGATATGAGGATATAAATAAGGATCCTTAGTTAATGGGCAAACAAAATACGGTGACTACCGTTACATAGGATCTTACCCACTATAGCCTATATTGATGCAAATTAACAATTTTGTTTATAAAAAACACTCGGAAAATTCGTGGTATTAACCCTCTGTTCCCGGAAGGGCTCTTGAACGCCCATAAAAAAGCATACACGAGCTGCCCGGAAGGGCTCTTTAACGCCCAGTGGTTGAAAGCCTGTGAGCTTGGTGTGCGAGGCGTCGGTCCGATGCATGTAAACAACAGCCGGCTGGACCGACGCCCCGCATCTCCGGCCACAAGAAGGAGAGCGTCGCTTGTTCGTGTGTGCCTGTATGTTGTTGTTAAGTATCGAAAAGTACGGTAGTGTAAAGTGGCTGTTTTTGCCATAAAGTTATCTCCAATGAAATCATCATCACAACTCAACCAGTTGACTTAGAGAGCTCTACTTAACGCCATTCTACAGGTAAATAACAGCTACGCTTGGGAATGCGAATGCGGGAAGCAGTCAGAATAACAAATATACGGTAGCCTAGCCGAGACGTTTTTCGGCCAAAACACCCGGGTTTCGGGGAATATTTATGTAATGCGTAGCCGGGGCTGGAGGGTTAAAATAAAAAAATTCCGGATATCATTGCATTTGAGTGTTGCCATTGTAGCCTATACAGGATGGGTAGTGGGGGTGGCCGACTCTAGACAGAGCCCGAACAGGGACTGTGGACAACACAACACAACAGAAAAACATGAACACACACAAAAAACAAAAATGCAAATTCACACGCATCTAGGGCTATGTCACCTAGGAGAAGACCCAGAGACCAGGGATCACCAAGGTCTCTCCAGCACGCCCCCGGCCCCCGACCTCCCGGAGTCGGAGAGGTTCCGCCGTCCAGTCTCAGCAGGCAGACATGCAGCGAGCCGAAACTACAAACCCGCCAACCACACTTCCAGGCGCACGCTTCATATATACCGGCTCCCCGGGCCAGGCACCCGACGGACTATTATCTAGTCCAATTGGCGCCCAACCCCTTCTCCCAAATGCCCACGTTTTCACTCATCTACTGTATTAACAAGCATTCTCCATTCATTCCTGTTTATTAGTGTGGGAATCGGTTTTTACACCATACCCGAAAGAGGATTTATGGAGCTCCGATCTTACTCTCAACCATCTGAACAATTTTACCTTCTTCTTTTGCCCTGGTGGGGGCACGAACTCTCGACCCTTGGGTGTGAGGCACACACCTTACCAGTTAGACCAATAGAGATATCCCACTTGGCCTGTTCGGCTCAGGATATTTCCGCATCCGAGGTCTGTTTAGGCTAGCCTACTTTCACTGACTTTACATTAGGCCTACCACTTTCCTTGTCTGATACAGGCTTAGTCATTCCTCTATCATCCAAAGCTTATTGTCTTACACAGTCTCTCCATCTCAATGGGGGTCTTCCTAGCACTACGGTACCTCTCTATCTCCCCTTGGTTAGAGTAGGCTAGGCTATATAACTTGAGGAATTAGGCTATGTTATTAGGAGAATCATTATAGGCCTAATAGGTTAGGCTAGTTGTTTAGGTTAGGCCTAGGCTAAAGCTAAAATTTGAGAGAAAAATCAATTAACCTAGACCTACCATATAGGTTAGACCTATGTTATGTATAAAACTAAATCTTCCACAACATCTATATTTAGCCTAGCCTACTAGGCTAGGCTAGATTGACATACAAGTACAGGTATAATCCTGTGTAGCGGAGAGACCTGTATATTTCCTAATTTCCTAATAGAGGGAAACGGAATAATAAGTGATGAGCAAAATGGGTTCAGAAGAGACAGGAGGGGGACAGATAATATCTATATACTAAGCGAAGTGATAGGGAAAATGAAAAGAGAGAAGAAAATGGGTTACTGTGCATTCCTGGATATAGAGAAAGCCTATGATAGAGTAAACAGGGAACTGCTGTGGAAAATAATGGCAAGGAGTGGAATACCAGAAAAGTATATAAACATCATAACATCGATGTACCAAGGAACAAAGGCGAAGTACGCGCTAGGAAGTATAGAAATGGGATGGGTAGAAAGCAAGAGGGGGGTAAGGCAGGGGTGCGTATTATCGCCGTTATTATTTGCGTTATATATGGAAGAAATGACACAGAGGATAAAAAGAGTGGGGGAGGGGATACAGATAAACAAGGAAAGACTGGGGGTACTTCTGTTTGCTGACGACGTAGTTCTGATGGCAGAAACGGGAGGAGGGTTGCAGAGACTACTAGAGGAAGCAACGAGATTCGGGGAGGAACTTGAAGTAAGATTTAATAAAGAAAAGAGTCAGGTGATGAAAATGAATGGAGAGCTTCAAGAGGACGAGGAATGGACATTGGAAGGAAACAGAATGAAGAAGACAAGGGAGTATAAATATCTGGGGGTAACAATGACGGAGAAAGGGTTTGAGAAGGCGAAAAGTGAAAAGGTTGGACAAATGCAACAATGGAATGGGAGACTATGGAGCGCGACAAGGCTAAGAGCGAATAGCTACGAAATAGTGCGAGGGCTGTGGAAAGGATTAGGAGTACCTGCAATAATGTACGGCTTAGAGGCGGTAGAAACAACAGAGGCGGAAACGAAGAAATTAGAAACGGTACAAAATAAAATCGGGAGGACAGGATTGGGGGCAAATAAATACGTAGCACAAGAAGCAATCCGAGGGGAGATGGGGTGGAGTACGTTTGAGGAAAGGATTGGGAAAGCGAAAGGGAAGTACAAAGTGAGGCTAGAGGGGATGGAGGAAGATAGGTGGCCGGGGAAGGTATACAGATGGGCGAGCGAGCAAAGTAAATGGAACAGAGAGTGCAAAAGAAGATTGGGGAGGATAAATATAAAACAGGACCGTGTGGGAGGGGAATTTATAAAACTAAATGGGAGAGAGGAGTGGGTCATACTAGAAAATGGGAGGGGATGTGTCAGAGAGATAGAGAAAGTGACAAAGGAGGAGGGGAGAAGAAAGTGGAGGGAGGGGGAAAAGCCACGCTGGCATATTACAGAGAGAAGGAAAAACCAGCTAGAGAACTATTCTATGATGGAGGATGGGGATCGAAACTACTGTTTAAAGCAAGGACAGGATCGCTAGAGACGAATGAGAGAACAAGGAGATGGAATGGAGTGGGACCGCACTGCAATCAATGTGAAATGGGAGGAGACCCAATAGTGGAGGATGTAGAGCACATAGTAACGGAATGTACAAGATATAATGAGGAGAGAGACGAGTTGGAGGGGTACATGAGGAATAGAGTTGGGGAGAGGGGGTGGGAGGAGATTAAGCAGAGAGAAGATAGAGGGGTAGGGGCGCTATTGGGGTTAACACAGGAGATGGAAACACAAGACATGGAGATGGTGAAGAGGATGTTGGAGAAAATGTGGAGGAAGAGAAATGGGTAGGGGGGGGGGGAGCGGAGGTGAGGGGGAGGAAGTGACGGGTGGGTTTATAAAAAAAAAAAAAAAAAATTCCCTTAAACTATCCTTCTACTCTAAACTTTCCCTCCTACTAACGTTTCTGAGCCAGTACCGATTTAAAGGTCAGCCCTGTGGATCTACACGGTCTGCGGGCGGGTTCGATAGAAGAAGAAGAAGAAGAAGAAGAAGAAGGGGGCAAAGCCCCCCCTCAACATATTATTGTATCCAAAGGCTGTCAAAATAGATGGGAACAGGATGGCAAGCATCCGACGCCGCTCAGTGTAGTGTAAACAAGGCTTGCGGTACAACCGAATTCTACATTCTACCCGGTGAGGGGGACAAAGTCCCCTCAACCCATTATTGTATCCCACGGCCGGTAACAAAACAATTTACCCAACACCCGGCCGTGAAATACAATAATGGGTTAACCCCCATGACTTATTGTTATCATCATATACCGGTATATTACCAGCAGGGGCAAATAACAGTAATAAACAAAGTCAATTTAGACGCGAGTGTGTGACTATGTAAACAAAGCGGACGGTATTCCCACTAACACAACTCTTACCCCATTTTCTTTTAACCCGGCAGCTACGAGAGACTCTTGAGATATTATGTATGTAGTCGATTCCGAATCAATAAGGGAGTTTGAAAGTAATCTTGATAAAGCATGGGGAAGACAAGATTTGAAGTTTGATTATAAAACAAAAATACAGAATAGTAAAAATGTTGCGTCTGCTACTGCCGCCGCCAACACCGTGAACGACCGCAGCAGTGCAAGTACTGGTACTGAGCTGGATACACGGCCTAGTTTGCCTTTTTCCAGAGGATCTACTGTAAGAAACTGTACTGTAAGTTACTGGGCGACTGCGGGGAGACTCTTAACCCGGGAACTGCGGGAAGACTCTTAAGAGTTCCCCCGGCGGACTGCGGGAAGACTTTTAAGAGTCAGGGAAAAAAAAAAATCCATTTAAAACACCCCAAAAAAAATTCTTGTGTTTTTATTTTTTATTTTATTTTTTATTTTTTTTATTGCCCCTGGGCCATGCCAAATATCACTCCTCCACCTCCCCTCCTTCCCCACTTTCCTCCCCTCCTTCAGTTATCACCTATTTTCCCTGTTATTCCCTTATTCTGTGGTATATTTTCGTGCTAACATTAGCGAGTTGCAACCAGGGCATTGTCATCACTGTTAGCAAGCGAGTGCAAGAGATAGAGAGAGAGTAGCAAGCGAGTGCAAGAGATAGAGAGAGAGTATCGATCGACAGTCTCTCTCCAGAGGTGGAGAAAAGTGGTGGGAAGTGAGGTTGCCTCAGCCATACATTATGTAATTCCCGGCCTGTATCGCCGATTTTGACCATCCAAACGCTGTTTCCACTTGTTTTATTGTTGTAACAGGTTAATACCTTTATAATCAACCTATAATAGGCGCATATGGATAAGTATTAATGCTATTTATGGTAAAATAACGATGTTAGTGATGGGAACAGCTCAAATACGTCAGCACAGGAGTGTGGTGTCTCATACCCCCCATGCGCACTTCAGAGGTTAAGATCCTAGGCCTAAAAAAAAAAACACTTAAAAAAAATGGTGTTTAAGTGAGAAAATTCCCCTCCATACCTCCAATCACTCAAAAATGGTGTTTAAGTGAGATAATTCCCCTCCATACCTCCAATCACTCTTTCACATGTGTCAAAGTCCCCTCCTTTCCCCCCCCCCTTCAATTATCACCTATTTTCCCTGTTATTCTCTTATTCATTGGTATATTTTTGTGTCACCATCTCCAGGCCGGTTCCATGGTGTTGTCATGTGACTACAGTATAGCGAGCCTCACAGACTTCACCGTGTTGAGCGGTAGAATGTACAGGCTCTCAGCCTATGCCCGAGAGGGAGTAGTTGGAATATAGAAATGAAAAAAAAACAAAAAAAAATTGTATGTATACATACAGTACTATCCTAAATAAAGTTATTTTATTTAGTAGATTTTAGTTTTCTTTAACCCGGCAGCTGCGGGGAGACTCTTAAGAGGTTTTACTGGGCGACTGCGGGGAACCAATTTGGTGTCATATCGGCATATGTATGCCAAACCAACATCAGTTTGTCGGCTCTGAAGTGATAATTGACAATGGTCCGATATCAAATAGGTATCGTTTTGATACTGGGTCTGTAACGGAAATTCATTTGACCAATACAGGCATTCAATTTTCAGTCTGTTGGCACAATGCTGGCAATACTGGTTGCAGTTTGATTGCTGGATTCCGATGCAGGAACGATGTCGGGCCGGAACAATATGGAATCAGGGCCAGGGTGCAGACGGTAATACGCACTACATCGGCCCGATTAAAATCATATCGGCTTATGTATGCCAAACCGACATCAGTTTGTCGGCTCTGAAGTGATAATTGACAATGGTTCGATATCAAATTAGTATCGTTTTGATATTGGGTCTGTAACGGAAATGAATTGGACCAATACAGGCATTCAATTTTCAGTCTGTCGGCACAATGCTGGCAATACTGGTTGCGGTTTGATTGCTGGATTCCGATGCAGGAACGATGCCGGGCCGGAACAATATGGAATCTGGGCCGGGGTGCAGACGGTAATGCGCACTTGTATCGGCCCGATTAAAATCATATCGGTAAACGTATGCCAAAATGACAGCACGTGCCGATGTTAGCCGGAACCAATTTGGTGCCGGTTCAATGCAATCATGTTTGCTGGGCATCGATGTCAGCCCCAGTCGTTCACACCTTACTTCATAGTCAAGGTCTTGTAGTTCGGGTACAAGTTTGGTCATTCTCCTCTGAACCTTTTCTAATTCCAGATCATCCTTCCTGCCTGTAGTAGGGTGACCAACTCTGCACTACAAAGGTGAACTACAGGAATGAACGGAAAAACAAAGATTAATGCAGTGTCATAACTTGGCATGAATATACTGTAATATGTAAATGGGCAATATCGATATAATTCCATTAAACTCCAGAAAAAAATACTAGTATATAATGTCGTTGGCAACTCGGCGATCAGCTGGACAAGTTCAACTTATCTGGAGTGACGCCATTGTATGGAGAGTCTAGTTTGTAAACAAGACATGCAGTCCTGGACTGTTCGGTCTGTACATAATTAATATCTTTCAATTCAATACTCAAGCTCTGCAAAAGATCGAACAACGTCCTGAAGATGTGGTGCACATCAAGAAATAATCCCATCTCGCCAACAATAAACACAGGCAGTGTTTATGAGTGTTTTATCCATGTCCAGAATCTAGGGAGGTCGGCTGTAAGGCCTATTTCTTAACCCGGCAAGTGCGATAGGCCTCACGGAAGGCTTCCTATAGGGAACACGATAGGCCTCACGGAAGCAAGACCATAAAAAAAGCCTTCCAAAAAAAAAAAGGGCCTATCAAAACAAAGGAATTTGTCTCTAGGTGAGAAAATTCCCCTCTAGTACTCATCCATGTGTTTCTCACACCCCCCCCCCCCTCCTCAATTATCACCTATTTTTCCTCTTATTTTCATCATTTATCGGTTATTTTTCTCTCCCGCGATAATGTAGCACAAGTGGGTTGCACAAAAGATCGTTATGTAACACCCAGACACCGGCACACACCGCCCCGCTCGCCTCAGTTGCCTCACAGACAGCGAGAGGGGAGGGTTGCCTGTGCCTCTCTCTCGCCTGAGATTATGACCGGGTGGCCAATATCTTTGTTTTTCACCACCCAAATGCTTTTCCAACTTATTTTAGCACTCTTGAAGGTTCATATATACATCATATATGTAAAATAAAAGCATACCGAAAACAAATAATGCTCTATATTGTAAATATAACTAATTCTGTCAGAATCCAAGGCTAGAAATGCACAAATAACTACCCCTAGGTTTATATCGCGCTTGTCAGGTTAATGATGGTATCGTTTTCTGTTCAATTTATATATCGCGGTCCCTTGACCAGACAGTGGTGAAGCCAAATGTTGAGCTGTAAACATGCATACAATTTATAAGAGTTTCTCATAAAAAAAATCACAGATTCACCCATTTCCCACGTCGAGAGTTCCCGCCATTGGCTATAGTTACGTCATGGTAAACACGCCAGTTCGCGACACATAAAATAACTTAGATAAGCTATATTTCTTTATTGTTAGGACACATTGATGAAAGTTCTTCAATATCATATACCTAAAACCAAGCAGATCTCAATGGACATTGTAGTTTGAATAGGTTTCATCCCTGGAATTCACCTTTAACCCTCCAGCCCCGGCTATGTATTATATATATATTCCTCGAAACCCGGGTGTTTAGGCCGAAAAACGTCTAGGCTAGGCTACCGTATATTCGTTAATCAAACTGCTTCCCGCGCATCCCCAAGCGTAGCTGTGTTATTTACCTGTAGAATGGCATTAAGTAGAGCTCTCTAAGTCAACTGGTTGAGCTGTGATGATTTCATTGGAGATAACTTTATGGCCAAAACAGCCACTTTACACCACTTTTCGATACTTAACAACAACATACAGGCACACACGAACAAGCGACGCTCTCCTTCTTGTGGCCGGAGATGCGGGGCGTCGGTCCAGCCGGCTGTTGTTTACATGCGTCGGACCGACGCCTCGCACACGAAGCTCACAGGCTTTCAACCACTGGGCGTTCAAGAGGCCTTCCGGGTACCTGTTATATGCTTTTTTATGGGCGTTCAAGAGCCCTTCCGTGGTGAGAGGGTTAAGGGGCCCTACATAGGCTACAATTGATAACATGCTTTAGGGTTTTTGGATTCCTTTGCTACATTGATTTCATAGTTTCTCTTGTCCTTCCTTATTTCCTTTTTTACCTGCCTCGACAAGTTATGGTGGTATCCTATTAGGTGGATTTCGCTTTTATGTATTTTTCTGTACACACCACTCTTTCTACCGTGAGGCCATGTACGCAGCTCTGAAACCCACCATCTGCGCATACATGTGAATTTATACCCTGCCCCCGAAAAACAAATATTATATTACAGTAAACTTCCGTTAATCCGAAGGGCAGCGGACCGGCCCTCGTTCGGATTAGTGGATTTTTCGGATTATCGGGCGTTACCCCCCCGACTTTTTTTTGAAGACCCAAACCAAGACACAAACACATGATAATAATGATAATAATGACTAATCATGACTTTAACTCACCTTATATGAAGAGAAGAGATGTGTAGCATTGAAGATAAGCCCCCAGCACCAGCCCCAACCCAGCCCCAATGGTGATGGGCTGGTCTATCAGAGTGAGAGCTGAGCGATCTCTGCCATACCCATAGCTTACTCTGACTGTTCCTTTTACTTATATATCTTCTAGATCTCAAGTGACGGCGTCTTTTCCGTGGATTGATCTCCCTACTGCCAACCTAGAAGTTGGCAGATTGGGAGCCAAAGCGTCACATTTTTCCCTTGCCCCTCAACTTTTCCTTCATAATTGCTGAGGGGCACAGGGCCTTGGGTGGCGCTTTGGTTTCCCGGGCGTTTCCGCACCCTCCTCAGCTCCCTGCCTTGGAGTGGCTTCGGTCACCCGGGCTTTGTTAGTGGTAAGCAGGGAGGGTTTTGTGGGGGCGCTCGTTTATGGCCTTGGCCTTGCTCAAGACCTTGAGGCTGTTCGGCCAGACAGCCTGGGGAACAACAACAACAACAACAACAACCCAGCCCCCAACCAGCCACTAGCCTCCTAGCCCCATATTAGTAACTTATAATCACTGCACTGCACTGTAAGTGTACTTTAATGTAAAATTAACTTAAACAATTTTTATTTTTTTTGTATTTTGCTGGTTTTATATTTTTTTTGGGTCCTTAAATCTACTACACTTCACTGATTATTACTCCACAGCCATATCCTCCAAGCCTTCAATATCTGAAGGGGGAGCTAGGGCTGGGGCTACCTCAGGAGTGGCTAGGCTGGCAGGAGCTACCACAGGGGCGGCTGGGGCTACCACAGGGGCGGCTGGGGCTACCTCAGGAGCGGCTGGGGCTACCTCAGGAGTGGCCTTCACAGGGGATGCTAGGTCCTCCCAGCCTTCAAAATCAGCAGGAGGCATAGGTTCAGGTGAGCTGGTACGTGAGTCGTCTGTGAGTGGCATTGTTGCAGGTCTAGGGTTGTCTGGTTCATCTGATCGGCGGCCCCGTTGGTGCATGTGTTTCATCAGGTCCCTGATGTCTGCCTGCTTGACTGCCCTGCCCCTTTTCTCATAGAACTCATTACGGAGAATGTGAAAATCGATTGTTTCACTTCCATTATATTGGCTAGACTGTTCCACAAATTTGACCATACCATCAAAATAGGTAGCAGCTTCCTTCCAGGTTACTTTGCCATCGTCATCTGCCTCTTCCTCTTCCTCAGACGAGTGCTCCTCAACATATTCTGGCTCCACAACACTCCGGATAATTTCTGCATCTGTCACCTCTTCCTCGCCCTGCAGGTCACCATCCACATCAACCCACTCCTCAATATCCTCTTCATTCATCCTCTTGGGGTCGTTGACCGGCACGGTATCCATCAGGCCTCGGATTTCGTTGATTGCCTCCCTGCGACGCCCAAGAAAGCCTTCGAAATCGTTCTCATCTTCTTCAACCTCTTCAGGGTCATCAACCTGGGCATACAGCTTGTTCCAACATCTCTTCAGGGTTACCTCCGAAACATCCTTCCAGGCTAGGGCAGCATCATATATGGCATCCTTGATGGAAAAACTTGACTGGAAAGTTTTTACTGATGCATCAGAGTTAATCAGCTTGCGGGCAAATGAGGACTTGTAGCTCTGCTTAAACTTCTGGCACACACCCTGGTCCATTGGTTGTATCAGACTGGTCACATTAGGGGGCAAGTAGGTGACAAAGATGTTTCCAGACACTAGTTCGTGGGCAGGGGGATGTGCTTTGCAGTTATCCAGGAATAGGACAGCCTTGGTGTCCTCAGGAAGGCCAATCGACTTGAAGTAGGCCTTGACTTCGGGAACAAAGTGCTTAAAGAACCAATCATGGAATACTTGGGCAGTCATCCATGCATTGCTCTGTGCATCATAGATCACTGGCAACTTCCCTCGCATGTTCTTGAAAGCACGGGGATTCTTAGCCTTGCCGATAACAAACAAACGATTGCGACATTTACCGGAAGCATTCCCACTCAGCAGGATTGTGAGACGTTCTTTATTCATCTTGAATCCGGGTGCAGCCTTCTCTCCTCTACCAGCTAATGTCCTTGTTGGCAAACAGCGCCAATATAGCCCTGTCTCGTCGGCGTTAAAGATTTGGTCTGGGGTCAGCTGGTGATCATGAACAAGGGTAGCAAAAATGTTGCAAACCGATCGGCGGCCTCTTTGTCGGCAGAATTCTTTTCTCCGGCGACATCTAGGACCCTAATTCCATGCCTAATTTTAAAGTTTCTCAACCAGCCGTCGGAGAATTTTATATCCTCTTCCATGTTCGTATCACGCAGGTATTGCTTGGCCTTTTCAATTATCATAAGCCCTGAGATAGGCTTGCCCTAAGCCCGCTTGGCCGTAAACCACTTATGCAGTGCCTCGTCAAGTTTTTCATGTTTTGGTTTTTTTCATTGTCTTTCTCACATCACCCGTGTAACTTGACTTTCCAAAGGCAACAAACTTTGATAAGTTAGCCTTTGCCTTCACTATGTTTGAAACTGTGGAGGCACCGATATTGAACGTTTCCATAACTTTACGCCGATCACTGCCTTGCTCTACCATAGCTATCACTCGCAATTTATCGGCTATGGACAGAGTTACGTGCTTCCTCTTATGTTTGTTCTTGTCATTCCTCCCTCGTGCATCTGAACTTGCTGTGGGACCCATCACTAAGTCACTATATCACAGGATACACAGGATAAAGAAACAACGTCTCAGGTACACCGATAATGGCAGACTGGGAAGAGCGGAGCGTCGGTTTAGCCCGGCCTGGCCGCTAGAGGGCCCTGATATTTGGAAATATCGCGCGCCCGGGAAATTCGAAAATTCGGACCATCGGGTGAATTCGGATTTGGCCTCAAATTGAAAAATGTGGACAATTGGGAGATTCGAATCATCGGTCGTCGGATTAAAGGACTTTTACTGTAGATTAACCTAACCTAACCATAACCTAATACAGTACTGTATAGGGCGGGTGCCCAACCCCGAAAGGGGTTGAAATAGGGGAGCTATCCCCCCGCCAAAGGCGGCTTTCTAGGGCCTTTCCTAGCTGATGCTGAGAGGATTGGGTTCTAGTCATATGGTGATGGGCTGGTCTATCAGAGTGAGAACTGAGCGATCTCTGCCATACCCATAGCTTACTCCGACTGTTCCTTTTACTTATGTATTTCCTAGATCTCAAGTGACGGCGTCTTTTCCGTGGATTGACCTCCCAATCTACCAAGATTGGAAGCCAAAGCGTCACATTTTTCCTTTGCCCCTCAACTTTCTCTTCATAATTGCTGAGGGGCACAGGGCCCTGGGTGGGGCTTTGGTTTCCCGGGCGTTTCCGCACCCTCCTCAGCTCCCTGCCATGGAGTGGCTTCGGTCACCCAGGCTTTATTGTGGTATTGTGTGTCTGATATCAAGAAGTGGATGAGAGCGAGAAAACTTAAACTAAATGATGGTAAAACTGATATTCTCATCATCCGAGGAAATAGAAGAGCTGATGATATAGTGGGTGCCCTCTCCATCAATGTGGGTGGATCTCAGCTGCGACCGGCCAACTCTGTTCGAAATCTGGGTGTATATGTGAACTCCCGATTAGATTTCAAAGAGCATGTAAACCAGATAGTTAAAAGTTGTTACTTGCACATCAGAAATCTCTATTTGGTGAAGCCGTTTTTAACCAGACGTTGCCTCCTGACGTTGGTTCACTCATTGGTCTTCTCTCGTGTTGATTATTGCAATGCCCTGTTGGTGGGTCTTCCAAATTATATTTTGAAGAAAGTTCAGTCTGTTCTTAACAGGGCCGCAAGACTAATTTTTGGTGTTCTACCTAGAACTCCTACTACATCTCTTCACATAGAACTGCACTGGCTGCCAGTAAGAGCAAGAATAGAATTTAAGTTGTGTTTGGTGACTTTTAAGGTTCTCAAATTTGGTGAGCCTAGGTACCTTGCGGAGCTTCTCAGGCGCCCACCGGCACACCATGGTGTAGTTGTGCGTCATGACAATGACCCTTTTCGTCTTGATGAACCAAGGGCTTTCCAGCAGTCTTCTTTCTTTGAGAGGTCATTCTCCTACATGGCTCCGAGGTTGTATAACAGGTTGCCGCTGTCCATGAGACAACTGAGTTCTGTTGAATGCTTCAAGAGACAACTTAAGACTTTTCTCTTTGAGAGAAGCTATGATCTTGAGAGAGGTGTCATGACAGATGGCTATAGAGTTTAGGCTATTTTGCCACTGCTAGTGATTGTTAAATGTGTGTTGTATATAAGCCTTCTTTTGATGCATTGATTTTTGTTCTTTTTTCTTTCTCTTTTCGAGCGCTAGTGAATTCTTCGGAAAAATTGGCGCTTATGAGAAATAAGTAACATGCTTATTATTATTATTATTATTAGGCAGGGAGGGTTCTGTGGGGGCGCTCGGTTATGGCCTTGGGCTGTTCGGCCAGGCAGCTTGGGGAAGAACAACAACAACAACAACAACAGTACTGTATATCCATTCCGAGGGATATATTAGGTTAGGTTAGGTTAGTCTAATATAATATTTATTTTTCGGGGGCAGGGCATAAATATACACGCATGCGCAGATGGTGGGTTTTAGAGCTGCGTACATGGCCTCCCTTTCTACCTATAAGATCTAATAATTTATTTGTCATCTATTTTGGTTGGTTTGTATGTGATCTTTTTGGTATATATTCATCTTGTTCGCACTGTAAGGCAGAGATGAACTGATTATACACATTATTTAAATTTTCAGTTGGTTGTCTACCTATCTCAGCTGTGTGACCTACCTGGCCTTGACCTCTCTGGTCTGCTGGAACTAATTGGCATACCTGAACTAAATTTCCTGCCTCACTTTAATTTTGAGTGACTTTTTTAATCCCCTAAAATTCGCCTTTCTAAAGTAAGGGATAAGAACCTTATTTTCTTTTGGTTTATAATTATATTCTATAGAGAAGTATATTGATTTATGATCACTGTTCCCCAGCTCGTCGCCTACATCTAAATTTTGTATCCCATTTTTTCTGTTGCTAAGAACTAAGTCCAGCATATTATATCCTCTAGTTGGCGAATTTACAAATTGAAAGATAAAATTGTCTAGTACGGTAGCCTACTACTTCAAGAAAACCTTCGGATTCATTATTGCTAGTTTGATTAAACCAATCTATACCTGGAAGATTAAATTCACCTATAATGCAAATATTATTATTCTGAGATGCCTTACTGATTTCTTCCCATAATAATTTGCCTAAATTTTGACAAAGGCAGGGGGCCCTATAAATGGTTCCCAAAATAATTGCCTCGCCTTCCCCGCTAATCTCTACCCACACGCTTTCATTATCGCTATTTGTTTTAATATCTGATCAAAGGCAACATTTTAAAGTAGGCTATCCCTGCCATAAATTGCAACTCCACCTCCCCTTCTGTCTGTTTTGTTGTACTTAAATAAATTGTATCCTGGCATATGAAATTCTGCTAATAGATGTCTAGAGTCGATCAGTATTTATCCAGGTTTCTGTAATCCCTACAATGTCTATATTTTCCTTGCTAACAATTGCCCTAAGCTGACCCATTTTGTTACATAAACTTCTACAATTTGTATAATATACCCTCAACCTATTACTATTATTTGCAACTAATTTTCTATTGTTTTTAACTAACTTATTATTTCCTGTTGAACTACTAGATCTAGACGGAAAATCTACTCTATCAGTATTCTCATCTTTACTATCAGTTACATGTGTTGTGTTATTGCTATTACTATTACACATCACTATATCCGCACTATCTTGACTGATTATTTCTATTGTACTCACTGGTTTCTTTAACAAAACCTCGCAACAATCCTATCTAGTGATCTAGCTAAAGTAGACACCCCTATACGAGAAAGGTGAACCCAATCCTGAGCATAGCCTACAGCTTATCCTTACCGTAGAAAAGGGTTGAAGGGCCGGAGGATCTGAAGACCCCTTTTCACCCTGCCGCGTAACCTATTTTACTGTCAGGCGAAACAGAGGCAAGGGGTGTGAGGAAATTGCCCAAACATCTCCACCAGCCGAGAATCGAACTCAGTCCTCCCGGTTAGAAACTGAGCGCTCTACCAATGTCGCTACTGGTCACCCCGGCGGGAAGATGTGTCCCACCTAAACCACAAGGAGATAGTGATGAGTACTCTTACAATAACAACATGCAGAGTATGGATAGTCTAGATGAATTTGATGATAATGACCATGAGTTTTGCACCAACTGCGAATTTTATGTAAATGATGATGAGCAAGGATTAAGATGTGATTTCTGTCATTTTTGGCTCCATATAAAGTGTGTGGGAGTGTCGGCAAAGGAGTATGAGTTTTTGCAAAAGAAAATATACAAATTTGGCTGGTAGGCCTACTGTCCTGAGTGCAGAAAGACTTAATCAAAGAATGAGTAAAATGAAAGAAATGAAGAACAAATTTGAAAGATTAGTTACAGAGAATAGAAGGCTTGTCATTAGTGAGACCTCATATGGATTATTCTGTTCAATTTTGGTGTCCTTTTACAGAATGGACATAGATTCCTTGGAGAGAGTAGAGACCAAATTCAAGAAAATGCTTGTGTTGTAGGCTACGTGTTTGAAACTAGTAAAATGGACAATATCAATATGTTATAAAAAGAGGCCCTGACCCCTCCTATGCCCTCCGTACATCAGGCCGGGGTGCTGAAGGTGGTGGTGTCTGGGCTGCTGCTGGAGTACTGGAACCTCTACCAGACCAAGGACATGAGGGTACTTCAGAGAGACCACTCGCTACTCTTCCTCTGTAGGGCAAAGGTCAGTAACATAAAAAGCACTTTTTTTCTTTTTTTCATTATTATTATTATTATTATTATTATTATTATTATTATTATTATTACTATTATTATTATTATTATTATTTTTTTTTTTTTTTTTTTTTTTTTTTTTTTTTTGGCCCGTTGACAGTTAATTAAGTTAATTTGATCTATGCATGTAATTCATAGGACAGGATCTTTTAATTTAGTATTGGAAGTACGAGGATAAGAAATATAATATTTGGTGGCCCCAGTTTTGAAAGGATTAATCGTGAGTGGGACTGCTGACTATAGAAGATGGAGACAATTTTAGTCTTGGATGTTGCATAGCAGAATTAAGCCTTACCCCTTTAGCCTTACTTAATGAAAATAAACACGCCCCAGTAACGGTGAAATGGAAGCAATATGTGGTATGTCTCCTTACCACCACCTTCTGCCTTCCCCTTACATGTATCTTACCCGCCCTGCCCCCTCCCTCTCCTCCCCCCTTTCTCCCTCATCTTTTATCCAATATTTTCCCTCCCCCACTCCCTATAAATCGTCTCTCCCGCCTCAAATACGTTTAGTCACCTTCCTTTTCACTTCCCCTGCCCCACTCCTCCCTCATAAAGGTATGAGACCAGTCTGGGCCCACCAGTATAGCTCAGATTCCCGAGAGAGCAAACCTATGTCGCACTCATTCCAGCCTCCCTCCCCCACCATTCCTGTCACAAATATACGGTTTCAAACTGGATATTTCGTCTTTACACCTATTTTCTGGTTGTTCAATGTTCACATGTTCGTTATACAAGTAAAACATACAGATATGGAGCAGTAATATTGCTTTATTGCCAGCCGTCCGGCTGGCTCAGTTGATAGCGTGCCTGATTCCCATCTTGCAGGTCTCGCGTTCAATCCCCCCTCAGATTGAAAAGTTTTTCTGGTATATAGCCGGCGGTTACCATCTCCCCATGAGCAAGGGGGATGGGTAATGGTCTCTGGTAGACTAAATAAAGCCAAGCGCTTGTGAACCTTCGAAGGAGGAGAACGGGCGCTATATAAGTAACCAGACGATTATTATTATTATTATTACTGTATTAGGTAAATACAGTATAATTTTTTTCTTTCAGAATTGAAGCTAATTTATTCACATGGGCGGTACTTTAAAGATCATCAATGGCGCTCTCCTCGGGTTACATGCAAGATTCTCTATGTTTGCATTGCATCTTGATGGATCCCTGCATAGTAACCCCTGGGGCTTTATTGGCTGTTATTTTATTCCCAATTCCCAAATTGACTAATTCCTTGAACATGATGAGGTGCATTGTTATATGTGCGATCAGTTTACTTGGGAAACAAATTGACTTGCTCATGTATCCTAGTTGTGTAGGCTACACCCTATGTGGTGGATTGTGTTCTTTTATTTCAAAAAATTATTTTATTAAGCGTTGTTTCCACATAGCGATTTTGATCAGTTCTTTTGCATTTATCTTGTGTCGTCCCAGTTTTAGTTTGTTTATTTTGCAAGTTTTACATTATAATTTATGCTACTAACTCCGCATTGAGTCCCGAAGCTCACGGATGTAGGCTCGATGCTACTAACCCCACAGTGACGCTAAAGGCTCACAAAGGTATAGGCGTAAGGCTGCCACATCTGCTGCTGATATTAAAGGAAGCTGTTTGAGACCTTCCAAGAAGAAGTCCCCTGACTCTACCATAATTAATAATTTTCACAGCAAATGTTCCGAGGAAATTACTTTGATTGTGCCACCTCTCCACATCTATCCCCAAATTACTAGGGCATCTCGAAATGCCCATGAATTTACACTCTCTCCGCCACAATGCAGAACTTTCACTTATATAAATTCATTTATCCCCAGAAAACTTTTCTTGGAGTTGCTTTCCACAAACTTGCAATCTATAACAGTTTACATCCAGTTGTTACAAACCTTTATGAATGGAGGATGCCTTTCGGCACATGAACCTTTTCTATTTTGCTTTTGTTTTTTCTTCCTTCATTACCAGAGATGACAAGCCTTGACATCTTATTAATTGAATTGTATATTTTGATATGGTATATACATGGTATTGAACGCCCATTTTGTTAGCCTGTAGGAATGAATTATGAAGAGAATTGCCTTATACATACCTTGCTCCTACCTCCATGTCCCTATAATTGAACGTGAAGTTGCTATCTTGGCAGGTGTTCCCATGGTTACCAAATCTAGCCTATATATCTTGTTCCTGTATATTTCTTAGAATGCATCTTTTAAACATTTCTTTGGCAGGGAGCACACCGTAAATGGCGGGTCATGTTCGGCGGGTCGTCGGGGAAGGTAGCTGAGGAGAGGTGCAGCCAATGTCTCCGAGCCATCCACACTTTCCTACACCCTTCCTTCCCCTCACAGTCCCTCCCATCCTCTCAAAACACAACACACTCACAGAACGTAAACACCCAACCAAAGACACTCAATAGTCAGACACAGCCTCTTCGAAATACATCACAGCCTCCTCGTCATGCATCCCAATCTCTGCTACAATCATCCCAGTCTTTCCCCACATCTCAGTCTCTCGTTCACACATCCCAACCTCCCCATCAACATTCCCAGTCACTTATTACATCCCAGTCTCTCCATCAACCATCACAGTCTCGTCTTCAAGCACCCCAATCTCTCCTTCAAAACTTCCAGTCTTTCCCCCCGTCCCAGTCTCTTCAAACAACTCAACTTCCCTACCAAACGACCCAGTCACTTCTCCAAACATCCCAGTCTTTCCCTACATCCCATACTATCCATCAGACATCCCAACCACCTACCACATCCCGGTATCTCCCCACATCACAGTCAATGCAGCAACCACCAGCTACACACAGCATATTGGCAACTACCCAAACGCCCCCTTCATCAACACAGCCACTTCAAAAGGCAGCCAATGTGTCTCAACCATTACCACCACCACCAACAACACCGCTCCAGAATTCCCAGACTCTCCCTCCTATGCCTCCCCTGCACACAGCCAAATCTTCAAATAACCCTCTCCCTGCCTTCCAACAGTCCCTTCCAGTCTCCCAGCTCCCTCCACCACCACCTCTCCTCAACCATCCCCAGCCTCCCCAAAACCCTCTCCTCCCTCCTTCATCCCAATCTTTCCCACAAGTATCCCATCCTCTCCCGTCTCCCCAGCAACTGTCTGAGCAACTCCTCCCACCTCACCAACAAGTAGCACAATCACTCCCACCACTAAATCAGACATCCGAGTCCATTCCACAGCCAAGTCAAACATCCCAGTCCCTTCTACAACCAAGCCAATCATCCCAATTACTCCCATCAACACATCAAACATATCAATCCCTCCCACTGCCACATCAAACATCCCAATCCCTCCCACTACGACCTCAAGCCTCCTATCCTCTCCCTTCACCCTACCTGTATACCCAGCCCCCATTCTCCGCACCCCACCCTCCCCTGCCCCTCTACCCACAGTACCCCGGAGCGCACCTTCATGCCCCCATTCACAACAACCAATGCCAGCCAACATGGACAGAGGGAGCCTGGGTGCCCGGCCATCCGACACACTCCGTCTTGAGACCCCAACCGATCAAAGTCCATAATCCCTTAGTACTGCAGCCGCCCGTCGTCTCTACCACCCAACAGCTGTCCCATCCGTACCCCACATTACCAAGATCAGATGGTTTACCGAGTGGCTGCAACATGCCTCCTCCTGCCTCACAAGCAAATGACAGTGATGTGGCCCGGGCTACTGCAATCAAATGCACTTCCAAAGTAAAGGGATCAAAGAAGAAACCTACAGTGAAGCGGAGGAGAAAGCCTAAAGTTCCACTACAGCAAATTGATGTCAACACTGATGGTAATTTATATGAGCATTTATAATTTAGTTAATCCATGTGGTACAGATGCCAAGACATGAACCTGGTACAAATGGTATGGAGGGTTGGCTGAATGTGACCATCATACCAGGTTACTCCGTCTATACCGACGACGTATATTTTATTTTATTTCAGCTACATTTAGACCACTTTATTCAGCTTAGGAACGACGTCTACAAATTAAAAGGTTACAAACTATCCCAATTAATATTTTTAGCAATAGCATTTCCCCCTAAGCTTCATAAAATTGTCTGAATGTAGCTAAAAATCAAATTGAAAAGACGTCGCCGGTACAGAAGGGGTTAATGCATAGTTATAATATAAATTAATTGTCTTAACTACTTCCAACAATACTATTACCAAAATTAATTTCATTTATTCACCATGAAGCAATATATAAACTGGAGAGAGCCTTACCCACTCACCCCTTCACACCGCGGCCGTGTACCAGTTCATGTTTTGGCATCTGTACAACTAGACTCGGAGGAGCCTTTCCCGGTCGAATATATATATATATACTGTGTATATATATATATATATATATATATATATATATATATATATATATATATATATATATACCGGTACAGTATATATATATATATATATATATATATATATATATATATATATATATATATATATATATATATTTTTTTTTTTTTTTTTTTTCTCAGACACTGTAATTCACGAGTAGGGGTGGCCATGAAAATTAGGCATTTGTCACGAATCGCTAGGTCAAGTTGCCTGGGCTTGACATCTAACAATAATATTGTGACAGTGCGGGCTCGATCAGTCGACGCTCTACTGACTATGCCACGGCTCGCGATACATAATTTTAGTAAAGGAGACTGGTGTGGTGGTTATGGAAGTTATTCTAATGCTCGGCATATCAATAGGCTACTAACCATCCAAAATCTTGCCAGGGTCCATCATTATCATTTACAATTATTACTGTCAGGGTGTCAAAACGGAGCAATTTTGTTTGAAGACGAATGAATATGAGAAGGAATACAAGAAAAATAATATGAAATAGCATTGTTTTGGCTATTTTATCACTTTCAAAGACATAATTTTAAACATAAACAAAATTTTTGATGTTTTACATATACAATGATAAAAGACTAAAAAGAAAGGATTCGGCTTTCGTTTGACAGTTGACACCCTGATTACTGTATCTACCCGTTGATCTTGGATAGCTTCATTGAGTAACTGAAAGCTTTGAATGGGCTCGATGAGTACCTGTTTATCATTTCAAGCCATTTATCACATTACTTAAACAGTGTCCCTATCTGTGAGTGCATCTATTGTCACACATATTGAAGGGCTACATTACTCGGGACACAATCAGTAACTACATCCCGTTTCTTTTCAACAAACGGTAAATTGCAACGTTCCCATCAAGATTTATCAGTTAGTTTGAAGATTTTGTAGTGAAATTTGGTGCTGATTATATAAACTTGGTCTAAATATGATGCTGAGATAGGCCTATAGTAGTTTCATATTTTTCCATTAAGTATCGAGAAATTAGCTGCTAAGGGATTCAGTTTACCGTCAGATGAAATGAAACCGAATATAATAATATATACAGGCAAGTTGACCCGATATATTTTGTTTTGATAAGGAAAGGCGACATTTCTGTCATTACTATTTACTATCAATATTGACATTATTTTTTATGAAACTGGTAGAGGTAACAAAATAATTAACAAATAAGCTGTGAATTAAATAAGTCAGTATTATTACCAATCAAAATCACAGACCCATCTTCATGTGCATCTACTCTAAATCTGAAAAATCCCTATTTACTTGTTATTTAAAAAGTAATCATAGTAAATATAATATCCTATACTTAGTGTTATTAAAGCCTAGTGAGTTAATTGCTCAATAGGTGGCGTTCTGAGAGTGAGGGTCCGAGTCTGAGGGATGAGACAGTAAAGCACAAAGGTGAAGCAGCTTCAAAGATAGGGCTGCTTCGAGTCGTGAGTGGATCTCTAAGTGCTTCACATGTCTCACTCCCTAGGCTGGAACAAGACCTCACGGGCTTCACCGTGTTGAGCGGTTGGATGTACACTGTACAAGCTCTCAGCCTATGCCCGAGAGGGAGAAGAGTACTTGGAATATAGAAACAACAAAATATATAGTAAACACTAAAGCATTATACTGGACAGGGATTTCTACTCTACTGGAGGTACTTAGATATTAGAACAGAAACTTGTAGCCTATAGCATAAAGTTTATTTGAGTTTATTAACCTATAAACGGCGAGCAGGGGGTATTGAACTCGATGCCCCTGGGCGAGCATATAGGCTCCATTCAGGCCTATAATCGTCATTTTACGATAAATATCGTTATTACTTATTCATATGAGCCTATTTTACCTTCACTATGAAGATAGTAACCTGTAACAACAATAAAACAAGTGAAAATATAATTTTTCTGGTCAAAATCGCGAATATACATGGACCAGCCCATTCATGAATTATGGAGCAAATTGAGGCAACCCCTCCCTCCACGAGGCCTCAAGCCACACTGAGCCTACTCACACACCCTCTCGGTTATGTAACACACACACTAGGCACGTAAGCACATCCTCCACACAGTTTGCTAATGTTAGCACAAAAATATACCAACAAACTAGGGAATAACAGGGAAAATAGGTGATAATTGAAGGGGGAGGGGAAAGGGAGGAAGGAGGGGATGTGGAGGAGTGATATGAGGTATAGGGGGGAAAAGAAAAACAAAATTAGTGCTACTGGGGCCGTTTAAATGTTTTTTTAGGCCTCCCTCTTACAGCTTTGCCGCCCTCGCCCAGTAAAACTTCTTATGAGCTTTCTCGCCGTTGCCGGGTTAATAAGATAAAGTAATCATAAGCTCACACACACCTAGATGTGTGTGATTTTGTATTTTGTTTTTGTTTATTTTTTGTTGTGTTGTGTTGTCCCTGTTTGGGCTCTGTCTCTAGTTAGCCACCCCCAATAAAATAAAATAAAATGGGGTATGTGCCAGAATATATAGATAGATAGAATCATAAGATAAGTAAACATAACAATACAATGTGTTGAGTAAAGATGGGACTATGGATGAAGAAGTGCGGGAGAGGGTACAACAGGGGAAGAGGGTTGTAGGAACGCTAAAAGCAGTAACAAGAAATAGGGTGGTCAGTATGGAAGTGAAGAAGTCCTTGCATGACAGTGTGGTAATCCCGACACTGACTTACGGAAGCGAAGCATGGACGTTGGTTGAGAGACTCCGACCAAGAGTGATAGCAGTGGAAATGAAGTACAGTTTAAGGAGTGTGTGCGGAGTTACATGGAGGGATAGACAGACTAATGAGGAAGTAAGGAGGTGTGGTGTGGCGGTAGATGTGCTGGAAAGTGTAAAAAGGAACAACTTGAGATGGTTCGGCCATATGGAACGTATGGAAAGCGAGAGAATGACTAAGAGGGTGTACGAGAGCGAGGTGGAAGGATGGAGTGAGGAAGTACATGAACGAAGGCGGTGCTGGTTGGGGGGAGCTGTGTCGACTGACTGGGGACAGAGGTGCATGGGGGCGGTTCGTTCGTGGCCACCCCTTCGGGGATCACGGCGTCAGGCAATAGATAGATAGATAGAACAATACAATAAGAATACACTTCTTGCAATAGATAGAATAGAACCTGCTGGAGATTTGGATCTCGGGGAGTGAATTGAGTTAGATGAGTGTTTGTTATATTTGTGAGCGGGTATTGTGGGGAGGCGATATTATGGTAACTGAAGTATAATTTGATAATATATATCTCGACAGGCACTGGCGGATTTGGCCAACGGAAATCTGAGATATAAGTATACGAGACAACAGGCAAAGGCAGTGTGTGGATTGTTCTATCTTTTACGTTAAGTAGGGATCCCGAGTAAAAGGAACAACAAGCCACTATGGTAACTCCATATTTAAACTCCATAGGTTTCCCTGGGATGGCAGGTAAAGGTCTGATGAGGGTCTTGACTTTAATATGTGAACAATGGAAGTTAAAGGGAAAGGTCCAGGATTGGCCTCACTGTGGCTTATAATTTTTTCTTCCTTTCTTCTCATCACAGGCTGGCAGGTGTAGCTGGCTACTTATGATAGATAATTGGTGAGTTTTATTCAGGACAGGTAGGTACCTAACTTGCCTCAGGACAGGTATCCACGAAGTATAACTCAAGATAGGTAATCGGTGAGAGTAGTTCAGGACAGGTAGCCACTGAACGTGCCTCAGGACAGGTATTCGCTTAGTATGACTCATGATAAGTAGCCTAGTCGGTGAGTGTACGTGGCTCAGGGCAGGTATCTGCTGAGTATGACTCAAGAGAGGTACTCGTTGAGCCAAGGTGGTGTGTGTTCCACCTATTCAAAATACGGGATTAAGCCCAAGGTGATGGTCTTGTCGGGTTGGTTGGGTCCCGAGGCTGGTTTAGCAAATAGCTGGATGCTTTGGTATATCGTACAATATCCGCCTGCCTTGCAGGTGGTGTAAGTCAGCAGAAGAAAGAAGGGTTATAACAGGGGGATATAGTGTCACATGTATGGTATATTTACTTAAACGAATAGGGAGAGATAGATAAACAATAAAAATAGGTAAGAGGCAGCGGCAGAGGTTAGGGAGGGACAAGGTATATGTTTGTATGTGTGTGTGTGTGTGTTAGGGAGAGATTGGGGTATTGGCTATATATAATCTTCGTCTGCATTCTTATTGACTTCTTTGTTCCTTGTGTGCTGTTGCTATTGTTGTTGTTGTTGTTGTTGTTGTTGTTGTTGTTGTTGTTGTTGTTGTTGTTGTTCCCCAAGCTGCCTGGCCGAACAGCCCCAAAGCCCCGAGCACGGCCAAGGCCATAACCGAGCGCCCCCACAGAACCCTCCCTGCCGACCACAATAAAGCCTGGTTGACCGAAGCCACTCCATGGCGGGGAGCTGAGGAGGGTGCGGAAACGCCCGGGAAACCAAAGCCCCACCCAGGGCCCTGTTGTTGGTATCTATGATCGGTGATTCTTATTACTTGCATTTCCCATATTTATCTCTCCGTCTCTGTTGGCCATGCACACAGCCCGAAGTAGTTGCTCTGCCTATGTGTGGGTTTGTGGTACATGGGTGCATTGCATGAGTGACTTGCGTAAAACTTCTCTGGGCGACCTCCGAGGTAACATGACTGAGTTGAAGTTACGAGGTCAGGCATAACAGTAAATTTAAAAGTACCAAGCACAACCACTTAACCTGTCCCAGGCACTCCAGGCTTCCATCGATTCTGTAATTTTCATTAAAATTCATTACATTGTAAAGATATTTGGATTTAATAAAGCTATAGAAGGGAATGCACTAAACCAATCTGAACATAAGAAGAAAAACTTATTGGCTAAGTTTTGGATTTATTTATTTTTATTTCATGTTATTTTGCTAAATCTTCAATGCGTTATTTCCACATAGTAATTATGATAAGTTCTTTTGTCTTTATATTGTGCGGTTCCTGTTTTGATTTGTTTGTTTTGCAAGTTTTACATTTCAATAGCCTACAGATAGTATTTTATGTTTCCCTTGTCAGCTTGGCCACCTGTTCTGGGCAGCTTGGGTGATGGAGATGGGCAGGATGGTGATGGCCGACTGAAGGAGATGGTAATGTCTGTGTTGAGGGACCCCGGGCTGCCTCACTTAGTCCACACCATACACAACATCATTACCAACATGTGAACAGGAAGACGCCTGTTTACTTTAAGATGAGTTGTGTTCTGTTTTGTCCTAATTATGATTGATTGAGATGGTGACGACGGTGTTGAAAGACCCCGGGCTGTCTCTGGATCTTCTGGGCGACCTAGATGTGTGTGAATTTTCTATTTATATTTTATTTTGTTGTTTCTGTTCGGGCTCTGTTTCGAGTCTGCAACCCCCAGCTGTGGGGTATGTGCCAGAGTATATACTGTACATACATACTAGAAGGAGGCTGTAGGCACCAGCCGAACAGGGTGGTACTCCCGGGGAGTGCTATAGGTGGATGTTAAGGAAAACTGGTACTGTACTCCTGTTTCACCACCTGGCCTCCCTAGCCGATCCTCTCTATGCCTCACATAAACAGAGGGCAACCCAGTTTGCCCTCCTAAACACCTCTCTCTTTCAATACACTACATTACAAACACTTTACATACTACACTTGCTTTTCAAAATTCTTATAGCCGTATACCAGTTCCCACGAGAGCCCAGCTCTGTAATCTCCAGATAGTGCCTCCAGAACCATAACAAAGTGGAGAGGGCTTAACACAGAGCCCTGGTGGACTTCGACGCTAACTGTAAACTCTTCACTCAGTACACCTTTCACCCTCACTTCCGTTCGTGAGTCCTCGTATTGTACTGTACATCTTTATTATCACACGCACCAGCCACTCCTGTACGCCAAGTTTTCTCATAGCCCACTGTACAATATCGGTAGAACATCTCACCCTGGCTCCTTCGGGGGCCCGAACATCTGGCGCGGCTTCGGTCAGCCAGACTCGGGACTGCTCGGCCAGACAGTCTGAGGAACTATTACAACAACATCAGTAGAACAATAATCCTTTTTAGTTTGATGGCACAAATTTTACCTATATATTGGCTATCATTAGAAAAATGTATGTAACTTAGGATGATCTGGGCATCAAATGGTTAACTGAAAGTCTGAGACAGTTTGAAGTCCATTGGTTATTTGATGTCCTTCCTAAGCTGCAAAATTTGCTAAGAGTTAGGCATGATAAAATGAAAATGAAGTTATCGTACCGGAGAGGTTGAGTCAACCAGACCACCACTCTTTGTTAATGCTACTACCAGGCAATATTATTCAGTTTAGAAATTACCTACACATGCGGTTATTAAAACAAATTAATAGCTCTTTCTCAATATTTAATACAATCCCATCCATAACTGTAATCCTGGCATGGTCAATCCTCTTGAAAGAAACGGGTTATAGACTATCCCACCTAACCTTCCTAACATGGAATAGAACACAATTTGACGTAATCTGCTTGAAAGGAATAATCTATAGTCGGTTTCATTTCATCTGACGCCAAATTGAATTTCTTACCAACTGTTTTCTCGATAATTATTGAAACTACAGTATATGCAACTATAGTGTATTATACTCCTGCATACTATAAATACAAAGTTTTCATAATTATCTCCATACTACTTTAAACAAAAATTGTGTTACTGTAGTTGAGTAATTAACATAAGAACAATTTCAACTTAGCGTCAGATGAAATGAAACAGAGTATAGTTACTGTTATCTAGTAATGGGTGATGGGCTGGTCTATCAGAGTGAGAACTGAGCGATCTCTGCCATACCCATAGCTTACTCTGACTGTTCCTTTTACTTATACATTTTCTAGATCTCAAGTGACGGCGTTTCTTCCGTGGATTGACCTCCCAATCTACCAAGATTGGCAGCCAAAGCGTCACATTTTTCCTTTGCCCCTCAACTTTCTCTTCATAATTGCTGAGGGGCACAGGGCCCTGGGTGGGGCTTTGATTTCCCAGGCGTTTCCACACCCTCCTCAGCTCCCCGCCATGGAGTGGCTTCGGTCACCCAGGCTTTATTGTGGTCGGCAGGGAGGGTTCTTAGGGGGTGCTCAGTTATGGCCTTGGCCTTGCTCTGGGCCTTGGGGCTGTTTGGCCAGGCAGCTTGGGGAACAACAACAACAACAACAACTGTTATCTATGTACCGGTGCAATATCAAGGCTGAACAAGACGAGTTGCAATAGTTCCAAAGGGTTACTGGACAAAGTATCAAAGCGGAGCAATTTAGTTTGAAGACTAGAATTAATATGATAAGGAATACATGAAAATTACCATGAAGTAACATTGTTTTGGCCATTTTATCACTTCCAAACACATAATTTGAACTATAAACCACAATTTTAGCTTTGCATAGACAATAATAAACACTACAAAGAAAGAATTCAGCTTTTGTTTGACACCTTGTTACTGGATAACCCAACCAGTAGACCATTTCAACCAAAGTAAAATAAGATAGCATCATACTGAAAGGGTTAAACCATGAACTGCTGGAACATTTGGAATATGAAATGCCAAGTTGAGGGAGGGTGGGGGTATAATGGGAGGAAGGAGTGGAGGATGTGGTATGGAAAGATGCCACTACTTTCTATGTGTCGCCCAAATTTCAGACATTTCCCGGCACTGGCATGGTTTTTGAAGGGTTATTTTTACATGTTTAAATACTGTGGCTTCTGAGAGGACTTTTGCAGTCCATGGGTTAAGCACACTCACAGGACACTTGGAAGAAGGGATCTAAAGGGGGGTATCACACAAGCACTATTATTGCCAACACTTTTCCAGCATACATAGAAGGCCTCTGAGTCGGACGAACCCTAAGTTTAGTGGTCAATCCTGTAAGTCCTTCAGCAAACTGGCACGGGTTGTCCTCACATGGGATAGGTCCGCTTGGGGGCATTTTGTGTATGGCCACCCTCATAAAGGGGAGTAAGGAGTCTGGCAATAGATAGATAGGTAGACTTTTCCAGCAACATTTCTGGCAGCTTTTGCACTGGTATAAGCCTGAAGGAAGATCAATTTACACTGTAGGTGACAGAATTATTTTAAAAGATTACCTCAAAGTTTGCCAAGATATTAGACGAAAGATGAGTTTATGAGACAGAATTATTTGAATATACAGCACAGTATTAGTTTAAGAGAAAATTATTATGATATGAGTTTAAGAGACAGAATTATTAAGATATAGGAGTTTAACAGACATAATTCTTATGATATATGAGTTTAACCCCTACTGTACCAGAGGGTATTACTATAAATGTACCCTCCAGTACCAGGTATTATAGCCAAAATGGCTTCAGAATTAAGAGAGAATACCCTCTCACCCCGAAAGTTGGAGGAATACTGTCCCAGCTAGCTACCACAGGCTTGGATCCAGGCTGAGAAGTGTTGCCAAGGCCTCAGAGCAGTGCGTACAAGTCACGGTACCTGGTATCGCTCGATACAGGCAGTTACAAGGACCGCATAGTACTAACGGATATCTTCCGTCGCTGTTACTGACGAGTGACTTTATTACTGACAGCTGTATACCGTTGTTGGTACAGTAAGGGTTAAGAGACAGAATTATTAAGATATAGGAGTTTAACAGACAGAATTATTATGATATATGAGTTTGAGACATAATTATTAAAATACAGTATATGAGTATACCCTCTAGACTCGAATGGGTGCTCAGGAGGCCATTAGCTATTGCCACTATGAGACCCGGATGGGCTCTGAGGCACCTACGGGTTAAACCAATTAAAACCGTACTAGAGAAAGTTTTGTTGTCTTGGCGGGTCGTCCGTGTAACCAACAACAACAAGAACACGCAGCCAGCCAGTCAGCTGACTCGTGCTTGTAAGCAAGCCTTAAGTAAGCTTGTATTGATTTTCCTTAGTCCCAAACCATGCATGAAAGCAGACGACTGACTTAGGAATGGTTACAATGGTGAAATATATCAGTAATCAACAATCAATTATCAATATAATCAATATTACACTGTATTACATAATACATAATAAATAATCCATAATTAATAATAAATTGTTGAGCGAATATAAACAGACCGTAGCTGCGGTAGGCCGCCTGCATTCGGACGAAGGTCGGAATTCCCGCCTCACTCGCAGTCTTATTTCTCACCTCACACAATAACTACACAATGTAGTGTTCTAGTCTTCACCCATCGCACAACAACGACAATATCTACCTCTGATATGCATAAAAACTTGGTTAGGCCATTTATTTGCAGAGATATGAGTACTGTATCGGTAAACGACTAAATTCGGGAGTAAACAGTGAATTCTCGCCTTTCGTCGTGCTTACTGACCTAAACATTATTATCATAAAAACTGAACCACTTGGTCTAGAGCAGCATTTCCCAACCTGGGGGAAATTTGAAGCTACCAGGGGGGAAATAATTAAATGATTACACTGCCTACTACTACTACTACTACTAGCAATAAAAAAAAAAATCTCGGAGATGGATTTTCTCATGCCCGAGAGAGAGAGAGAGAGTGTGTAGTCACAGTGTGTTTCGACTACTCTTTCCCTTGTCCACATGAAGGGGGAAATCTGGATGGTTGAACTGGTTGGACTGCCTCTGGAGCAGTGGACCACTGGTTCCTATTTCCAGAAAATTCCTGTGCTTGGTATGCTTCCAGCCAGGGCCCCACTGGGGTAAATAAAATAGCAAAACAGTGGTGGAACTGCCATCCGGGTGAGGGACTGCTCTGGGTCTCCTCCTTCAGTGTTCATGGTTATAATCCACTTAGTGGAAATGGCACTGTGGAGTGGGTCAGTCGGGGCATGTCTGGGAGCCTGGAGGCAGTTTCTGCCATGGCCATCCCTTTTGGGGTGCTTCCTCTGGAAGCGAGGCGTCAGATTTGATGATGATGATGATGATGGAGGGGGAAATGACAGAAAAAAGGTTGGGAATCGCTGGTCTAGAGACTTCTAGTTTTCACCAAAAGCAAGACAACAACGAAAACTGCCGCTGGATATATATATAAGCCAGGTTAGGCCATTTTTCCGTGTATAAAAAAGCGCGGAAAAATCCTGAGAATTCAATATTTTACCCGGGTTCGGGCTTGGCGGTAGTTTTTAAAGGGCCCGAAGTCCGAGGGTTAACCCGGGAACTGCCGGGAGACTCTTAAGAGTTCCCCCGGCGGACTGCGGGAAGACTCTTAAGAGTAAGGGAAAAAAAAATCCATTTAAAACCCCCCCCCCCAAAAAAAAAATAATAATAATTTTGTTCTTTATTTTTATTTTTTATTTTTTTGCCCCGGGGCCATGCCAAATATCACTCCTCCACCTCCCCTCCTTCCCCACTTTCCTCCCCTCCTTCAGTTATCACCTATTTTCCCTGTTATTCCCTTATTCTGTGGTCTATTTTCGTGCTAACATTAGCGAGTTGGTAGCAGGGCGTTGTCATCACTGTTACCAAGCGTGGGAAAGAGCGAGAGAGGGACTATTGCGGAACAGTGTCTCTCCAGACAAGGGGAGGGGTGGAAGGCAGGGAGGTTGCCTCAGACATACATTATGTAACTCCCGGCCTGTATCGCCGATTTTGACCATCCAAACACTGTTTCCACTTGTTTTATTGTTGTAACAGGTTAATACCTTTATAATCAACCTATAATAGGCGCATATGGATAAGTATTAATGCTATTTATGGTAAAATAACGATGTTAGTGATGGGAACAGCTCAAATACGTCAGCACAGGAGTGTGGTGTCTCATACCCCCCATGCGCACTTCTTAGGTTAAGATAGAATTATTATATTACTGTACTGTATATGAATTTAACCTCTCCGGGTGGTCGGGGGCCGGGGGAGTGCAGGAGGGACCTTGGTAACCCTGGTCTCTGGGTCTTCTCCTGGATTACCTAGATGTGTGTGAATTTGTATTTTGTTTTTGTGTTTACATTGTTTTTTGTTATGTTGTCCCTATTCGGGCTCTGTCTTGAGCCCCCCCCCCCCCCCCACAAAAAAAAAAAGATAAAGTGGGGATTGGGCCTGAGTATATACATACATACATACACATACGAGTTTAACAGACATAATTATTATGATATACCCGGTACAAGTTTAACAGATATATCATAATAATTATGTCTGTTAAACTTGTATGTGTATGTATGTATGTATATACTCAGGCCCAAGCCCCACTTTATTTTTTTTTTATTTTTTTTTTTTTTTTATACCCGGTACAAGTTTAACAGAGGGCGGGTGCCCAACCCCAAAAGGAGTTGAAATAGGGGAGCTATCCCCCCGCCAAAGGCGGCTTTCTAGGGCCTTTCCTAGCTGATGATGAGAGGATTGGGTTCTAGTCATGTGGTGATGGGCTGGTCTATCCGAGTGAGAACTGAGCGATCTCTGCCATACCCATAGCTTACTCTGACTGTTCCTTTTACTTATATATCTTCTAGATTTCAAGTGGCGGCATCTTTTCAGTGGATTGACCTCCCTACTGCCAACCTAGAAGTTGTCAGATTGGGAGCCAAAGCGTCACATTTTTCCCTTACCCCTCAACTTTCCCTTCATAATTGCTGAGGGGCACAGGGCCTTGGGTGGGGCTTTGGTTTCCCGGACGTTTCCGCACCTTCCTCAGCTCCCTGCCTTGGAGTGGCTTCGGTCACCCGGGCTTTGTTAGTGGTAAGCAGGGAGGATTTTGTGGGGGCGCTCGTTTATGGCCTTGGCCTTGCTCGAGACCTTGGGGCTGTTCGGCCAGACAGCCTGGGGAACAACAACAACAAGTTTAACAGACACAATTATTATGATGTGCCCACTCGGCACCAGGCCCGGACTCATGGAATTCGATCCTAATGAAAAAATGTAAGGAAAACCTCTCAAAACCCCTGGCTATAATGTGGAGAAGGAGTCTAGACACTGGTGACATAACAGATAGCTTGAAAAACGCAATAATTGCCCCACTGCATAAAGGAGGGAGTAAAGCACTACCAAAAAACTACCGCCTGGTAGCTCTAACCTCTCACATCATTAAAGTTTTCGAGCGAGTCCTGCGAAGCAAAATTTCAACATTCATGGAGACAAATGAACTACACAACACCGGTCAACATGGGTTCAGAGCGGGAAGATCATGTCTCTCACAACTTTTGGAACACTATGACAAAATTCTTAAAGCGCTAGAAGAAAAGAAAAACGTGGATGTCATTTACACCGATTTTGCTAAGGCATTTGATAAATGTGACCATGGTATAATAGCCCACAAACTGAAAGCAAAAGGTATAACTGGGAAAATCGGACGGTGGATATACAATTTCCTCGTAAACCGAAAACAATCGGTAGCAGTAAACCAAGTCACTTCTGAGCCTTCGGATGTCAAAAGCTCAGTGCCCCAAGGAACAGTGCTAGCGCCCCTTCTGTTCCTCATACTAATTTGCGACATAGATACCAACACCAGACACAGTACGGTGTCGTCTTTTGCTGATGACACAAAATTAAGCAAGATAGTAAACACACAAGAGGACACGGGCCGACTGCAGGAAGACATGAATGTAGTGTACCAGTGGACCAGGGAAAACAACATGCAATTCAATGAGGAAAAATTCCAATTAATACGGTACGGAGATAATAATGGTGTTAAAGAAATTACAAATTACTTAACAGAATCTAACCACATAATAGAACGGAAAGACAGTGTGAAAGACCTTGGGGTATTAATGTCTGAAAATATGGGTTTCAAAGTACATAACCAGGTCAAAGTGGCGGCTGCGAAACGTCTTAACGGGTTGGATTCTGTGTACTTTTAAAACACGCGGTGAATTGCCTATGATAACGCTCTTCAAATCTCTAGTGCTACCGCGGCTTGAATACTGTAGCGTATTAACATCCCCATACAAAGCAGGTGAAATAAATGACGTAGAGAGTGTACAAAGAAATTTCACTTCGCATATAAGTTCGATAAAACATCTACACTATTGGGAGCGTTTAAGAGCACTGAATCTGTACTCACTGGAACGTAGAAGAGAACGTTACCTAATAATATACACGTGGAAAATCGCAGAGGGTTTAGTACCAAACCTACATACTCCGATAGTCATGAAATTCAGTGATAGGAGAGGCTGGGAATGCGAAATCCCCCGGATGAATAACAGGGGTGCTATGGGCTCTCTGCGAGAGGGCTGGTTATCACACAGAGGCCCATGTCTCTTCAACAAACTCCCACGGCGAGTAAGAGACATGAGGGACATCTCGTTAGACAACTTCAAGAGAGCCCTAGATGTCGAACTGCAAAAAGTGCCAGACGAGCCCATCCTCGCAAGGGAGCGAGCTGTCGCTTCAAACAGTCTACTGCACCAAATCACCACCCATAACGAGGGGCGTCGCGCTCCTTGGTGCCGCTAGAAGAGCGGCGAACACATCCAAAGGTATCCAAAGGTAAGAGACGTAATTATTATATATGAGTTTAAGAGACAGAATTATTTTGATATAGGAGTTTAAGAGACAGAATTATTAGGTTATTTGAGTTTAACCCACTGGACCCAAAGCGATATAATAAAAAAACAAAATCCAGGACCAGACACTTGTCAATTATTGGTTTTCGCTGAAAACACATGGGATAGGCTAGTAATGAAGGAAACAACATAAAACCACTCACTTAGGTCATTTAGGGATCCTGGGGGGCGAGGGAAAGTCACAATTAACGTGAGGTGATGGGTAGGCAATATACTGGAAAATCACTCCTGCGCGCGCCCACACGCACTCGGCTGGACTTGGAGGGTTGCCAACCATCTGTATTGTTCTGTGGGATCTTAATGTAGTTCCCATACAAATCTGAACCCTCTAGGTGCCATAGGACAAGAGTAATTAAGGCGGACTTAACCGTTGCGTCGCTGGTACTGTGTGTTGTTGTTGTTCCCCAGACTTCCTGGGCAAACAGCCCCAAGGCCCCGAGGAAGGCCAAGGCCATAACCGAGCAACCCCACAGAACCCTCCCTGCCTACCACAATAAAGGGTAACTGAAGCCACTCCATGGCGGGGAGCTGAGGAGGGTGCGGAAACGCCTGGGAAACCAAAGCCCCACCCAGGGCCCTGTGCCCCTCAGCAATTATGAAGAGAAAGTTGAGGGGCAAAGGAAAAATGTGACGCTTTGGCTTCCAATCTTGGTAGATTGGGAGGTCAATCCACGGAAGAGACGCCGTCACTTGAGATCTAGAAAATATATAAGTAAAAGGAACAGTCAGAGTAAGCTATGGGTATGGCAGAGATCGCTCAGTTCTCACTCTGATAGACCAGCCCATCACCACATGACTAGAACCCAATCCTCTCAGCATCAGCTAGGAAAGGCCCTAGAAAGCCGCCTTTGGTGGGGGGGATAGCTCCCCTATTTTAATCCCTTTCGGGATACTGTGTGTTACATACATAGGCAACGCATAACGTGCATCCTTGGGGTCGAAGGGGTTAACAGAATTATTATGATATGGGCGTTTAAGAGACAGAATTATTAGGATATACGAGTTTAAGAGACAACTATTATGAAAGTTTTAGCTCATTGAAGCCAGCCCAGTGATCGCGATAAAAGTTGAGACAAAAGTGCTTGTGTGATACCGGCTTAACTCTTTCCTAAAATATAATCTAAAAGGTAAACTTGCATCAGAGTATACGAACACTTGATAATATTTGTACACAGACTATCTTGAATATATAAACAAGAAGCTATCCATGCCATAGCATAAGAGTAATTCAATATACAAGATATTTTCATTTATATAGACACTTTTCGTCACACAATATGGTGAGAGAAAGAGTATTCATTATCACATTCAACCAGTCACTTTCACTAACAAAACTAACCCAGTCTACACTTTTGAGTAATAATAATTATTCTATATAACCACATGCTCTCTACTTTGAAGAACAACATAAATCATATTTTGCCTTTCTCCAGTCATTATATCAAATTTTGTATCCTGATATTTCATTTCATTAATACTACCTTTTGCAGTCAGAGATTTGTGTAAGTTGTATATCCCTCTATTTAAATTTGGGAAAAAAATGAAAACACAAATTTAGATATACTGTAGCTAATGGTAAATAAAAAGTAATAATTTTGCATGATTAATATTTTTATTTTAGTAAAATATGGTGGGAAGTGACTTGGTACAGTAATGCCGGATTCCATATCTACAACACTAGATTCCCATTACATAGGTTATCTGAATTTCTTGGACATAATACAGTAGTAATTGTAGTAGAGTCACGGTCGAAAGTAGTGTCTTGCCTCCAAAATTTCACTCCAGCCTTGTAAGGGTTTTTGCTCAATAGGCTATGGGCTAATAGTTTTAATAAATTTTTAACCCATGAACTGGAAAAAAAAAAAAAAAAAAGGTCAAGATGAGGAGGATTGGGGTATACAGGGGAGGAGTGGAGGATGGTGGTATGGAGAGATGCCAATACTTTCTACGTGTCGCCCAATTTTGAGATATTTCCCGGCATTGGCATGGTATTTGAAGGAGTATTTTTATGTACACTTTTAAATACCATGCCTTCCGGAAGGCTTATCGAAGTTCCTGGGTTAATATCGTCCAGAATGTCAACCCTGGTTGACTCTGGTGAAGAAAAAAAATAAATAATAAATACTGTACAGTAAAATAAAAAAAATCCTTAATACACATATGCAAAGATTTTATATTCAAGTTATATGCAGTGTGGCTCAGGAGTATTTGTAAAAATAAATGTGAAGGTGGTTCACGTCTTTTGTCCGTGGGTGTACACATTGGTTTGAACACATGATGGTCATATTCTCTTAAAAGATTAGGGGACGACATTCATAGTAGGTGATACAAAAAGTTATTTTATGATAGAATAGAATACATTTTTGTATGATACGTTGATAAGTTTATTAACTCCCAGGCTTCGAGGATTTAAAATCAAGGCCCTCCCACCCACCTAGGAGTATTTCGCGCAAAAATAACTTGTTTATACAAGTTGTATCTCCGAACATGGTATTAATACAAAATTAAACCAAATATCATGATACACATGCCTTCATTCAACTTGAGAATGTTGAAAACTGCATCCTTCTAAATTGCTTTGTTTGATGTTTATCACGGCGACCGCATCAAGTAACAGTTTTACCCCTTGAGTGTGCGTGTGTATACATGTGTTGGAGGCAAATAGATCAATACTCGCCTGTGTGTACATATGAGTGTGTGTGCATGTCGATCAGCACAAGGCCACACATAATCCCTCACTCAGTCTCAGACTAACCCTGGCCGTGGGTGGCATGACACAATCATGCGAGAGAAAGGCGAGATGGTTGGGGGTGCTTGCAGGAGGGGGAGAGGGTGGGGGGGATGTAGGGAGAGGCTTCGGGGGGAGGTTGCAGGAGGGGTTGGGGATGAAGCCTAGTTCAGCAATAGGCTGATAGGGCAGCGATTGCACCATGGAGGATTGCTTGGCGCGAAACTTTGGACGCCATATGGCATCACCCGGGGGGTTTTAAGGGTTAAGGCCTTGTTAGTGTCAGCATGTGTGAGGATATTTTAATGATGTCTAGAATCCATGTTCCTCTAGGTATATGGTTTTCTTATTCATACAAGGTGAGCAAATGTGATACTAGGTTACCTCAGTAAGTTATCCATGGAGTCAATAGCTCAACAATGTAACTTAATCTGAACACTTTTTCCCTTGAACATACTTTTACAGTAGAGCAATAATAGAAAATGCCTGTAGTTAATAATAATAATAATATTGATGTATAAGGAAAGTAATTCTTAGCAATTGGTTAAGGGAGGCCTTTCCTGAGCTTAATAATATGGTCTAGTAATTCCAAAGATATGGGAATGTTAAATAATGATACCTTATCCTTCTGTGTCATAGCTAATACTATCATCTATCTATGAACAAACGCCTTGATTACCAAGTGGGCAGCCACGAGGCAATTCATTCGATTTTCTAGCTTGTTTTGGGGGGAGGGTTGCTAACCCAACTGCTCATTGTTGTGTATACTATAGTGTGTGAAGTGCATGTGGAATGTTATCAATGTTGGAATAGCTATGGTTGTGAACGTAGTCTGTAACTACTGTAATCAGATCGATCATGCTGCTCAAGTGCTAGCCTTCACATTGTAAATGAGACACTGGTTGACTGCATCTCTGATTTCAGCCATTGCAGAGAGGGATTAAGAGTCCATGGGGGATCAGTGTCTAAGACATTCAACCAGCTGGAATTGAACTTCTGACCTCTTGCTTGTAAGGTATGCACGCTACCCTCCCTCCATGCAGGCTCTAAAACAATACTATTACGCTAAAGGAAAGGCCTCTATTGGCCAAATGACCAAGTTACTGAATTTAGTTTTAAACCCTAAGACTATGAGATGTGTCTCTTAAGCTGAATAAAGTATGTGTTAAATGTTAGCCAGAATAATATTGTAAAAAGTCATCATACTGAAGGATTAATAAGAATATTTATATTTTCTTGGTTTAACCAGACTACATGAGCTCCATACTAGAACTCTTGCAGGTATAAATAAGATATGTGTTCCATGCCAGGTTAACTTCAGAGGTAGTTTCTTGCTTTGGAAATTGACCATGCAAGGATTTCATTAATGACTGGATTTGTATCAAGGCTGTCCAAGACTCCTTTATTTATTTTAATTTTACTTTTATATGTGAAAGAAAAAACAACATGATTGACTTACTGTAGAACAATAATTTGTTATAAAAACTGTTAATTATATTAATTAACTATTGTATGACAAACTCCACTCCTAATTAAATCATACTAAATTTCCTTCCATTCATAAAATCAATGTATTCAAATTCCCATGGTATAGTACAGATCTCCCTCACTATCCGATGCCCCAATTTACAATATTATTATAGGTTTTTAGGTGTTTGGGTTTTGGCTGGTCTGAGAGCACATCCCCATTTACCACATTAATTTTAGGGTTTGCTATACAATTTTGCTATTTAAGATCAGGTTTTCAGGAACGTAGCCCAATCGTAAATCGAGGGAGACCTGTATGTACAGTATGTATGCCCATTGTTTATGCTGTTGACTGATAATACTCCCAAGTGGTGGGGTGGAGCAATCTTGGTGGCAGTGACCACAGGTGGACTGGCACTAAGGTAAGCAGTATTAACACAGGCACTCAACACCAGGGCGGGTGCCCAACCCCAAAAAGGGTTGAAATAGGGGAGCTATCCCCCCGCCAATGGCGGCTTTCTAGGGCCTTTCCTAGCTGATGTGGAGAGGATTGGGTTTTAGTCATGTGGTGATGGGCTGGTCTATCAGAGTGAGAACTGAGCGACCTCTGCCATACCCATAGCTTACTCTGACTGTTCCTTTTACTTATATGTTTTCTAGATCTCAAGTGACGGCGTCTCTTCCGTGGATTGACCTCCCTTCTACCAATCTAGAGGTTGACAGATTGGGAACCAAAGCGTCAAATTTTCCCTTTGCCCCTCAACTTTCTCTTCATAATTGCTGAGGGGCACAGGGCCCTGGGTGGGGCTTTGGTTTCCCGGGCGTTTCCGCACCCTCCTCAGCTCCCCGCCATGGAGTGGCTTCGGTACATACATACATACATAAAATTTTAAGACCGAGTGTTCCACACATACGTCCAGTTTCAGTCTCTTGTCCTAATGGCGGCGTTCCAGGCAACCCTGTTAAGGGCTGCTTCACTTTTCAAGTTCTTGGATTTGAGATCGGCGCGTATAGTCCGTTCCCAGGTCTTCCTCGGTCCACCCCTTGGTGCAGCTCCCTCCACAAGGAGTGGACCGAGGAAGACCTGGGTTCGGACTATAAGCGCCGATCTCAAATCCAAGAACTTGACAAGTCACCCAGGCTTTATTGTGGTAGACAGGGAGGGTTCTGTGGGGGCGCTCGGTTATGGCCTTGGCATTGCTCGGGGCCTTGGGGCTGTTCAGCCAGGCAGAACCAGGATAATTTGGCTTTAAAATTTTAATGAAGAGAAGGAATACGGGAAAATGTACAGCTACTGTAGGTTCTTGAGCTCTTTTAATTTTCTTTATACAAATATATCCATTTAGATTGATGTTCAAAACAAATCTTTATAATCAATAAATACATATTATATATTTATTAATATACAGTGTAGCCGATTTACTCTGAACAACAATCTAAATGGATATAAAGTATTTCCATAAAAAAAGCTCACACACATTTGTTAGTACAGTGCACCCTCTCTATTTCGCAAGAGTGAGACCATGAAATAACGCACTAATAAGGATCGCACTAAATAGAAGTAGTAATTCAAATGGAAATAAATAAATTGAGACCGTAGGCTATAATTACTCACCCAGACGATTGAAATAGAGACCATATAGGCTATGGAAACTTGAGCCACGAATATTATAACTGCTTCATTTTACATTATATTAGTTTATAAAAGATAAGACTAATGTACTATTCACTTCAAATACACCAGGAGACTTTCCGAATATCCTATCTAATCATAAATAAAGACGGAGGCCTATCATGTGGTCACTAGCACGTGTGGTAAAGAATAACACAGCTGATAGGCATCACCAACGCCATCTATGGAGACGATGGAAAACCACGATTGGAATGCAGCCAGTTATTTACTTCAATTATTTATTTACATTCCCTCTCGCAGTCTTACTTTACCAACCCTAATTCTAATTTTTATGATGAATAACATTTATTTTACTCAAGGTTAGACAACATAAAACGTGCAGTTTCCATCTGCTCATAACAAAACTGCATGGACCCCACTATTCTTCCTAACATTTTGACACTAATTGTAGTTTCTTTATTCATGCAGAGTTTAGTCAAATTTACCAGAACGTCCCAGACTTCCCAAATTAACTAATTCCTTGAACGTGACGACAGTGCGTTGTTATGTGTGCGATTAGTTTGCTTGGGAACCAGATTAACTTGCACATGTAGTAATGTACACCCTATGTGGTAGATTGTTCTTATTATTTATAAATTATTATTTTACTTAAGGGTTGTTGCCACATACCGTTATTTTACTTAAGCGTTGTTTCTACATAGCAATTTTTATTAGTTATTTTGTCTTTTTACTGTGTTCGTATAAGTTTTGGTTTGCAAGTTTTACATTATAATACCTTTAAGTAAGATTATAATCTGGTTTCCTTTTCCAAAACGTATTATGTTACTTAGGCTACTTCCGTGTTCCGTGTTCCTACATCACTTTCGTTATTGCCAGTTAAAAATATATCCTAACTCCAGGGTTTTTGCATATTTCATCTAATATTCGTCTTTATCGTAACTCGGCTCTCTACATCTCTGTATTCATGATATTTTGACAATATCCATATCCAAAAATAAATAATCTAGACTATTGATGATTTAAATATATTAGCTCAAGAGTGGATTCGATTATGATCTGTGAGAGTTGCGCAGGTCTTTAAATACTTTTGTTTACCTTTAAGCAATATTTATTAAGCAATATTTATTATCATACCTTCCTTAGCATTTTCACACATCAAATTACATAGGGGAAAAAAAATGAGAACATACCACTAAGAAGTTAGTTATGTAGAGCAGATTAACCAGACCACTGAGCTCCATACGGAACTCTCATAGGTCTGGCACATACCACTAAGGTTAAACTATGACTACCTTAGAAAAAGGGTCACAGGGTACTCAAACAGAGCCAGGGGAGCCGCACCTTAAAATGGAGGCTGATTGACTACACAAAACTTTTATCCACCACGGTTCGAATCTTTTAAAAAATACATATATATTTTCACGCACTATAATTGTAGATATTAACCCAGTGAGACCCAGCGTCGCACGTGATGCGTCGGCAGTGTTTGATCACCAACTCCCAGAGACGCATCACGTGCGTCCGACATATTAAAATCAGTTACGTGGCTCGTAAGGTAGGAAATGGCGGGAGAATAGGAGGGGGAGGTACTGTAGTGTGTGGGGGAGCCGGGCCGGTAGGTGTGAGCGGGCCAAGACAGCCGCGCAGCTGGTGGTGGTGGGCTTAGTGGGGATACTTTACACCCTTAGTTCACCGCCACTTTGAACCTTCATTACTCCGGTCGTATGGGAGCTAGAGGCTTGAGATTTATGTGAGACACTCCTTAGGATGTATGCCGTACAATGCCATACTCAGTTTTCACCCTAGTGCTCCCGGGCGGGTGGTCATGCGGGGGAGACGACCTTTCGACCCCCCCCCCCCCCAAATGACCGAGGTGAGTTTTGTTTGATTTTTTTCTTCATTTCTCACCATTCTCTTCCATTTTGGCTCAACACATTTTTTTGAGGCCCCCCCCCAAAAAAAAAAATATCCGAGGAGATTTTTTTTTTTTTTTTTTTTTTTTCATCCTTGTCTTCCATTTTAGCAAAAAAAAAAAAAAGAAGTGAAAATGGCTTGGGACTGGGGTGAACAAAATATTATAACTAGCCGGGGCTCAACGGGTTAATAGGGGTTATTTTTTTTACACTATTGAGAAATCCTTGTTTAGAATCGCAAAATATAGAAGGTGCACGTAGCTGTACATGGACATGCATTGTTTTGGCCATTTTATCACTTCCAAAGACTTAACAGACTGTCAACGTAACTTTAACTATAAATACAAAATAATAATATCTAAAAAGAAGACTTGCTTTTAGGACAGATTTTTAAGTCTCTCATTTGACACCCTGCTTAAACGCTTTACAATGGTTCAATCAACACTCAAATAATATATGTCCACAGCTTCAACATCTTTATATTAGGCACAATCTCACAAGTGGTAAATTGGAACATTATTATGTACTACTTAATTATCTTTTAATTATTACCAGATTCCAAATATGGATGTGTTGTTCAGCAATATCATGAAGACAAATGACATCTAGATATAAGGTACAAAAGCTGTAGGATAATTCTGCTTGATAAAACCATAGTTGGTGGGGAGCATCTGTAGTTTAGAAAAGAAATATACAAAAATCTAACAAATCAGCGGGTAACCTATTAAGGGGAGATGGGCCGTTTTTTGTTTAACTATTCATTCAATTATTCCTTTATTTCTTAGTTTCCTCACTAGACCTCCATCAAGCTTAGAAAAACACCCCCTAGATAAATTTGTAAATTTTTTCTATATAAAAAGCCGGTTCCTTTTAAAATTTGAGTCTTGCTATTGCTCGCCAGGAAAAAATTGAAACCTAAATGGCACGAAAGGTCTTAAAATTGATAACGAAATGGGGCGAAAGGTGTTAAAATCGCCAAACTAATCGGCCGAACGTCTTATACACTGAACCCTCAAAATACGCGCAATCAAAGCTACGCTTGAACCACAATCGAGGCAAAAAATTAAAAAATACGCTCCATTATTCAAATGTACGCGGCTCCGCCCTGAGCGGGAGTCGATTAGTATCTGTACGAGTGTCGGGCAGCCATATTGGCGTGACGCCGGGCCCTCCTATGGCGTCACCATTGACTGTGGAGAGACATCTCCCGTACCAAACTATTATCTATCTATAAAGCACAACAGGATATTATGAATCTATTAACCTCTGAAGTGCGCATGGGGGTAATTGGAAACGTCCCCCTGTGCTGACGTATTTGAGGTGTTTCCGTCACTAAAATATTCATTGTGCCATTAATAGCATTAATACTTATCCATATGCGCCTATTATGGGTTGATTATAAAGGTATTAACCTGAAACAACAATAAAACGAGTGAAAACAGCGTTTGGATGGTCAAAATCGGAGATATAGCCCGCGAGTTGTATAATGTATGGGTGAGGCAATCTGCTTTCCCGCCAATTTCCCCCAAGGCCACTGAGACACAGTCGATCGATACTCTCTCTCTCTCTCTCTCTCTTGCACTCGCTTGCCATCAGTGATGACAATACCCTGCTTGCAACTCGCTAATGTTAGCACGAAAATATACCTCAGAATAAGGGAATAACAGGGAAAATAGGTGATAACTGAAGGAGAGGAGGAAAGTGGGGAAGGAGGGGAGGTAGAGGACTGAGATTTTGCATGGCCCAGGGGCCAATTTTTTTTTTTTTTTTTTTTTTCGATGTCAAAAGTTGATTTTTTTTTCACTCACTCTTAAGAGTCTCCCCGCAGTTTTCATTGCATGTATCATTTATTGACCAACCAAAATCGGAAATGGAAGATCTGTTTCTGTTCAGGAGTTGGGGCGAGATGGTTTACACTTCTCTCGAAAGTCGTTTCAAAGCTTACTGCTCTCCCCTGGCTAAATGATGTGAAGCCAATTCCATAATATGTATATGAGCTATTGATCTATCTCACTTGACACTATGTATGAAACTATATAAAGGGTGTATTACTTTTTGATTCAAAACTACCACTAGACCTATTATTTCGGTCGATCCGTTTCGGGTGCAGTGCTATCGATCGATGGCGCAGATCCATTACATCAGCGTTGCTCAACCACTACCAATGTGAGTTCATTTACGTTTGTGTCTTATTTGTATACATTAAATGTATTTTGTGTGGTAGTTTAAGTTATAAAAACATCTTTGTACAGTAATATATTATATATACACTGTATTGTGGTTTTTAGGTGATGAAAGGTAGAAAAGTAAAACGTTCGGTCGGAGCCAGACCAATACCTATTTTCCCCATCTATATTTAACTTCCATGTACGCGCAAATGAAGCTACGCGCCGACAGCACAGTATGCATCCCCCGCTTAATTTGAGGGTTCACTGTAATCTCAAAACAAATGGGGCTTAACACAAGGGAGAAAAGGGACCAGAAAAATGGCCCATCTCCCCTTAAGAACATAGTTTGGTGGAAAACAATAACAGAAAAGAAAACATAAGCAATGTAATAATTCCTATGTAAATTGATTGGAGACATGCCGTATACTGTAGTAATGCATTTCTCAAACTGAGGAAACATATAGTCTACAAAGTAAAAATTAAACTAGTAACTGTTTTTATGATCTACAAGTAAATGTACAGTTGCGCTCAAAAATTGGGTACGGTATTACCTATAGACTTTCAACTTGGCATCTCACTCTAACAAAAATTAATTGAACAATATTTAACAGGCAGGGGGCTAGGAATCCTCCTCCCCTTGTAAAATTAACCTACTAGACGAGACAGAGAAAGGGGCGAGGGAATACAAAAGTAGTCCCGGACCCTAAGAATTGGAACTTTAAATGTTGTTTCTGTTCGGGCTCTGTCTCGAGTTGGCCACCCCCAGCTATGGGGTATATGCCGGAGTCTATACATAAAGATTAATTATGCAAGATTCTTAAACTTTTGGTGGAGATTTATTTATTTTATTTGTTTTAATGATTCTGTGGGCTCATCTGGCACACATACAGCTAAAAAATAATGATACAGGTAATTCAATACAAAAAAGAAATTATATAAATAAATAGATGAAAATTACAAATCAAGAGAATAAAACAAAGTTCAAATTGTAGAGGTAGGACCCAACTTATGAATGTGACTGTACTGCTAACATTAATGAGAAGCAATAATATACAAAATACTCTAATACCAGATCTTGAGACAGATTGAGTACAAAACTGAAACACTAATATATGTTCTACGGTATATCATACTATACCCTATTCATCTCAACCGGGCAAGAAATAGTCATGTCCATGTACTGTATCTTTAGCTTTGTATGTTTTTTTTTTAGTTTGTGGTGCTGTATGACCTTGTTGTACCGGCACCACGGTCTCTATCAATCAATCAAATATTTAGTTTTGTACTTCTCGTTTAGTTTGTGGTGAAATATGACCTTGTTGAAGCAGCACCACCTTTTTTTATCAATAAATAATGTCTATTTTGACTACTAAGCTTGGACTATTTTATTAATGTAATACAGTGTACAGTATATGGTTAATCATGTTAACAAACCATCAATACAAAGATTAGATATAGTAGATTAGCGTTCCACACTTAATGGTGGGGCAATCAGCTAGAATGGCATGAAATTTATCTCCCAGTTAAAACGAACGGAGTAGGCATAGAAAATGGCACTTACAGAACACTTTTGAACCAGCGTACACTTCCACATACTAACGACAGGAGGCTCAGTACACACATAATTCTCTACAATTTCTTTATCATGACGGATACGTACATCATGAGGAAATCTACCTTATTCTCATTACTGTATCAAGTATGAGCAAGTAATTCAAGATTAAAAAAAAAAAGGTACAGTGGGATTTACTAGTTCCCTGACAACCTGGACAAGAAACTATTAGAATCTGTAGGTAGTTTTAATTTTTCACGAATGGAGTAGATTACGAGATTTTCACATAATTTGTTTTTCCTTGCTCTAGTCTTCAATATTTAATTTTAAAAATAAAATGTATAGACTATTAGTTGTGTTTCTCCCTGGACTTTGACTTATGGATATCAATCGTGGTCATGTGCTGTACTTATAACCGTCTTGATGGTGTAATGGTTAGTGTTTAAGATCTGTATGTGGTAACCCGGGTTCGTATCCCGGTAGGATCACATGCTTTCATTAATTTCATTGGAAGGCGTTTGGTGTTGGGAGTGAAATTAATAAATTAGATTATTTCTCATCAAGTTTATCTGGGAACTTTTGAATCCAGCTGTCCAATAATTTCTACCTATGGACTCTAGTTTATCTGATGGACTAGTTTAACCCTTTCAGTGACATGTTCTCCTTTAATACCAGCATCCGTCAGACTATTTTATTGAGCTCAGGCAAGACGGCAAGGAATGAAAAGGCTACAGACTACATCAATTAACCCTTTAATAAACACAGATCCTTCCAAAGCTGAGCAAAATCATCTAATGCTGGCCAGAAAATTAAAAAACAAAAAGACCGTGATACTGAAAGAGTTAAGAGGCAGACAACACTACCTAATAATGCAGCAACTTATAAGGCCGGGTCACATGGGGAAACTGTATCGGCAAATTGTTTCAGAATCAAAACATTCTGAAAAAAAAAAAAAAAAAAAAAAAAAAAAAAAAAATCTTCAGAATTGCGTTACTCAGCTTTGTATTAAATGTAACTTATCTAGATCACCAGCAGCAAGATTAAAAATCCCGTCATGATAGAAGTGAAAATAGACACCATTTCAGCATATTTTTAACTCCAATTTTTCCATTAGTTTGATAAGTTGATAAGTTAATTTGACTTTATATTGTCTTTGTCCCAGTTTTGTTTGCAAGTTTTACATTTTAACCATACCACTGAGGAGGGGGGGGGGGGGGGGGCCTGATACATCCACCGGTGAAGTAGTCATGTGATGCCAGCCTTACCTGCAATGTCTTACTAGAATGAAATAATTACCCCTACTATTCATATCACAGAATAAATTTGTGTTCATTATATTTTTTTTATTAAATTTTTAGCTTTTTCCCTTGACTGTAAAATTGAATAAGGTGCTCTTATGTGTGGAGGAATATATTATAAAATGAGTAGTGTTGCAATAGATGAAAACGTTGAGAAACAAGAATTACAAATATAAAAAAGCATCGGCACATTAGTGAACAATGTAAAAAATATAGTGATGACGATACTGTGTCTGTTGCACAAGAAAAAGTCAAAACTTGTTATTTAGCAATATGATTTTACATTGTGTTTACATTATTATTACCTTATTCTTATGTGGAGGGGAGGTTTCCGAGGGTAGGAAGCGTGAGTGAAAAAGTGTGTCAATGTCTGTTTAATTTTGATAAGTTCTTTATATTGTGTCATTACTGTTTTGGTTTGTTTATTTTGCAAGTTTTACATTATAATTTGTATCAAATCTTGGTGGTTATATTTTTTCTGTGGGCCAGGTGAGTTGTGACTAGTAGTAGAAAACAAAAATAATTGTAACAAAACAAATTGAGTTCCTAAGGAAGGCCACGGCCACGAATCGGAGTATAGGAGCCTGGTTGTGAAATTGATAACCCCAAATGGAAAAGGTATAGTCAAAATTAGTAGTTAGCTGTAAACCTTGATAATAATTTGTTGAAATCTTGAGAGGAATCTTAATTTGACACTTCTATGACTTAACCCTGTCACGCATTTATGATGCAGAGTTGCCAGATTAGCAATAAGAAATAGAGTTCTCTCACTCTTATAATTACCTCTCCAAAATTAGTTTTCTGCCCACAGCTAACTCAAAGACAACTGCAGAGGTTGAAGTAACTAAACTAAAGGTTTCTAAATACCCCTGATGGTAACAAAGGCTTTAAAGTATCCCCAATAGGCTCAAAATTGCGTCATATGCATGAAAGGGTTAAGGGGGTAGTGGTTATTTTTTGGTCTAATTACTAATTTATCTATAAATTTTTTAGTTTCCTAGCTAGACCTCCATCAAGCTTTAAAAAATACCACCCCCTACACCCCTTTGTTTCCCTGTAGAACGAGTATGTTGGCCTGGCTGGAAAGTATGTATGTTAATATAAATGTGGAAATGTATTGTAGGGTACCTTTGTGCAGACAAATATTTTTAAGGACATTGTAATTATGTACATCTTAATTTTGGTATCAAACAACAGTAGCCTACATATTGAAAACTGCCAATCAGCATATTGATAAAAACCTTTAAAAAGAACACCCATGATATAGTCTTTCACTTCAACTATACTCTATTCACTTTGATTAGGCCAAAAATCTTGACCAATAACCTTTTGTAAAAAAAATAAAAATAAATAAATTGGAGTATGTGCCAGAGTATATAGAATAGAACTTGAATATGGCTGGAACAAACGGGTTGTTAATATCCAGGATGACTGTTTTCAAATAACAGAAACGTCATCTTGCTTGCTCTAGTCCTTATTGAGTTATGAGGGGAAATTGGTCAAGAATGCTGTCCTAAAGCTGGTGTCACACGAGCCCTTTTTTACGGGCAATTATGGTCTGGAAGCTTCAAAGATTACACTTGAATTCAGCCACCTAACATAATCTACCTTCAGTTTAGTTACCCATACCAGTGCAAAAAGTCCCAAAATAATAATAGAAAAAACTTGCTCATGGAAAATTGCCGGAAAAAGCGCTCGTGTGACACTGCCTTAAGGGGACTGGTCGTTTTTGTGGGTCTATTTATTTATATAATGTTTTTTTTAGTTTCCTCACTAAATCTTCATCAAGCTTAAAACAAACACTCCCTAGAACCCCCTTCAAGATATATTTGTACATTTTTCGACAGAAAAATGTCCTGGCCAAAGGCCGGTTTCTCTTAAAATTACAGGCTCGGTATCGTTTGCCAGGAATAAATAGACACCTAAATGGTACAAAAGTTCTTGATATTGATACAGAAATGGGACAAAAGGTTTTAAAATCAACAAACTAATGAGGCAAATGTCTTAAAATCTGAAAACTAATGGGGCTAAACACGAGGTAGAAGGGGGACCAAAAAAACGCCCCATCTCCCCTTAATTCAAGTGAACAGACTATCCACTACCCTGATGTACAAATGCAGTCTATCATCAAGTACAGTAATTATATATATTTCATTCCTGAGAGTACTGTACTGTATTAATGCATTTATTCAAAACTCAACCACCGATAATAAAGTCCAATTCTATGCTTGAAAGTGCCGAACATATATAAAAAATATCTTACAGAAAAAAACATGCAAATCTTCTATGTTAACAAGCTATTTATATAAAGCCATATTAACAGTCTAACACATTGAGGCGGCAGGGCATTTATGCAAGAGTTGATGCCATATATATATATAGAACATTTCAATAGCATTATAGTATCACAGAGTCAACGGCACACATTGAGAAAAGATATTCCAGTATAATTTATTTAAGGAACAATATTTCTTTACTATATCTACTTAAGGGGAAGTTATTAGTCTGCTCCCTAGACTTCCATCAAGCTTTACAAAAAATATTCTCAAGGCCTCCCTTCAAAATAAATGTGTGTATTTTTTTCAGTAGAAAAATTTCCCGGCCAAAGGCCGATTGCTTCTAAATTACAGGCTCGCAATCGCTCGCCAGGAAAAAATCGACACCTAAATGGCACTAAACCAGGTCTTAAAATTGTGTTCTTTTATTTAATAATTTTCATTTTAGTAAGCGTTGTTTCCACATAGCGATTTTGATAATTTAATTTGACTTTATATTGTCCTTGTCCCAATTTTGGTTTGTTTAGTTTGCAAGTTTTACATTTTAATCACCAAACTAATGGGGCGAACATCTTAAAATCTCAAAACTAATGGGGCTAAACATGTGGGAGAAGATCCAGATAAAATCTCTTAAGCTAAAATCTCCTCTTAATGTTGTTGCAATTAGTATAAAATATAAGCAATTGAAACCAAATTAATGTAATAAAAATGCCGGAAGTAAATTTTGCATCAATTTTTTTGTATACTGTTTTGTTCCAACTGATGGTAAATTGGCATGTCCCCTTCATATTTGTACAGCTATTACAAAGTTTTCATAGCCAATTACAGGTCTCCCTCACTATCCAATGCCCCGATTTACGATATTATAAGTTTTTAGGGGTTTGGGTTTTGTCTAAGAATGCATCCCCATTTACCCCATAAATTTTAGGGTTCGCTATACAATTTTTCTATTTAAGATCAGGTTTTCAGGAATGTAACCCAATCGTAAATCGAGGGAGACCTGTATGTTATATATTATGAAAGCTTGCATTAATATAAAAAGACATAGCAGATTCATAATTCTGTTTTTCATAAAATATAGTGAAATCAGCTGCTAAAGGACTAAACTTTTCGCCATGTGAAAGAAAAGCGGAGTATAGTTGCCTGCACCCCAAATGTATCGGACTGTTAATAAGGCTGCTAGTGTTTCAGGTTTTCAAAATGCAAATCTGGTTACTGAGGACCAAATCTGTAGTAAACTAGGAGGTTCTCTGAGGGTTTTTACTGCTCCAGCGACGAGGCCACGGGAGTGGCCACTCATAGTGTCTCGGCACAACGCCCTGCACGTTACGTTCAAACTTCCAGAACAGAGGGTACCACCATAACCTCTCAAAGAAGTTGTTTGGACTAGACTCCTGCAAAAGGGGAAATATAAAATCAGTAACATCATGATATTGAATTATTATATAATTTCAACATTTGGGTGACCTAGATGTGTGTGAAATTGTGTTTTGTGTGTTCATTCTGTTGTGTTGTGTTGTCCCTATACAGACTCTGTGTCGAGTCGGCCACCCCCGAGGGGAAAAAACAAAAAAAAACAAAAAAACGGGGATTGGGCCTGAGTACATACATACCCAATATAAACTAGACTCCTAAAGTATCATTATTAATATACTGTATAAACACTCCCAAACTGCTTGAAGGGAAAGGTGTACACTTTGTTTATCAAAAGCGCTATAACCTGTGCTTCATAAACGTGGCCTGTCAAAGCAGATAATATAAACAGAATGGAAATTAATGAGATGAGATGGATGAGTGGGGCCAAACTGCAAGATAGGATATCTAGTGAAGAGCTGAGGAGACGGTTACGTATCAAGAGTATCAGTGATAAGATGTATTCAAGCAGGCTTGGATGGTTTGTGCATGTAGAGAGGATCAATGAACTAAACTGAGTGAAAAGATGCAAGTCTGCACCAAGGGGTATCTAGAGAGACGTGGAATCAGGCTATACGCTCAGATCTTTAATTTAAAAACCTGACAAGTGGGGAAGCTCTGAACTTGGCTGTCTGGAACACCACAATTAGGACGTGAAACTGAAACTGCAGCTTCTGTGGAAAGCTTGGGTCTTTAAAACTGTGCATGTACAGTGTATGTATGTTGTAAAACAAATTTGGGTACAGCTTATAGACTCCTGAAGCAAAATGAAAATGTATGTAAGTACATATCCCATAGCTAAGAGTGGCTGACTCGAGACAGATGAAATTACGGATCAATAACACTCGCACAACCATAATATAGTAACACTTCCAACACTATACACAAACAAACTGGCCACCTGGCATTGATAGGATATAGCTGTTGTAGGAAAAATGAATATATAAATCAATGTAGACGGGGATTAAGGGCATCTGGCAATAGATAGATAAAGGAAGATTCTGGTAGTCTCTGATGACAGTGTATAGTAATATTTCAGAATACAAAATAACAGCACAATGTACATACCTTGAGGCTAGCATTATTGGCTAAAGTATGATAAATGTAGAATATTCTGGTGGTGATGTAGTAAGCTATGAGACAGTCGACAGTGTAGTGTCCTCGAGCTATGAGGACCATCACCACACCTGTTACTGCCAGTAGACCGAATAACCAGTGCAGCAACCACCAACGTCTCGGAGTGTCTGCAGAGAAATATGTATATCATTACCTACACTATACTCACAGCAATTAAGGGGGGTAGTGGTTATTTTTTTGGTCTATTTATTCATATATTTATTAGTTTCCTCGTTATCATCAATCAATCTTAAAAGAACACCCTCCAAAGCCCCCCTTTCAAGATGAATTTGTATGTACATTTTTTGGTAGAAAAATGTCCCAGACAAAGGCCAGTTCCTTTTAAAAATACAGGCTCGCTATCGCTCGTCAGGAAAAAATTGACACTTAAATGACACAAAAAGTCTTAATATTGACAAAGAAATGGGGTGAAAGTTCTTAAAATCCCCAAACTAATGGGCACATCTAAAAATCTGAAAACTAACGGGGCTAAACATGAGTGTCTATCATTACCTATACTGTATTCACGGCAAATAAGGGGAGATTGTCTGTTTTTCTGGATATCTTTCTCCCTCATGCTTAGCCCCATTAGTTTTCAGATTTTAAGAAATTCGGCCCATTAGTTTGGCAATTTTAAGACCTTTCGCCCCATTTATTTCTCAATACAGTATTAAGACTGTGTCATTTAGGTGTCAATTTTTTCCTGGAGAGCGAGTGACCCAGTACTTTAAGAGAAACCAGCCTTCGGCCGGGACATTTTTCTATTGAACAATGTATATACAAATATATCTTAACCCCTACTGTACCATAGGGTACTACCATAAATGTAACCCCCAGTCTCAAGCAATGTGGCCAAAATGGCTTCAGAGGCAAGATATAACAACCTCCCACCTCAAAAGATGGAGGAATACTGCCTCTTCTAGCCTGTGGGGGCTTGGATATAAGCTGAGAAGTGTTGCCAAGGTCTTAGAGCAGTGCTCAAACGCTGTGGTACCAGTCACTGCCTGATACTCGCAGTTACAATGACCGTACATTACTGACGGCTTGCAGCCGTCGCTGGGACTAGGGAGTGATTTATCTACTGACGGCTCTCTGCCGTCGCTGGGATTGTACGGGTTAAAGGAGGGTTTTGGGCAGGTGTTTTTTAAGCTTGATGGAGGTCTACGGAGGATACTAATAAAATAATAAAAAGATACATAAATTAACAAATATAAATAACCAACTACAGTATCACTCAAATTTCCTGACAAGAAGACAATAAGTAGAGTATACTGTACTATGTTATGCTATGATGATGTATAGTAAATAAAGTTGAATATACTCACACTCCCTGACAATGAGGTAAGCCAGCACCAGACATACGGTGTGGCCAGAGTAAATGTAGTCCCCGCAGAAGGTGTGCTGACCGTTGATAGACAGACCAAAACCTGAGAACAAACCATCATCATTATACCTATAATCATCAAACAAACCATTATCATTATCACTACAATCAACAAACAAAGCCTGAGAACAAACCATCATTATTATAACTACAATCATCAACCAAAACCTGAGAACAGACCATAATTATTAGAACTACAATTATCAACATAAAACAAATGGTGATGGGCTGGTCTATCAGAGTGAGAACTGAGCAATCTCTGCCATACCCATAGCTTACTCTGACTGTTCCTTTTACTTTTATATTTTCTAGATCTCAAGTGACGGCATCTCTTCCGTGGATTGACCTCCCAGTCTACCTAGATTGGAAGCCAAAGCGTCACATTTTTTCCTTTGCCCCTCAACTTTCTCTTCATAATTGCTGAGGGGCACAGGGCCCTGGGTGGGGCTTTGGTTTCCCGGGCGTTTCCGCACCCTCCTCAGCTCCCCGCCATGGAGTGGCTTCGGTCACCCAGGCTTTATTGTGGTCGGCAGTGAGGGTTCTGGCCTTGCTCGGGGCCTTGGGGCTGTTCGGCCAGGCAGCTTGGGGAACAACAACAACAACATAAAACAAATATATACTGCATATTATAATGTAAAACTTGCAAAACAAACAAACCAAACTTGGATGAAGACGGTAAAAAGACAAAAGAACTCGTCAAAATTGCTATGTGGAAACAACCAAAACAACAAAAAGGTACAGTATGTGCCATTGTATATAGATAGATAGATAGATCAACATCAAATGTTGTCCTCTGTCAATTAATATTTCTTCCTTACATTTTTTGTCTCTAATCAATAATTAGGTATGTATTATAATTGTCTGTCATCTTTTAATGGCCTAGCACCCACACTTCTTTCAATTTCCATCATTTTGTTGTGGAATCTGTCTCTGTACTCCTCTTTTTATAACAAACATACTTTCTTTTTTGGGCAAATGTACTTTCTTTCTAACAGGAACTCTGCATAGGCACATATCACACACTTGGAGCTTGTGTTGGGGGATACATTCTTCATCCGGTTTTATCTCGGAATCTCTTACCCATTTCCTGTCAGATTTGTCTAGTAATCATTTTCGCTCTCTTCAGACTGTGGTTAATCGTTGGCCATCCTCACTTGACTCAAGTCGCAGGAATCAGGTTGTCTTAACGCGCTTGCGCATCGGGCACACGTGGTATACACATGGCCATCTTATGTCTTCACCCCCGGGCCCTCCACCATATTGCAGACGTTGCCAAACCCGCATCACGGTTAGTCACATTCTCTGAGTGCCCATTGTATGAGCGGGAACGCCAACTTCATTTCCGTACCGATTCTATCCACACTATCTTAGCTATTTCACCATCCCCCTATCCGCCAGTACCTGACAGCGATTAATTTATTTCATGAAATCTGATTGACGTCTTTCATATACCGTACCACCCTTATTTGCGTTACAATTCTATCCACTATCTCCTCGCACTTTCGTCAAAGTTTACCTTCTTCCCTATTCACCGGTTCTTAAAGGCGCATGATTTCTCTCGTGGAATCTGACTGTTGTCCTTCATATATCGCCTTCTACTCCCTTCCGTAATTTTTCCCTTCACCAGCCTTATGAGGGGTCCGGCCCAGTAGGCTGACAAATTACATCTTTCTCTCTCTCTCCTGTCAGATTTGTTGATCAGGAAGTAGTCTATCTGGCTACTGGAGCCACCTTAATTATTTACTATCATAAATGATCTTCGTCTTCCTAAACATGGTCTTGTCGAGACTCGTATGTAACTCGACAGTTTAGGTTAAATAAACATACTGGAAGTTCAAATTAGGCGCCAGTACTAGGCTAAGGTATATATATATATATAAAAGATATATACAATTTCGTATTAAGTTTATATGGGTTTATTATCCATTATTATATCGGGTTGTCATTATAATAAATTTGGTATATCTTGTAGTTAGTTAAATGACGCATTGGTAGATAAGATAACTGCGCATGCGTCATTCTTGGAACTGGCGGGTTCATCGCCACAAACCTCAGACTCGCTTTACCTACGACCTCATCAAGATCTCCTTCTAGCCGCTCCAATACAACCACCTGTTTCCTGCTAAGTCATCCTAATTCTTATATCTTAGTGGCCACTATATCTTCTATCTATTCCTACCACTATCATTGAGCTATCTATCCCTATCAACCAATAAAAGTAAGTTAACTCTTGTGAGTTTATAGGTAAATTTCACTTTGTTTACTCTTGAATTCTCACAGGGTTACACACCACCATCTCCGTAGCAGCACAGTACTCCAGGTTTCTTACAGATTCCTTCAGCCATATCTCTGTCCTCCGTGCACGCCCTCATATTCATTGGCATCATGCCCATTCAATTCCCCTCCCGCAATAGAGTGTTCAATCTGTGGACTCGCTTGCAAGATGTCACCAGATTCTTTAATTTATCACGAATAAAATAATAAAATGTGAACATTGCTAATACTTACTATATCTCGTTAGTTGTGATTTCAAAACATCAAGTATAATTTTAGAATCATTTTTCATACATTATGGTGTTTAACAGATACTGTACATCTAATGTATATATTTTATAAAGTACATTTCTATTTTTCATTGTAGAGTAGAATATTGTATACAGAAGATGCTGATTGGTTGTTGATTGATTTGTGTTGATAAAGTTGAGATAGCTTCATTATTCCATAAATATTATTGAAACTCAAAAATTGTAAGCAATTTTAATGATAATGTGATAATCTAAAGTGATATACTAACCCTGAGAGCTAAAATATATCACATATAACACATTAATAGCATAGATATTATAAAGTGAACACAAGCGAAATACAAATTGCTAAAGCCAACAAGTAAGGGAGATTTGTAGACTGACTGAGTGTCAGCTTACATCTCACCTGCCTTAGCCAATCACAAGCCTCTGCATTTTTAACATATGCACTGGCTTCGTTAATACCAGGGTAAGTCAACACGGTGGTGGTAAGTTAGAATATCAGCTCCTGATTGGCTAATAGGCTCGAGAACTTCGCTCTCTCGTCAGACAGTCTACTTTCTCGCTTAGTGATTTTGCTCATACCCTATTATTTTGTCTGTGTTCACTTTATAATATTTACGTTAATAGTGTATTTTATGTGACATATTTTATACCACGGTGTTCGGATATCACTCTAGAACATGACTCAATTGTTGAAATTGCTTGTAATTAAAGTATTTAAAAATTAGATATGAAATAATGAAGATATCTTGATTTACTACTCATACTCTTATCCATTAGCCAATCAACAGCCTCTATAAAAAATTAGCTGCTTCTCAAGTCCGGCAGTCCTGTTCAGAGAAAAATAAGTAACTGATTGAAATGTCAATTTAATCATAAAAGCGTTGTTTAATTTAGATACCACTATTATAAATATATCATTAGCATACAAAAGAAGGTATATCATATACTATTTATATTTTGCAACCAGTATTTACCATTTTGTGATGGATTTATATCACAACACAATATTTTTTCTTGCTCTTATTTTAAATATACGATATAGTAGTGAGCTAAAATATATAAGAGCTTATTATAATATATATGAAGAATATATGAGATTAAAACCGCTTGTCATAAGACTATTAACTACAGGAAAAATCGACAAATAATTTAGAAACCGACACCCTTCTTAGTCTTGTTCACATTTTATTACAATAATTGGCGAATCTGGTGACATCTGGCAAGCTTGTCTACAGATTGAACACTCCTATTACTTCCTCCCCTTCCATGCACTCAGCAACCCCTCCTAGTAGTTTGTTCTAAAACTCCTCTTTAACAACTCTACCTAATCCTACTTGGGGGTCATATGCTGATATAACATCTATAACTCTCGCTCCTACTTCCAGTATTAGGAAAATCAGTGTGTGATAACCCAGGTTCGAATCCCAGTGGATCACATACATGCTTTCATTAATTTCATTGGAGGTGTTTGGTGGTGTGGTGAAATAAATAAAATAAAGATCACACAATCTGCCCACCTCTATGCCACCAGGAAACCCACCCCTCCTGTTACCTTTGTTGAGTTCGCCACTGCTAGTAGCACCGAGGAGCGCGCCGCCCCTCGTTCTGGGTGGTGATTTGGTGCAGCAGACTGTTCGAAGGGGCAGCACGCTCCCCTGCAAAGATGGGCTCGTTTGGCACTTTTTGCAGTTCGACATCGAGGGCTCTCTTGAAGTTGTCTAACGAAACGCCCCTCGTGTCTCTTACTCGCCGCGGGAGTTTGTTGAAGAGACGTGGGCCTCTATGTGATAACCAGCCCGTTCATTTCCCTTCCATAAAAACTTATAACGTTCATTCTTTCCAGTTACCCACCTCGCACTCCCCCCTCTCCACCGGGTCTCCTGGGCAACACATACATACACATGCATAAGCAAAGTTAAAATTATGATTTACAGTCCTTATTATGTCTGTGGAAGGGGATAACAAGACCAAAACCATGCAATATCTTGTTAAATATCCTATATCCTTTCTCATAGTCATTTCAGTCTTAAAATGATATGTCCTGGTTTTCCACCCTGTAGTGTACGGTTGGCCAAATAAATACATATTGCTCGCTGTGTGCTGTATTCATGTCTGTCAGATGTTGAATAGGATGTGTAAAGATAGGAACATGTCTGCATAACTCACTCGAAACGATGAATTAATGCTTAAATAGTGCCGATACCAATTATTGATAGAAATATACTCGGTGTCGCGACCTCACATATTTGGGCAACTGTACCCACCTGAGAGAAGTTGTATGACCCTCTTGGCCACCAGGAGAGGACTAGTGTAGTTGGCCTTGGGTGAGCAGTAGTAGTTAGGGTTGGCTACTGGCAGCACAGTCACATACATGGTGATGGAACGGTAGAAGTACAGCAGACCAACGATCAGGAAGATGCGTCGGAACAGGATCCATCTGAGAGCAAACAAAGATGTAGGTTACAGTTATAACATCTTGATACAACACAAACATTGCCACTGCATTAACTTGTTACCGGTACTACATTAATGTCACCACCCAAAATCAGGAATGTGTGGCAGAACATACCCTATCTGATATAAACATAATAGGGCTCTACTTGTTTATTCAGTGAGGCCTTTGATATGCCCCAGATTACAAGTATCCTTCTCTAATACTTAGTTGCTAGTGTTTGTGTGTGAGGTGTATGTGTGTATGGTATCTAGCTGCGTGACCACGAGTCGGAGCGGGTGGTGATGAATGGGATTTGATTCCAAATGAAGACGCTACTTTTGTAGCTCCTCGGTGGTCTAGTGGTTAAGGTGCTTGAGTGCTGCACTACTGGCCTGGGTTCGAACCCTGGCTGGGTCATGTCACAAAAATATAATATATGGATAGTATGGTACAATATATACCTGGTTCACCAAGGAAATATGCAAGAATAAGTATATGTAAATTGAAATTTTGCCCATGTTAAAATAGGAGCCATGATGATGATGATAATGCAGTTTTATGTTTTTACCACCATGCACTCCCTGTTCAATAGCTGTGCTAAGGTGGGTGCCCTGATGATCAGGGACTAATTAAGATTATTTGAAGAAGTGGACGAACTACTGTAAAGAACTGACCTGTGCTTGTGGAAGAATACGACCATAACACAGAGATACACAGAAACAATAATGAGTATCTCTGAGACGGTGAGGCCCCACTCCTGTGTAGTGATAGCGTCCAGGGTGGCGTCCGGCAGGGGGGGATAATTGGGCACTCTCTCGTGGGTCAGGGCGAGGGAGGCCGTCGTGAAGATCCAGTTACAGAACAAGAAGATGAACGCTGCAAAACAATTATCTCAGTCAGTATTATAATGTAAAACTTGCAAAATAAACAAAGCAAACAGGGACGACACAATATTTAGGCAAAAGAACTTATCAAAATCGCTATGTGGAAATATACGATAATCTATTGATGCAGTATTTAACGCCGTACAGTCCCTTGATTGACAGGGCTAGGGCATGCCCTTGTTACGTTAAGAGATTTTACTGGATATTTGCCACGAATTGCTAGATCTGAGTGTCCAATCTCTTGATGTCTACCAATAGCACGGGGTGGGATCGAACTGCTGACCCTTTAATCAGCAGTCAGACGCGCTACCGACCATGCCACGAACTGCTCCAATCTATCTCAGCAGTCAGACGCGCTACCGAACATGCCACGAACCGCTCCAATCTATCTATCTATTGTCAGATGCCGTAATCCCTGAGAGGGGGTGGCCGCAAATAAATCACCTTTAAAAAAAATACAAACTCAAAAATGTATTCACTTATTATAAGAGGAGAGATAATGATACAAGAATCCAATTACCATAATCACTGATACTAATACAGTACTAGCAATTTACTAGTGTGGATAACAAAATACAATATAGGGTTACTGGGTTACTACAGTATAGTCGTTTTTATTTCAGTTGATGGTAAATTGAATCACTTACTATCTGATTTCTCGATATTTAATAGAAAAATATGAATCTGCTGTCTCTACGTCATATTAACCCTCCAGCCCCGGCTATGTATTATATATATATTCCTCGAAACCCGGGTGTTTTGGCCGAAAAACTTCTAGGCTAGGCTACCGTATATTTGTTAATCAGACTGCTTCCCGCATTCCCGCGCATCCCCAAGCGTAGCCGTGTTATTTACCTGTAGAATGGCATTAAGTAGAGCTCTCTAAGTCAACTGGTTGAGCTGTGATGATGATTTCATTGGAGATAACTTTATGGCCAAAACAGCCACTTTACACTACCTTTCGATACTTAACAACAACATACAGGCACACACGAACAAGCGACGCTCTCTTTCTTGTGGCCGGAGATGCGGGGCGTCGGTCCAGCCGGCTGTTGTTTACATGCGTCGGACCGACGCCTCGCACACGAAGCTCACAAGCTTTCAACCACTGGGCGTTCAAGAGCCCTTCCGGGTACCTGTTATATGCTTTTTTATGGGCGTTCAAGAGCCCTTCCGTGGTGAGAGGGTTAATGCCAAGTTTTCATAATTAACAACACATTTCTCTATAAAATCTACGTAATAACTGAGTAACCAAGATACTAACATAGCAATTTACCATCAGCTGGAAAAAAATAGAGTATACTGTAGTACAAATTATATTCAAGTAATGTATTGCGAAATACTGTACATTAACCTTAAAGGCTAAATGGGGGAAAACAGAATAATTGTCGCTGTCTAAGGTCGTTACCATAGGATTTTTTGTTTTACTTACTTAATAAAGTAAAAGTAAACTGTAAAATCAACAATAGAGTTCTATTGTGGATTGTGTTCTTTTATTTAATAATTTTCATTTTAGTAAGCGTTGTTTTCCACATAGCGATTTTGATAATTTAATTTGACTTTATATTGTCCTTGTCCCAATTTTGGTTAGTTTAGTTTGCAAGTTTTACATTTTAATTAGTCTTATAAGAAAAAAATATGATTGTTTCATATAGGTTTGCATTAGCATATAGGTATAAACATAACATTAACTCACCAAGTAGCGTTTTAAACTTCTCTTTAGGAAATCTGGGTTCGTCTCTGTGTGGTGCAGGTATGGGGATCTTGACCATACCATTACTGTTGCTGCTGTCGTAGTACTTCCCTCCTCCACCCTCCTTACTAACCCTACAAAGGAACACAAGTATTATAGTATTCATATTTGTTTTCACCAACCCACCAATTAATTTACAAATAATCAATAATTAGTGAAATCAATGAATACATGTGGTACTCCAAGGACTCGAACCTAGGATACTCACACCGAAATTCCGCACTCTAAGCATTAGGCTACTCTACTACAAACAGGGAAGGGGCAAGATAATTCATTTATCTAGACATAAATTGAATGGAGAATGCTTGTGAATAGTTGAGTGAACACGTGGTCATTTGGAGTAAGGGGTCTGGCGCAAGTTGGACTAGAGAATAGTCCATCAGGTGCCTGGCCCGGGGAGACGATTAATATGAAGGGTGCGCCTGGAAGTGTGGTGGGAGGGCTTGTGGCTTTGGCTCCGCTGCATGTCTGCCTGCCGAGATCGGAACCTCTCCGGGTGGTCGGGGGCCGGGGAGTGCTGGAGCGACCTTGGTGACCCTGGTCTCTGGGTCTTCTCCTGGGTGACCTGGATGTGTGTGAGTTTGTGCTTTTTATCTGTGTTTATTTGTTGTTTTTGTGTTTTCCCTGTTCTTGCTCTGTCTTGAGTCGGCTACCCCCAAAATGGGGATTGGGCCTGAGCAGATAGATAGATAGATAGATAAATTTTATGATCTTAAGTAAAAACATTAAGCGTGACACTTTGCTCCCAGAGGAGATGGCATAATATTGACTCATTTGTGGTTGATGTAGATATAATTAAGTGTATCGCTATTAACGCCCACAAAATATAGCCTAATATGGTCTCATTTGTGGTTGATGTAGATATAATTAAATGCATCGCTATTCATGCCCACAACTGTGCAAAGATAAATAAGGCAAACTGTGTTGGTGGTATAATGCTTTAGATGCTATGTTCTGGGCATGGTGTCCCAAGTTCGTATCCCGGGAGGACCATATGCTTTCAGTAATTTATTCAAGTGCATTGGGGTTTGTAATGAAGGATTAATGATAAGAACGGAGGGTTCCTTAACCCGTACTGTACCATAGGATACAGTAATAAAAGTCCCCAGCAGCCCCAAGCAATGTGGCCAAAATGGCAGGAGAGACCACCTCCAGAGATGAGGCAACACTGGCCCTCCCACCCTTCAGTGGGTCTCATATAAGCTGAGAAGTGTTGCCATAACGGGGGCAGTGCTCACACGGTTGTGGTAACTGGTACAGCCTTGTACAGACAGTTACAAGGAAAGTACATTACTGACGACTATATCCGTCACTGGGACTGGGGAGTTACTTATCTACTAACGACTATAGTCGTCTCTGGGATTAGAGGGGTTAATCCTATACAAATTGTGCATTGTACAAAATCTCCAACTACAAGGGGCGTGTGGATCAGTCTGGCTTAGCTCTGACAGGTAACTTATCAAAGGTAAACAACCCTGTAACTAAATCCTATGCTGGAGTGGCCCATTAGTGTTATGGCACCTCATGTAAGTACCGGTATTGTGCTGCAGGGTGTCAAACCAAGCAGAGTCCATTATTTTCAGTCTTTATTATTGTATATGTTAAGATAGAGATATAGAGTGCCTCCAAAGGGATCTAGATACCTTACACGAATGGTCAGTAAATTGGCAGATGAAATTTAACATTGACAAATGCAAGGTATTAAAGATAGGGAAGATGCATACAAATGTTAAATATAAACTAGCTAATGTGGAATTAGAAAACTCTAGGTGTGTTTGTTAGCAATGATTTGAAGCCTAGACAACAGTGTATAAGCGTTCGAAACAAGGCAAACAGGATTCTCGGGTTCATCTCAAGGAGTGTGAGTAACAGAACTGCTGATGTTATCTTAAAACTTTACTTGTCATTAGTGAGACCCCATATGGATTATGCTGTTCAATTTTGGTGTCCTTATTACAGAATGGACATAGATTCATTGGAGAGAGTACAACGTAGAATGACAAAAATGATCCATAATATTAGAAATCTTCAGTATAAAGAAAGGTTGAAGAAATTAGGCTTACATTCGTTAGAGAGACGCAGAGTTAGAGGGGATATGATAGAGGTGTTCAAGTGGGTTAGTGGGATTAACAAAGGGGACATGACAAATGTACTAAAGCTCAGTGATAGCGAAAGAACTCGTACCAATGGTTTCAAATTAGATAAATTTCGTTTCAGAAAAGATATAGGCAAATATTGGTTTGGTAACAGAGTTGTAGATGGGTGGAATGGACTACCAAGTGCTATAGTGGGATTAAAAACGATAGGGAGCTTTAAGATAAAATTGGATAAGCATATGGACGAGAAGGGTTGGGTGTGAAGGGGGATCAGCAGGGTTGGGCCAATCAGCGCTCTGCAGACCCCCGTAATCCTGCGTTAATCTCTAACCGTTTTGGTAAGATGATCCTCAGGGTATTAGAGTGTTGAGCCTATAATTGGGCTTTGAAATTGAACTGGGGTTGTGTGGGACAGGGATCTGCCTCGCTTAGGCCAATCGGCTTTCTGCAGACTCCCATTTTCTTATGTTCTTATGTTCTTATAAAATTATGGTTTATATTTTGAATTATGTCTGTGGAAGTGCTCTGAACCTGTATTTTCCTGTTCCCAGGAAAATTGCCATGGGGTACAATCATAAATGCACAGCAATCATCGGAGTAGCACTTACCTTACCTTATGATACCTTATGATGTGTTCGCCACTCTTCTAGCGGCACCAAGGAGCGCTACGCCCCTCGTTATGGGTGGTGATTTGGTGCAGTAGACTGTTTGAAGCGACAGCTCGCTCCCTTACGAGGATGGGCTCGTCTGGCACCTTTTGCAATTCGACATCCAGGGCTCTCTTGAAGCTGTCTAACGAGACGTCCCTCATGTCTCTTACTCGCCGTGGGAGTTTGTTGAAGAGACGTGGGCCTCTGTGTGATAACCAGCCCTCTCGCAGAGAGCCCATAGCACCCCTGTTATTCATCCGGGGGATTTCGCATTCCCAGCCTCTCCTATCACTGAATTTCATGACTATCGGAGTATGTAGGTTTGGTACTAAACCCTCTGCGATTTTCCAAGTGTATATTATTGGGTAACGTTCTCTTCTACGTTCCAGTGAGTACAGATTCAGTGCTCTTAAACGCTCCCAATAGTGTAGCTGTTTTATCGAACTTATATGCGAAGTGAAATTTCTTTGTACACTCTCTACGTCATTTATTTCACCTGCTTTGTATGGGGATGTTAATACGCTACAGTATTCAAGCCGCGGTAGCACTAGAGATTTGAAGAGCGTTATCATAGGTAATTCACCGCGTGTTTTAAAAGTACGCAGAATCCAACCCGTTAGACGTTTCGCAGCCGTGGCGGCTGGTTATGTACTTTGAAACCCATATTTTCAGACATTAATACCCCAAGGTCTTTCACACTGTCTTTCCGTTCTATTATGTGGTTAGATTCTGTTAAGTAATTTGTAATTTCTTTAACACCATTATTATCTCCGTACTGTATTAATTGGAATTTTTCTTCATTGAATTGCATGTTGTTTTCCCTGGTCCACTGGAACACTACATTCATGTCTTCTTGCAGTCGGCCCGTGTCTTCTTGTGTGTTTACTATCTTGCTTAATTTTGTGTCATCAGCAAAAGACGACACCGTACTGTGTCTGGTGTTGGTATCTATGTCGCAAATTAGTATGAGGAACAGAAGGGGCGCTAGCACTGTTCCTTGGGGCACTGAGGTTTTGACATCCGAAGGCTCATATGTGAGTTGGTTTACTGCTACTGATTGTTTTCGGTTTACGAGGAAATTGTATATCCACCGTCCGATTTTCCCAGTTATACCTTTTGCTTTCAGTTTGTGGGCTATTATACCATGGTCACATTTATCAAATGCCTTAGCAAAATCGGTGTAAATGACATCCACTTTTTCTTTTCTTCTAGCGCTTTAAGAATTTTGTCATAGTGTTCCAAAAGTTGTGAGAGACATGATCTTCCCGCTCTGAACCCATGTTGACCGGTGTTGTGTAGATCATTTGTCTCCATGAATGTTGAAATTTTGCTTCGCAGGACTCGCTCGAAAACTTTAATGATGTGAGAGGTTAGAGCTACCAGGCGGTAGTTTTTTGGTAGTGCTTTACTCTCTCCTTTATGCAGTGGGGCAATTATTGCGTTTTTCAAGCTATCTGGTATGTCACCAGTGTCTAGACTCCTTCTCCACATTATAGCCAGGGGTTTTGAGAGGTTTTCCTTACATTTCTTCATTAGGATCGAATTCCATGAGTCCGGGCCTGGTGCCGATTGGGATGGCATGTTGGAAATGGCCTCTTCTATGTCTTTTGGACCGAAATCAATATCCAGCATCTGAGGGGTTTCCGTGGGGGAGGTTTCCATGAAAAATATATTTTGGTCTCTGATGACTTTTGTTTCATCAGGCTCACTGAATGCCATTTCATACTGCCTGCTTAAGAGTTCGCTCATTTCCTTTTTGTCCCCTGTGAAAGAGCCGTCCCCTTTGCTCAGTGGGCCGATGTTTGATGTTGTTTTAGCCTTTTGTTTGGCGTATGAAAAGAAGTATTTGGAATTTTCCTTTATACCTGCAATAGCTTTCCTCTCCTCTTCCATATGTTGTAGTTCATATGATATTCGTAGCCTTTGTTCAATTTCCACAATTTCTCTATCTATTTCGGCCTTTTGCCTATCCTGTAGATTTTTGATGTGTGCGTCATCGTGCGAGTAATTTTCTTCTTCTGTACAGCCTCCTCCTTTCCCGATCTTGTTTGCTTCTTTGTTTTGTTTGTCTTGCAGGTATATGGTGGCTACAGATTTGGGTCATGGTTTCTGTTATTAAGACTAGACATTCTGCTGGTGTCAGGTTATTCATTAAATCTTCCCATTCTATTTCCTCCATTTCTTGATTTACCTCTTCCCACCTAATGTTTTTGTTATTGAAGTTAAATTTACTGAAGGGGCCGGTTTTTGTTCTCGATTCTGAGGTTGTCTGTACACTTTCTAAGGTTGTTTTGATCTCAATTAATTTATGATCTGAGTATGTTGTGTCCGATATGTTAATGCTGTGTACTAGAGAGTCGTTGTTAGTGAAGACCAGGTCTAAGATATTGTTTTCCCGTGTGGGTTCAGCAATATGTTGGGTAAGACGTAAAAAAATCGCAAAGTTCAAAAAGCTCTCTCGTATTAGTATTTGCTTCTCCGGTGTTATTTGCCACTAACTGGTTTTCTAGTTGTCTCCATTTAATGTTGGTAGGTTAAAGTCTCCTAGCCATATAATATTTGGTGTTGGGTTCCCAGGGTTTCCACTTCTGATTTTATTTTGTTGAGCTGGGTTTTGAATTCTTCTCGGGATGAGTCTGGAGACTACTGTAAACCTGTAACCAAAAACATGACAAAAACACCTTAACCCTTTGAGTACCAGCAACGTCGTTTATATTTGATTTCAGCTAAATTTAGACGATTTTATTAAGCTTAAGAAGGATATATTGTAGCTGAAAGGATGAATGGAGATAGTCTATAGCCTTTTTATTGGTAGACGGCCTTCCTAAACTGAATTAAATTGTCTAATAGTTGCCAGAATCTGATGAAAAAGACGTCCCTGGTACTGTATGGGTTAACCCGGGAACTACGGGGAGACTCTTAAGAGTTCCCCCGGCGGACTGCGGGAAGACTCTTAAGAGTAAGGGAAAACAAAAAAATCCATTTAAAACACCCCCAAATTTTTTTTTATTTTTTTTTTTTTATTTTTTTTTTTTTTTGCCCCTGGGCCATGCCAAATATCACTCCTCCACCTCCCCTCCTTCCCCACTTTCCTCCCCTCCTTCAGTTATCACATATTTTCCCTGTTATTCTCTTATTCTGTGGTCTATTTTCGTGCTAACATTAGCGAGTTGGTAGCAGGGCGTTGTCATCACTGTTACCAAGCGTGGGAAAGAGCAAGAGAGAGACTATTGCGTAACAGTGTCTCTCCAGACAAGGGGAGGGGAGGAGGGCAGGGAGGTTGCCTCAGCCATACATTATGTAACTCCCGGCCTGTATCGCCGATTTTGACCATCCAAACACTGTTTCCACTTGTTTTATTGTTGTAACAGGTTAATACCTTTATAATCAACCTATAATAGGCGCATATGGATAAGTATTAATGCTATTTATGGTAAAATAACGATGTTAGTGATGGGAACAGCTCAAATACGTCAGCACAGGAGTGTGGTGTCTCATACCCCCCATGCGCACTTCTTAGGTTAAGTAGAACTCCATTCATGACAAATATGAGGCAGAGGAGACAATTCACAAACTTAACTTTAAAAAAAAAAATATATATTTAATCATGAGGACTGTAAACTAACCCATTGGTGTTGACATAGGAGTCATGGTTGGCAAGGAGTGGTTGTCGCTGATATACGTCGTGTGTCATGTGGTGGCAGGGGTCGGGGTCATCCACCACACTGCTCGCACTGCTACTGGTACCACTCTTACTTCCGCAATACTGGTGGTTGTGGTGGGAGTGGTTGTGGTGGGAGTGGTTGTGGTGGTCCGCGTCAGTGTTGTTGTTACTCTCACCTACCGACCCATACCGCCCGCCCTCACCACTCTCGCCCAACACCATCCTGCAAAAACAACAACAAGCAAAATATATAAATATACAACAACTGCCTAGTGTAAAAAATGGTATACAATATTGTAATGCCGACTACTGTATAAAAAATAACTAATAATTAGCAATGTCGCGCTACATTTGCCATTGGCAGAGCTGCATATATCTCGCGAGAGATAAGGTGAGAGTCTCAGTGCCTCGGCAGACGTGCTGGAGAGCGGACGGGAGCTTGCCGCGCTCCCGCTCACTCACACTCGTCTCCACAGGCTTTAACCCGGGAACTGCGGGAACTCCCGCTCACTCACACTCGTCTCCACAGGCTTTAACCCGGGAACTGCGGGAAAACTCTTAAGAGTCAGAGAAAAAAAAAATCAACTTTAAACATCGATTTTTTTTTTTTTTTTTGCGGGCCATGCAAAATATCACTCCTCTACCTCCCCTCCTCCTTCAGTTATCACCTTTTTTCCCTGTTATTCCCTTATTCTGAGGTATATTTTCGTGCTAACATTAGCGAGTTGCAAGCAGGGCATTGTCAACACTATTAGCAAGCGAGTGCGAGAGAGAGAGAGAGAGTATCGATCGACTGTGTCTCAGTGGCCTTGGGGGAAATTGGCGGGAAAGCAGGTTGCCTCACCCATACATTATATAACTCGCGGCCTGTATCTCCGATTTTGACCATCCAAACGCTGTTTTCACTCGTTTTATTGTTGTTTCAGGTTAATACCTTTATAATCAACCCATAATAGCCACGTATGGATAAGTATTAATGCTATATATGGTAAAATGAATATTTTAGTGATGGAAACCGCTCAAATACGTCGGCACAGGCAGAGGTGTCTAATTACCCCCATGCGCACTTCTTAGGTTAATGGGCTTTAAATTGCAGTAAATTACCAGGCGTTCCAGAACGAGTCCCGCAAGGAAAGGGTTAATAGAGGTTTTCATCTTATCTTGATAAACAAAATACATAGAGATAGGCCTACATAAGTTCGTATCCCAGTTATTACATAAATTTGATCGCACATCTTTACACAGCCTCATATAAGGATGGGGGGAAATGTAAGTAGTAGTAGTAGTAGGGGGTGAGGAAGTTAATTGTAGGAGATGTAAAGGCATCAGAGCTTAAGGAGAGGTTATTAGTTTCTTCCCTAGACCTCCACCAAGCTTAAAATTACACCCCCTAGACCCCCTTTCAAGATAAATTTGTAATTTTTCTGTCGAATAATGCCCCGGCCTTCTTCTTAAATTACAGGTTGGCTATCGCTCACTAGGTAAAATTTGACACCTAAATGTCATGAAAGGTCTTAACCCGTACAGCCCCAGCGACGCGTCGGCGATGTATGTAACGCACAGCACCAGCGACGCGTCTGACGCGTCACCCTAATTGCGCCAACCGTAACCTCAGGTGTAGCCACTCAAGAGGGCTCAGATTTGTATGGGAACTGTGTACGTATCCCACGCAACCGTGCCGATGGTTGAAAACTCTCAAAGTCCACGTGCGTGCGCGTGAGCGCGCAATAATCTGTTTTTTTGGGGTAATTGCCTTCAATTTTTTACTCTTGTAAAATACGTTTTCGGGGGCTCTGTAGGACCATTCTTTAAGCTTTTTGAGCGGTTTTTCGTGGTTTTTCCTTCATTCCTAACCCATTCGCTATTGTTTCTGGAATAAAACCATTTTTTGAAAACCGGCCGGGTTCTGGTGAACAAACATTACAAAACTAGCCGGGGCTCCACGGGTTAAAATTGACAGAAATGGGGCGAAAATTAATAAAATCACCAAACTAATGGGGCGAACATCTTAAAATCTCAAAAGCAATGGGGCTAAACATGAGGGAGAAAGGGGTCCAGAAAAAATCCCTTGTGGAAATCTTCCCTTAACTCATAAGCTGCGCAGCTATGGTATTTGAAAGTGCCCGCCATGCGAAGGCATTTAGTACTTACATTCCTAACAAAAATCGTCAATTTACCATAAGCCTATACAGTATATAATTAATACTTATCCATATGTGCCTATTTTACTTTTAATATGAACATATGAACATTGGAAAGCAATAAAACAAGTGGTAACAGCAATTGGCTGGTGAAAATCGTATATTTTAGCCCCACGGTCGTAATCTGACCTTGACCGGCGAGAGAGAAACCCCCTCCCTCTCTTGTGTCTGGCATGGTACTGAGAGACCAGGAGAGCTCTCAGATTGGCTTAGAGGGTCGGAGATACACTCCTCCATCCTCCCCCTCTCTCCCACCCGTCCTCACACGAAAATACTCGATAAATATAGGGAATAATAGGGAAAATACCGGATAATTGAGGAGGGGGGGAAAAGGAGGGGAAGTGGGGTGGGGTTGGGACACATGTTTTTTTTTCTTCTATATTCCAACTACTTCCTCTCGGGCATAGGCTGAGAGCCTGTATATTCAACCGTTATGAACGGTGAAGCACGTGAGGTTTCGTTCCAGTCTAGGGGGTGAGACATGTGAAGCACTTTTTAGCTGCAACCAGCCCCTGCCATCTTGCCTTTGCAGGATGCATGGGGTTTAGTTGTTCACTCACAGCTCGAAGCTGCCCCATCTCTGAAGCTGCCTCGGTCCAGTGCTTCACTGTCTCACCTCCCAGACTCGGACCCTCACTCTCAGAACGTCACCTATTGAGCAATGAACTCACTAGACATTGTCCCCCTGTAGCATATTTTGAATATCGGAATATTCATACAGTGCTATTTAATCAGGGAGCAATGAGGGAATTTATTTGGCATTTCGGTGGGCTTTGTGGTAATGCACGGATACTAGGTAGGGTGAAGGTGGGGTGTAACGAACATGGGGGTGAAACGAACAGTGTCCATAATTTCTGCCCTATCAATAATAAAATAGTTTCCCCATCTCAAAAGAAGAAAACGGATAGCTTGAGGATGACGGCAAACTATTGTATACATCGCGACGGACGGAGTTTTCAGGTCAGTTTTCTATTTTTTAGGTGATCGATGTTATATTTCGCGTTTCTAATACTGTATAGTGTTTCTTGACTGAAAACGTGCCGATTCTAGTGGTGGGATGCTTAACCTAACAAGTACGCATGGGGGTAATTGGAAACGTCCCCCTGTGCTGACGTATTTGAGGTGTTACCGTCACTAAAATATTCATTGTACCATTAATACTTATCCATATGCGCCTATTATGGGTTGATTATAAAGGTATTAACCTGAAACAACAATAAAACGAGTGAAAACAGAGTTTGGATGGTCAAAATCGGAGATATAGCCCGCGAGTTGTATAATGTATGGGTGAGGCAAGCTGCTTTCCCGCCAATTTCCCCCAAGGCCACTGAGACACAGTCGATCGATACTCTCTCTCTCTCTCTCTTGCATTCGCTTGCTATCAGTGATGACCACACCCTGTAACCGGATTTCTAATGTTAGCACGAAAATATACCTCAGAATAAGGGAATAACAGGGAAAATAGGTGATAACTGAAGGAGAGGAGGAAAGGAGGGGAGGTAGAGGACTGAGATTTTGCATGGCCCAAGGGCCAAAAAAAAAAAAAAAAAAAAAAAATTCTATGTCAAAAGTTGATTTTTTTTTTCTCTGACTCTTAAGAGTCTCCCCGCAGTCCGCCGGGGGAACTCTTAAGAGTCTCCCCGCAGTTCCCGGGTTAATAGTGAAATGTACGTGGCTACAATGATATCTGGTGAAAAAGGCTGCCATTCAGAAATTTCCTTCAGTATCATGAATGTTTACACATGATGGGGGTGTACCGAATGGGTGTGTACCGAACACCCCCAATTTAAATAACCACCCAACAAAATACCTACCTGATGACTCCATCCATCGCCATCTGGAATCTACCCATTTTCTTCTTTAGGTTCGTTGGGGAACCTATTTTGTTTTTGATAGGGCAGAGATTATGAATATTCGTTTCACCCCCAAGTTCGTTTCACCCCCATTTTTTTTACCCCCTCCTTACCCTATAGCCATATTTGTAGGGCAGGTGGTTAATAAAGTTGTTAGTAATTTTCTTTGAATATTTTATTGGAGACAAACAGTTTTTACATTCTCACTATACATTATATTAGTGAAAATTATGGTATTCGGATCACCCCCATGCCCTGTTCGAACCACCCCCTCTATAGGTGTACCCCTTTGGAAAAACTTAAATAAGTGGACCTTAACTAATTCTTACATTATTAATAAAAATCACCATGATAGGTCTTGACCTATACTGTAGTTACTTGTACTACCACTATTTTTCCATAAAGTTTGTTACCTGATTTTTGGTGAATATTTTATCCACTAATAGTGCAGATCACCCCCACTTCACCCTACAGCAAAAATTCCATCTCAATAATATCTTCCCATTGACATATCGGGATTTGAACCCGGGTCCATTGGATTACCAGTCCAGTGGCAAGACCACTCCACCAAGTAATGGAGGGGAATGATCTCACCTAATCACAAATTGCTTTGTTTTGAGTTCCATTTTTTTTTTTTTTTTTTTTTTAGGCCTTAACCCCCTCCAGCTCCTTTTCACTTGATCGCGTGGTAAGCACGCCGGGCCAAGCAGCTCTAAAACGCTATCGCGTGATAACTCCTGAGTCCTTGAAACACACAGGCTGGGAAATTAGTGGGAAAATTCTGTTGTTACCAGATCGTCCTGAGATTTTGCATGGTGTTAGGCTAAGCAGTAATGTGTATGTATATATGGCAACAGTGTAGGAATGACAGGGAATATGAAGAGGAGGTTCCTTCCAAAAAATCTCCTTAGTATCACCGAGCCAGGTAGGCTACTCTCGGTGGCCTCGGCCAGGCAGCCTGTGAGGACGACTCTTGGGCCCTTTATATCAAACACCCGCCAAGTTTGCCCTGTAGGTCAGAAATGAGCCATTTTTGATGGAATGCAGTGAATCTCAGTGCTTGTATAACCCACCTGATCGAATATGTGTGTGTGTTTCTATTTCATCGATTACAGTGGAGTGCATTGCGTGATTGTGTGGTGAGATAGATATTTTAGTGTTAGACAGGAACGCTTAGGTGAGCCTATAAATACCAGATATATTTTCAATTAACTTAGTGATTATATTGACAGGTGGAACTAGAATTTCGGCAATTTTTTGTCGATTTTGGCAATCATTATTCGATGGTCTATAGTACAAATGGAAACTATTTTTTTTGGCATTTATTTTTATTGTTTGGCAATTTTTTGCCAGAAAGTGGTATATCAGTCGCTTTGAATGTTTATAGCAGGTATATGACCACGTGAAGTGCCACTTGTGATTTTTTTCGTCAATTCTCCCACTATCATTTACCCATCTTCATCGCCTATTTTGTTTTATCTATTCATCTCTCTCCCTCTCTCTTTGTCTCTTGCCGAGTGTGTGTGCGCAACTGCCTCAGATTATTGCCGTATTCTCGTGTTTTCATATCTTGCGATATAGGCTATCGTTTTTTCATTCTTTATTCCTCCTCCAACAGTTGCACCACCTCCCTTTCCCACACGTACACACTCGCACCTAAACACAGACACACAACAACACGCACACACTCAATTACAATAATCACACACATAACTACACTCATCTCTCTTTCTCTCTCTAAAATATATATATATATATATATATATATATATATATATATATATATATATATATATATATATATATATATATATATATATATATATATATATATATATGTAGAGAGAGAGAAAGATAACTTAGAGCAACCCATCAAATTGACCCAAACCAGATTTCCCAAAAGCCTTATACACAAGGTTTCTATATAGTACCGTGATGGGTGGAAAGAAACGATCGAGCCGTCTTGTTTGTTACGAAAATTAAATTAAATTATTACCCCCCCAAGCTAAAAAAAAAGTATGCGCCATAGTATATAGATAGGTTAGATAGATAGACCTCCCCCCCCCCCCTAGCATTTTATTTGTCTATGTGGATGAGGGAGACAAAAGGCAAAACTGCCTGTGACGGGTGCCTCCCGTGTTGACCAATAAGTCACAGGTAGACAGCAACAAGGTGTTTTGCATGTACGGAGAGTGTGTGTGTGTGACGTAGTGGTGGTGGTGGCCTAGAGGAGGCGGCCTTGAACAGTAAACTATCTTGTTATTCCAACACAAACGCACAATTATGGGGACCCACTTCGTTTTTTTCTCTCTTTCTATTGGTTGTATCCATTCGGCACCATTCAGCCTACTGTTTTAAGACGTTTATCCCCATCCAGGTGTAGATTTTTCCTGGCGAGCGGTAGCGAGCCAGCATATTTAAAAAAAAATTTTTTTTTAGACCAGGCTACATTTGTACATTTTTCGATAGAAAAATCCGGCGGAGCCGGATGTATCCATACAATGCTGGCTCGCTGTCGCTTGCCAGGAATAAATCGGCACCTGGATGGGAATAAACGTCTCAAAACAGTAGGCTGAATGGATACAAGCCAGAGAAAGAGAAAAGGAGAGAAAAAAAGCATGTTGCCCCCCTTAACCAATAAGTCCCAGGTAGATAGCAACAAGATGGTTTATATGTGAGGGAGGGACGTGTGTGTGTGTGTGACGTAGTGGTAGTGACCCTGTCTACAGGAGGAGGCCTTGGACAGTCAGTAACTCTTGTCATTCAAACACAGTCGCACACAATTAAGAGGACGGTAGTTGCTTTTCCTGGCCACTCTCCTCCCTCAGGTTAAACCCCATTAATTTTCAGGATTTAAGACGTTCGGCCCATTACTTTGCCGATTTAAGACCTTTCGTGCCAATTAGGAGTCGATATTTTACTGGCAAGCGATGGTGAGCCTGTAATTCTAGGAGGAATCGGCCTTCGGCCGGGACATTTTTCTGCCGGAAAATGTACAAATTTATCTGGAGGTGATTTTAGGGGGTGTATTTTTAAGCTTGATTGAGGTATAGCGAGGTTACTATACAATAAATAAATACGTAAAGTAAATACAACAAATAACACTACAAACTATCTATGTATATATCTATCTATCTATCTATCTATGTATCTATCTATCTATCTATCTATCTATCTATCTATCTATATATATATATATATATACCGGTATATATATATATATATATATATATATATAGATAGTGTGTGTGTGTGTGTGTACTTACTCTAGTTGTACTTACTCTAGTTGTATTGCGGGAGTGAGCATGCTCGTTATTTCCCGCCTCCTATATGTGTAGGTGTTATATGTATCGTTGGAATGGCTGTGGATGTGTGTGTAGTCTGTATTTTTAGCCAATTGGCGACATCGGAAACGAAGGCTTAGGGTGGATCTGTATGGTACCATTTTCACTATAGACAGTACCGTCTCGCCCGAAGGCTTAGGTAGCCATCAGCTTAGGTGAACCATATGATACCCATCTCGCCTTGTACCATTTTTGCCAACCCCAGATGGGACGTCACAACGTCGTCCACTTATTCCAGGTACCTATTTACAGCTAGGTGAACTGAGGCTAACACATGAAAGGAGACAAGCCCAATTTGTCTCCGCCCGGCCGGGGATTGAACCCCCGACCCCTCGTGTGTGAGACGAGAGCTCTACCTACTAGGCTACGGGCTGTGTGTGTGTGTGTGTGTGTGTGTGTGTGTGTGTGTGTGTGTGTGTGTGTGTGCGTGTGACAGTGTGTGTGTGTGCGCGTGTGCGTGTGACAGTATGTGTGTGGTTGTGTATGTAGGCTACAGTATATTTATAACTAATATAATCAGAGTTAAGTATCCCCCAGAGAGCCTGAATGTAAGGGTAGCTGCAACAATCTCTCACGCTTATACTGTAGCTGCTACATTGCCTGCACTTAAGGGGGGGATGGCCCTATTTATTCGCTTATTGTTATATCTTTGTATTATTTTTTGTTTCCTCCCTAGACTTCCTTCAAGCTGTAAAAAACACTCCCTAGACCCACCTGCAACATAAATTGGTATATTTTTCGGTAGAAAAATGTCCCGGCCGAAGGTCGATTACTCTTAAAAATACAGGCTCGCTATCGCTCGCCGGAAAAAAAATCTACACCTATATAGCACGAAAGGTCTAAATATTGACAAAGAAATGGGGCGTAGTCTTAAATTCGCCAAACTAATGGACCGAACTTCTAAAAATCAATGGGGCACACACGAAAGAGAGGGGGGGGGGCATAAATACCGGCCCATCCACCCTTAAGATAGATGATACAAACGGATATAAGCGTGCGATACCGAGTTCACCCCCGACCATTATAACGTCCTCATAGCTGTCATGTATTATCGCTCTAGTCATCTTCATATTTAAACCGGGGCAATTTTGTTTGAAGACTGGACTAAATATGAGAAGGAATACCAGAACATTAAAGAGGTACCGGTAGTGCATGTTTTTTGGTCTATATATCTATTTTTGAGTTTCCGCGCTAGAGCCTCCATCAAATTTATAAAAATACCCCCTAGACCCCCTTTCAAGATAATTTTGTAAATTTTTCGGTAGAAAAATTTCACGGCCACAGGCCGGGAAATTGTAGTTTGTAGTTTGTATAATCTCTCTCTCGTTGTAGTTTGTATAATTTTTCTCTCGTTGTAGTTTGTATAATCTCTCGTTGTAGTTTGTATAATCTCTCTCTCGTTGTAGTTTGTATAATCTCTCTCGTTGTAGTTTGTATAATCTCTCTCGTTGTAGTTTGTATAATCTCTCGTTGTAGTTTGTATAATCTCTCTCGTTGTAGTTTGTATAATCTCTCGTTGTAGTTTGTATAATCTCTCTCTCATTGTAGTTTGTATAATATCTCTCGTTGTAGTTTGTATAATCTCTCTCCTTACCTTTGGATACCTTTGGATGTGTTCGCCGCTCCTCTAGCGGCACCAAGGAGCGCGACGCCCCTCGTTATGGGTGGTGATTTGGTGCAGTAGACTGTTTGAAGCGACAGCTCGCTCCCTTGCGAGGATGGGCTCGTCTGGCACTTTTTGCAGTTCGACATCTAGGGCTCTCTTGAAGTTGTCTAACGAGATGTCCCTCATGTCTCTTACTCGCCGTGGGAGTTTGTTGAAGAGACGTGGGCCTCTGTGTGATAACCAGCCCTCTCGCAGAGAGCCCATAGCACCCCTGTTATTCATCCGGGGGATTTCGCATTCCCAGCCTCTCCTATCACTGAATTTCATGACTATCGGAGTATGTAGGTTTGGTACTAAACCCTCTGCGATTTTCCATGTGTACATTATTAGGTAACGTTCTCTTCTACGTTCCAGTGAGTACAGATTCAGTGCTCTTAAACGCTCCCAATAGTGTAGATGTTTTATCGAACTTATATGCGAAGTGAAATTTCTTTGTACACTCTCTACGTAATTTATTTCACCTGCTTTGTATGGGGATGTAAATACACTACAGTATTCAAGCCGCGGTAGCACTAGAGATTTGAAGAGCGTTATCATAGGCAATTCACCGCGTGTTTTAAAAGTACGCAGAATCCAACCCGTTAGACGTTTCGCAGCCGCCACTTTGACCTGGTTATGTACTTTGAAACCCATATTTTCAGACATTAATACCCCAAGGTCTTTCACACTGTCTTTCCGTTCTATTATGTGGTTAGATTCTGTTAAGTAATTTGTAATTTCTTTAACACCATTATTATCTCCGTACCGTATTAATTGGAATTTTTCCTCATTGAATTGCATGTTGTTTTCCCTGGTCCACTGGAACACTACATTCATGTCTTCCTGCAGTCGACCCGTGTCCTCTTGTGTGTTTACTATCTTGCTTAATGTTGTGTCATCAGCAAAAGACGACACCGTACTGTGTCTGATGTTGGTATCTATGTCGCAAATTAGTATGAGGAACAGAAGGGGCGCTAGCACTGTTCCTTGGGGCACTGAGCTTTTGACATCCGAAGGCTCAGAAGTGACTTGGTTTACTGCTACCGATTGTTTTCGGTTTACGAGGAAATTGTATATCCACCGTCCGATTTTCCCAGTTATACCTTTTGCTTTCAGTTTGTGGGCTATTATACCATGGTCACATTTATCAAATGCCTTAGCAAAATCGTTGTAGTTTGTATAATCTCTCTCTCGTTGTAGTTTGTATAATCTCTCGTTGTAGTTTGTATAATCTCTCTCATTGTAGTTTGTATAATCTCTCGCGTTGTAGTTTGTATAATCTCTCGTTGTAGTTTGTATAATCTCTCGTTGTAGTTTGTATAATCTCTCGTTGTAGTTTGTATAATCTCTCTCTCGTTGTAGTTTGTATAATCTCTCGTTGTAGTTTGTATAATCTCTCGTTGTAGTTTGTACAATCTCTCGTTGTAGTTTGTATAATCTCTCTTGTTGTAGTTTGTATAATCTCTCGTTGTAGTTTGGATAATCTCTCTCGTTGTAGTTTGTATAATCTCTCATTGTAGTTTGTATAATCTCTCGTTGTAGTTTGTATAATCTCTCGTTGTAGTTTGTATAATCTCTCTCTCGTTGTAGTTTGTATAATCTCTCGTTGTAGTTTGTATAATCTCTCGTTGTAGTTTGTATAATCTCTCTCGTTGTAGTTTGTATAATCTCTCGTAGTTTGTATAATCTCTCGTAGTTTGTATAATATCTCTTAGTTTGTATAATCTCTCTTAGTTTGTATAATCTCTCGTAGTTTGTATAATCTCTCGTTGTAGTTTGTATAATATCTCTCGTTGTAGTTTGTATAATCTCTCTCGTTGTAGTTTGTATAATCTCTCGTTGTAGTTTGTATAATCTCTCTCTCGTTGTAGTTTGTATAATCTCTCTCGTTGTAGTTTGTATAATCTCTCATTGTAGTTTGTATAATCTCTCATTGTAGTTTGTATAATCTCTCGTAGTTTGTATAATCTCTCTCATTGTAGTTTGTATAATCTCTCTCGTTGTAGTTTGTATAATCTCTCGTTGTAGTTTGTATAATCTCTCGTAGTTTGCATAATCTCTCTCTCGTTGTAGTTTGTATAATATCTCGTTGTAGTTTGTATAATCTCTCTCTCGTTGTTTGTATAATCTCTTTCTCGTTGTAGTTTGTATAATCTCTTTCTCGTTGTAGTTTGTATAATCTCTCTCTCGTTGTAGTTTGTATAATCTCTCTGTCTCTCTCTCGTTGTAGTTTGTATAATACCAAACTGACTGAACAATTGTGATAACACTTGGGGTTATTGTCTCCCTACTTCCCTTCCTATATATCTACCTTAATCCCTCCCTACCTCCCTCCATATATATCTACCTTAACCTCTCCCTACCTATATATCTACCTAAACCCCTCCTCCCTCCCTCCCTCCCTCCATATATATATATCTACCTCTCTGTTGGAATCCTTACTGTTTACATACTTCAAAGGCCCCATCTTGATAGAACATACATTGCAATCGTTTGTACTGTAGTTTAATACCTTCGGTTGCATAGGCTATATATAATATATATATACACGGTATACTGTATATTAACAGGAGATTACAAGCACTGGTAGTATATGGTAGTAGTAGTAGTAGTTGTTGTTGTTAATGGTACCTACTATTATCCACTGTGACCAACTAAGTCAACAAACTAGTGGGTTGGGTACCGTCAATGGTTCCATGTTAGTTGAACCAGTGCCACTTCAACCAGTGCCACTTTAACCAGTGCTAACTCAACCAGTGAGCATTTCAACCAGTGAGCATTTCAACCAGTGACCATTTTAACCAGTAACCTAACATAACCTAACTTAACCTAACCTAACCTACTGGTTAAAATGGTCACTGGTTGAAATGGTCACTGGTTGAAGTGGCCACTGGTTGAGTTAGCACTGGTTAAAGTGGCACTGGTTCAACTGACCGGTCACCACCGTCAATATATATCTTGCTTAATGTCCACATCCACATCCTCCTCCTCCTCCTCCTCCCACTTTCTAATCAGTTGCCTTCCTTATCACCACCGGGGGCTCTTATCAATAATGCCCTTATCTCTGCAAGTAGCGAATTGCCACTACTTGAAGCTACCTTCATGTCTTTCATACCGGTATACAGTATAGGGGAAGATGCAGTTCATGGAAGAAGTCATAGCTAAGACAGACACACACACATATACGCACTCACACACACACATATACACACCCACACACACATATACACACCCACACATATACAGTATACACACCTACCTAAGGTCACCTAAGGTTGTGTTCGCCACTCTCCTAGCAGCACCGAGGAGTGCGTCGCCCCTCGTTGTGGGTTGTGTTTTGGTGCAGCAGACTGTTTGAAGAGACAACACGCTCCCTTGCGAAGATGGGCTCGTCTGGCACTTTTTGCAGTTCGACATCGAGGGCTCTCTTGAAGTTGTCTAAAGAGACCCAGGTCTCTTACTCGCCGTGGGAGTTTGTTGAAGAGACGTGGGCCTCTGTGTGATAACCAGCCCTCTCGCAGAGAGCCCATAGCACCCCTGTTATTCATCCGGGGGATATTGCATTCCCAGCCTCTCCTATCACTGAATGTCATGATTATCGGAGTATGTAGGAATGGCACTAAACCCTCTGCGATTTTCCACGTGTATATTATTAGGTAACGTTCTCTTCTACGTTCCAGCGAGTACAGTTTTAGTGCTCTTAAACGATCCCAATAGTGTAGCTGTTTTACCGAACTTATAATTATGCGAAGTGAAATTTCTTTGTACACTCGCTAAGTCATTTATTTCACCTGCTTTGTATGAGGATGTTAATACGCTACAGCAATGGTTCCCAAACTTTTCCAGTACGTGACCCCTTTCAGTAGTACCAAACCTACCATGACCCCCACCTTTATAAGCCTTCCGAAAAAATACTAATTTCCAATGGCGCAGATATATTTTAAAGTTTAATCACAGCAGAGAACTCCTGGAACTCCTCTTTGGCTGCGGTGTTGTTGATGAGCTCCAAGAATTCCTCTTGTATGTCATCAGGAAGATCGTCCACAGTGCATATCATAAAAATAATCCTCAATCTTGGACCCTCCATGACCCCCAGAAAAAGGCTCATGACCCATTTGGGGGTCATGACCCGCAGTTTGGGAACCGCTGCGCTACAGTATTCAAGCCGCGGTAGCACTAGAGATTTGAAGAGCGTTATCATAGGTTCACCACGTGTTTTAAATGTACGCAGAATCCAACCCGTTAAACGTTTCGCAGCCGCAACTTTGACCTGGTTATGTTCTTTGACGGGGTTAAGGATGTCACGCAAGCTATTTTTCCGTTAATTTGCACAGACAATTTTAGTCTGGCATCTTCAAAATCTAAATTATATCAGAAATCAACCACCTAACATAATCTACCTTCAAACTATAGTCTGTTTCATTTCAACTGACGGTAAATTGCAAAGTTCCCATCAAGATTTATCAGTAATTTTGAATATTTTGTAGTGAAATATGGTGCTAACTATATAAACTTGGTCTAAATATGATACAGAGACATAGTAGTTTCTTATGTTTCCATCAAGTATCGATAAATTAGCTTTTAGGGGATTATGAAATAAAACCTACTTAAGTTTCCGATTCCAATGTGAAAGCCTCACAATATTACGAGAACAAACTTGTTCATCGAAAATTGCCGGGAAAAAATAATTGGTGTGACATCGACTTTAGATTCAAGGTGACGATGGAAGGTTGCCGGAAATATAATTGGTGTGACTCCGCTTTTGCATACGAGAGGAACTTGCAGGGTTGCCAAATCAAGGCCGCTAAATAGTAAATAAATGCCCAAAACCGCTAGAATAATGCCACAATCTCTACAATATCGCTCTAGAATGGCTCAAATCTACATAGTATCGCTAGGATTCACGTCTCTATAGTCTGTTCATCCTAGGTTGGGCAGAAATCGTAACCCCTAACCTCTGATAACTAAAAAAAGACAGAGTAATCGAGCTAATATTTCTACCAAATTGGAAGACTTGGCTAGGGAATAGGTGTGGCAATTGACAACGCATTTGCTCTAGCCCTTTTTGAGTTACAGAGGTTAGGATTACTTGCCCAACTTAGCATGAACGGACTATAGATGTAAACATTTGCCTCTGTAGCTAAATTGGCAACACTGCGAGGGAGGCAGGGATATAGTGTGATCATGTGATGCTCTATAAATAGCTATGGTGCAAGATAGAGAGAGAGAAGGAAGTTATGTTAAAGGTGTGTGTGTGTGTGTGTGTGTGTGTGTGTGTGTGAGAGAGAGAGCGGGGAGGGATGTTAAAGGTGTGTGTGTGTGTGTGTGTGTGAGTAAGAGAGAGGGGGGAGTGATGAGAAGGGATGTTAAAGGTGTGTGTGTGAGAGTGTGTATGTGTGTGAGCGAGTGGTTGGGTGTGTTGTGTGTGTGTGTTTGATGTGTGTCTATGTGTGTGTGTTTGATGTGTGTCTATGTGTGTGTGTGTGTGTGTGCGTATTTGATGTGTGTGTGTGTGTGTGTGTTTGATGTGTGTCTGTATGTGCGTTTATATGTGTGTGGGTGTGTGTTTGATGTGTGTGTGTGTGTGTGTGTGTGTGTGTGTGTGTGTGTGTGTGTGTGTGTGTGTGTGTGAGGTGACCTTGACTGAGAGAGAGGGTTACAGGGATTAGTCAGCATCTCACAGCTCACGCGGACCATTCCAAGGAGATACTCGATGCACAGTGCAAAATACTGTATCAAAAGTGAAAATCAGTTCCATCCGTGAGTGCTAAGTCAGAAAACTATACCCTGTTCCAAATAAGTAGCCGAAAACTCTCGAACGCAAAATTCTATAGCTCACAAATAACTATAGCCTACTTGGTTTATTTTCAACTGGCGGTAAATTGCAAAGTTCCCATCAAGATTTCTTAGTTAATTCGAAGATTTTGAAGTGAAATATGGTGTTAATGATATAAACTTGGTCTTAATATGATGCAGAGAACATAGTAGTTTCGTAGTTCAATTTACCGCCAGTTGAAATATAACCGACTATAGAGTAGTCAGAAGGGCCAGCCAGGGAATAAATAGGTTGGAAATTTACAGCCCATTTTATAAGGGGAGATGGGTCGTTTTTCTGGTCTCTCTTCTTCCTTATGTTTAGCCCCATTTGTTTTCAGATTTCAAGGAGATGTTTGCCCCATTAGTTTGTTGATGTTAAGACCTTCCGCATCATTTCCTTGTCAATATTATGACCTTTCGTGCTATTTAGGTGTCGATTTTTTTCCTGGTGAACGATCCTGTGAGCCTGTAATTTGGAAGAATCGGCCTTCGGCCAGGACTTTTTCCTACCGAAAAATGTTTAAATTTATCTTAAACGGGGGTCTAGTGGGTGTTTTTCAAAGTTTGGTGGAAGTCTAGGGAGGAAACTAAAATCATTATAACAAATATATAAATGAGGAAATAAAGAAGCCCATCCCCCCTCAACTTTAATCAAATAAAGAAGCCCATCCCCCCTCAACTTTAATCAAATAAAGAAGCCCATCCCCCCTCAACTTTAATCAAATAAAGAAGCCCATCCCCCCTCAACTTTAATCAAATAAAGAAGCCCATCCCCCCTCAACTTTAATCAAATAAAGAAGCCCATCCCCCCTCAACTTTAATCAAATCATCGAATGGTAACCGTAATTAATTAAGATAGGCATCATCGGACACCAACGTAATCATCGAATGGTAACCGTAATTAATTAAGATAGGCATCATCGGACACCAACGTAATCATGGAATGGTAACCGTAATTAATTAAGATAGGCATCATCGGACACCAACGTAATCATCGAATGGTAACCGTAATTAATTAAGATAGCATCATCGGACACCAACGTAATCATGGAATGGTAACCGTAATTAATTAAGATAGGCATCATCGGACACCAACGTAATCATCGAATGGTAACCGTAATTAATTAAGATAGGCATCATCGGACACCAACGTAATCATGGAATGGTAACCGTAATTAATTAAGATAGGCATCATCGGACACCAACGTAATCATGGAATGGTAACCGTAATTAATTAAGATAGGCATCATCGGACACCAACGTAATCATGGAATGGTAACCGTAATTAATTAAGATAGGCATCATCGGACACCAACGTAATCATGGAATGGTAACCGTAATTAATTAAGATAGGCATCATCGGACACCAACGTAATCATGGAATGGTAACCGTAATTAATTAAGATAGGCATCATCGGACACCAACGTAATCATGGAATGGTAACCGTAATTAATTAAGATAGGCATCATCGGACACCAACGTAATCATGGAATGGTAACCGTAATTAATTAAGATAGGCATCATCGGACACCAACGTAATCATGGAATGGTAACCGTAATTAATTAAGATAGGCATCATCGGACACCAACGTAATCATGGAATGGTAACCGTAATTAATTAAGATAGGCATCATCGGACACCAACGTAATCATGGAATGGTAACAATTAATTAAGATAGGCATCATCGGACACCAACGTAATCATGGAATGGTAACCGTAATTAATTAAGATAGGCATCATCGGACACCAACGTAATCATGGAATGGTAACCGTAATTAATTAAGATAGGCATCATCGGACACCAACGTAATCATGGAATGGTAACCGTAATTAATTAAGATAGGCATCATCGGACACCAACGTAATCATGGAATGGTAACCGTAATTAATTAAGATAGGCATCATCGGACACCAACGTAATCATGGAATGGTAACCGTAATTAATTAAGATAGGCATCATCGGACACCAACGTAATCATGGAATGGTAACCGTAATTAATTAAGATAGGCATCATCGGACACCAACGTAATCATGGAATGGTAACCGTAATTAATTAAGATAGGCATCATCGGACACCAACGTAATCATGGAATGGTAACCGTAATTAATTAAGATAGGCATCATCGGACACCAACGTAATCATGGAATGGTAACCGTAATTAATTAAGATAGGCATCATCGGACACCAAACGTAATCATGGAATGGTAACCGTAATTAATTAAGATAGGCATCATCGGACACCAACGTAATCATGGAATGGTAACCGTAATTAATTAAGATAGGCATCATCGGACACCAACGTAATCATGGAATGGTAACCGTAATTAATTAAGATAGGCATCATCGGACACCAACGTAATCATGGAATGGTAACCGTAATTAATTAAGATAGGCATCATCGGACACCAACGTAATCATGGAATGGTAACCGTAATTAATTAAGATAGGCATCATCGGACACCAACGTAATCATGGAATGGTAACCGTAATTAATTAAGATAGGCATCATCGGACACCAACGTAATCATGGAATGGTAACCGTAATTAATTAAGATAGGCATCATCGGACACCAACGTAATCATGGAATGGTAACCGTAATTAATTAAGATAGGCATCATCGGACACCAACGTAATCATGGAATGGTAACCGTAATTAATTAAGATAGGCATCATCGGACACCAACGTAATCATGGAATGGTAACCGTAATTAATTAAGATAGGCATCATCGGACACCAACGTAATCATGGAATGGTAACTGTAATTAATTAAGATAGGCATCATTGGACACCAACGTAATCATCGAATGGTAACCGTAATTAATTAAGATAGGCATCATCGGACACCAACGTAATCATGGAATGGTAACCGTAATTAATTAAGATAGGCATTATCGGACACCAACGTAATCATCGAATGGTAACCGTAATTAATTAAGATAGGCATCATCGGACACCAACGTAATCATCGAATGGTAACCGTAATTAATTAAGATAGGCATTATCGGACACCAACGTAATCAGATATCCTACCTACCTGGAGTTGTTGCAAAGATTAATTGGACCTAAAGTGTGGATGGTATAAATGGAGAATGGCCATTAATTAAACGAGGCAGCTAGGATAATCTAAGCTTATCACATTAAACGAGGCAGCTAGGATAATCTAAGCTTATCACATTAAACGAGGCAGCTAGGATAATCTAAGCTTATCACATTAAACGAGGCAGCTAGGATAATCTAATCTTATCACATTAAACGAGGCAGCTAGGATAATCTAATCTTATCACATTAAACGAGGCAGCTAGGATAATCTAATCTTATCACATTAAACGAGGCAGCTAGGATAATCTAAGCTTATCACATTATGTAACCTAGATTAACCAAAATAACTCTTCTCGGAAATAAGCGTACTGTAAAGTCAACACAAAATTACATGTTTTTTTATTAGGTCCTAATATTTAAAGGGGGGTAGGCTGGTTCGTCCTAAAATTAAAGGCTCGCTCTCGCTCGCCAGGAAAACATTGACACCTAAATGGCACGAAAGGTCTTAATATTGACAAAGAAATGGGGCGAAAAGTATTAAAATCGCCAAACTAACGGGCCTAACGTCTTAACATCTGAAAACTATTTGGGCAAACAAGAGGGAGAAAGGGGGCCAGACAAAAAAACATACCCCCTTAGTTATTCCCAGAATGCTCTCGTTTGAAGGAGACTTAGGCATCATTAAGGGGCCCACCTCGCTTTTATTACCTTTCTCTTCCTCTCTCTTTGGCTTGTATCCATTCGGCCCAATTCAGCCTACTGTTTTAAGACGTTTACCCCCATCCAGGTGTCAATATTTTCCTGGCGAGCGGTAGCGAGCCAGCATATATATATTTTTGTTTTGACAGCAAGCTAAATTTGTACATTTTTCGATAGAAAAATTTCTCCGGCGAAGCCGGATTTCTCCATACAATACTGGCTCGCTATCGCTCGCCAGGAAAAAATCGACACCTGGATGGGGATAAACGTCTTAAAACAGTTGGCTGAATGGGACCGAATGGATATAATCCAGAGAAAGGGAGAAAAGGAGAGAAAGAGATAAAAAGCAAGTGGCCCCCCTTAACGAAAACAAAGACGTAAACCCCTTATGTGTACAGGCGACGTATTATTAATTTGATTCTGGCTACTATTAGATAATTGTATTCAGTTTAATAAGGGCCTCCAGTAATTAACAGGCTTCGACCTATCTTACTTAACCCTTTTAATTACCACAGATCCTTCTTAAACTGCATGAAATCGTGTAAATTTAGCTAGAATAAAATAATATGAACATCGCCTGTACAGAAGGAGTACAAAGGAAGTACAAAGGAAATCAAGCAACAACATATCTAGTGACCCTTCTAGGTTGCTTGTCCTCCAAAACACTGAGGATCAAGTGTCCAAACAGTGGTTTAGAGTGGGTAAGGGAACATTGGAAAGGGAATTACTGCCCTGGAACTAATGTCCGTGGCAGGATTAGGAAGTTAGTAGAGGACATATGGGTTAGTAACTGAGGGGGGGGGGGATAAAATAAAGTTATTCATTTACAAACGCAGTCACTCGCGGGTTTGATGCGAGATATTTGTCTAGGCGGAGTTTAAATGAATCAACGGTGATGCAGTCTATAACGTTTCTTAAGGGGGTTAAACCAGGGCAGGTCAGGTGAAGGTATTGAGGGACAAGCCTTTACAACGGCACATCTCTTCTACATTTCGAAGTGTTGAGAGGGGAGAAGGGGTGTTGGAGAGAAAAAAAGCTGTTGGAGTGGCTTTGCTATGTGTGTTGCTAGGCTGTATACGTAATGGTGATGTCCCTCGATTGGGTGAGAGCATGGAAACACGTTAGGACGTACAACCACACCCACTAAATATGTTTGCCTTGGCTGGGATCGAACACAGGTCAAGCAACAGAAGTAGAAAACGCAGCATTAATGATAGAACATAAAAACAGCAGGAAACGGAACATATGACGAAAAAACAAAAGAAGTAAAAAACACAGCATAAATATTAGAAGATAAAATAGTAAGAATAGTCATCTAGAGGACACAGAAAGGAGTACAAGCAACAACAGAAGTTCACGACGTTCACACAGTTGCACAGTGTATTTTGATGTGATATTTGGGTGAAGAACAGTGAACAAATAACATGAATAGGGGAAGAAGAAGTGCCACCTGAAGTGGAAGTCGCAGCCGGAGAAGCCGAAGGAAGTGACGGCAAGCGTGAGACTTCTGAAGAATTTATGGGAGACAGTACCCCCCCCCCCCCACACACACACACACACACACCAGCTCCCTGCTCTTACTACAGCTGTGCTCTCTCTCTCTCTCTCTCTCTCTCTCTCTCTCTCTCTCTCTCTCTCTCTCTCTCTCTCTCTCTCTTTTCCAGGCACATAAGCGACGATGACAGTGGCTATTTTTTTTTTTTTTTGGGGGGGTGGGAGGAGGGTATTCAAGGTCTGGGCCTTAAGGGGAGGTTTTTAGTTTGTTCCCTAGACCTCCATCAAGCTTAAAATTACACCCCCTTGACCACCTTTCAAGATAAATTTGTAAATTTTTCGGTAGTAAAATGTCCTGGCTGAAGGCCGGTTCCTCTAAAATTACAGACTCGCTGTCGCTCGCCAGAAAAAAATAGACAGCTAAATGGCACGAAAGGTCTTAAAATTGACAAATGGAGCAAGCGTTTATAAAATCGTCAAACTAAATGGCAAACGTCTCAAAATCTAAAAAAAACCAATGGGGCTAAACATGAGGGAGAAAGGGGTCAAGAAAAATATCCCTCAAGTGGAAATCTCGCCTTAACCCCTTCTGTACCGGCGAAGTCTTTTCAATTTTATTCTAGGTACATTTAGACAATGCAATGAAAATGACAATGAAAATGACAACGGCAAACACAACCCTCAATAATAATATATCATTATCATAACCCCCGAGACGTTGCAGCAGATAGAGAATATATATATATATATATATATATATATATATATATATATATTGGACTGGAAATGTATACACAAAACAACATAGTACAATTAAACAAATATATGGTACTACAAAACATATCGATAGCTCTCAGTTGGAAGGACCATATTACCGGTACCAGTCTTGCTAAGGCAGCCTCCCAGAAGCTGGGTGTGCTCAACCGCCTTAGGGGGTTCTTTACCCCTGCACAGCTTCTTGCTCTGTACAGGGGCATAGTGCGTCCTTGTATTGAGTATTGAAAGGAAGGCCTTTCGTATCATTAACTCCCGTCCACTCACCAACTCTCTGCAATCTCTCTCTCTTCGCCGCAATGTTGCATCTCTCTCGCTATTCTATCGCTACTATAATAATCAGTGTTCCTCAGAGCTTTCCCAGTGTATACCACCTCCTTTACGTAGGTTACGTGGTACCCATCTTGCAACACAATCCCACCCCTACTCTGTGCAACTCTCCAACCCAAGAGTGAAACGTTACTCTGTCTTTCTTCTATTCAACAGCTGAGCTCTGGAACTCTCCCAGAATCAGTCTTTCCCTCTTCCTATGACTTAAATTGCTTCAAATTCCGTGTGTCCAGGCATTTTGGCTCTAACGTCCCTTGAGTTTGACCCTGTCACTGTTTCAACTATGGGGAGGCACTCGCTATAGGCAGTTCTGCCTTTTGCCTCCCTCACAGAAAAGAAAAAAAAAACATACTCTTGAATAATAGAAGGCCACATTCAAGGGTTCATAAACACTCACACACACACCGTAGCTCCTCTGACAGTTGATACATACACACACACACACACACCGTAGCTCCTCTGACAGCTGACACATACACAAACATATATTATAGCTCCTCTGACAGTTGATACATACACACACACATACACACACAGACAGACATACATATACACACACAACCTCACCCCCACAACTTTCATCCCCACCCTACCATCTCATCTCTCGCACCCTTTCTATTTAATTAACTTTTATTATTTCAAACGTAAAAGCTGGAGGAAATAATTTACATAATTTGTTTAGAGTGTGTTGTTCTACTACCGTATTAAGTTTTCTTGGGGATCAGAAGTAAGCTGGTAGCAAAGAAAACATCTATTTGTCGTCTTACTAATTATGTACCGGTACACCAAGATATATAGCCTATACAAAAATACTCCGTTCAGCATAAACAGTCCGTTGGTAGGGCAGAACTTGACAACACTGTTTAATGCTGGGGTCACACATTCACGTATATGCTCCCGTATGCTCCCGTACGAAGGTTTATTGATAGTTGGCAACCGAATACGTAAAACGTAAGGGCTTAGTACGCAAAACGTAAATGAAATTGTGTCTAGTCGTGGGGGTTGGTACGCATGGCGGGAGTAGCCACGCTGGTCTGGGAGGTGGTGGGTGCGGCCAAGGCCGCCCGGTATGTTTTGGATTTCGAATCAGATACGTGGCTCGCGCTCACGTATGTCAAAAGTCGGGAAATCATACGTCTGACCGGGCTAGCTGCTACGTCTTACGGGAGCAGCCCCGTAAGACGTAGCAGCTAGCCCGGTCAAACGTAAGCTTCTCCCGTCAACCAACTGTAAAATATTCCCATCAAACGGGAAAGTTTACGTTAGTCCGGCCGCATCTGGCAGAACCGCCGCACTGCGGGTTGGCGGCGGGAAGACGCGGCACCGTTGTACGGTGGGGACAACGGGACCAGCGGGGGACCAGCGGGGGACACTCCAGTCACACCTCTCACTACACCGGAGCAGCAACCAACAAGCCAACCCTGCCGAAAACAAATCGTAGCAGCGAAACGACTGCACCTATGGCTTTCATATTTTTACCACGTGTACCTTACCCTTTAAGCTACCCACCACAAAAATCCCAAATCCCTCCTCCCACCCACTCGCTGACTGTCGGTCCCGTCAGAAGGAAAAAAAAGGAAAATCTGTGGCGGCGAAACGACTGCACCAAACGGTTCCATATTTGTGTGACAAGTCCCTTACCCTTCTGCCTTCCCCCCCATCACACCCCCAACCACCCACTTCCAGCGTATCCGTACGAAGATAAGGAAAAAAAGGAAAATCCGTGGTGGTGAAACTACCTCACCAATCGGCTTCATATGTGTAACACAAGTAAAGTCAATTACCCTTCTACCTTCCCCCAACCAACCCCAAAACCACCCTCCCACCCATACATTCCGATACCATAAAAGTCTCTGTAGTCTATAGTGTCTTTTCAGCTACTTTCGGGACCATCGGGGACCTGATTTCTGGCGAGGGGAGTGTTTTTTTTACCATTATCCTTCCTCTCTCTCCCAACTTGATAGATTTAGCCAAAAAAAAAAAAAAAAAACTCTGGCACTGGCAGAAGCACACCGTCAAAATTGGCTGGCACTCAGCGGGTTAAAGGTTACAAGGATGAATGGTCTTTCCTCTATAAAGGGAGTTCACAAAATTGAACTCCTCCAGGATGAATTCCGCGATGTTGTTCATGGTGCCGATGAAGGACTGGGAATGGGAATGGTGTGGCCATTCCTGCCCTTTTGTAGTTCCCAGATTCCAACCCAGACCTACGTGGTTGACAAAGACTGTCTTTGGACAGACAGGGTGTGCCTACGATTGTTCGGAAACGGTCCACGTAAGTCCTAAAAACTCCCAAGACGTACGGCCTCAGCTACGCAGGTATTGTGGGGGCGTGGCCATGGGCGTGGCCTGTGTTCCCGCAAATCGGGCAGCCCAGGCGGACTAACGGGGACATGCTTACGCAAGTCGCAAGCACGTACGTAGTTCCATACGACTACATTACGTCTGAAGTAACACTGGCCCCGTCACGGTACGTATGTCGGGAAGTGCAATAGTCGTAGTCTATACGGGCGTACACGGCCGGACTACGCCCGTCAGAACACAAAAATTGGCGATCACGCCTGACGGGAGCAAACGGGAGCGATATACGTGAATGTGTGACCCCAGCATTACCCTCGCTATCAGCTGATAAGTTGATAATGGGGGCGAGAAACCATTTGCCCTCTCTCTCTCTCGCTCTCTCTCTCTGGGAGATGAAATTCTACTAACTTAATTATTAACGTGATTTTTATATACCCTAAATCTATATAAATAATGTCTTAAATGATAAAATAAACTATTGGTCAAAATATTCTGTGTGGCAGACTTTAAAGTGTTTGCTTTTATTGTACGGTTTTCTGTAATCATAATGAATGGGATACTTCTCTATAGTAGAAAATTATCCAGTGTTTCTGATGTTATGACTTTTTTTCCACACCACCATTGAGGTAAAAGTCTAGGTGCGTTTATTTTTATAGAGGTTTCCCCAGTATGTATTGTATATGAATACATATACAATAGTGAGTCATGGGTGGAAAGGTTAAGGTGTTAAACCTGTGGGATCAAATGAACCAATTTAAAAATCATTAGGATGTATCATCAGGATGTATTAATCCTGTACAGTAGTACAGGAGTTTAGCAGTACTCGCTTCAGTACAGAGACTAAACGCGTTTGGCTACCGTGACCGTCTGTCTGTATTTCTCTCTGTCTATCTGTATATCTGTCTGTCTGCTTGTGTATAGGTCTGTTTGTCTATCTGTCTGTCTGTACATCTGACTGTATCTTTGTTTGTCTGTATAGCTCCCTGTTTGTCTGTCTGTCTGTATATCTATGTTTGCTTATCTGTATATCTGTTTGTCTGCATGGTATGTACTTTATATCTGACTGTTTGTATATGTGTATATCTATATGTCTGCTTGTCTGTCTGTTTATATGTCTGTGTTTGTCTATCAGTATACCTGTCTGTCTGTCTGCAAATATGTCGGTGTGTCTATGCAAATATGTCGGTGTGTCTATCTGTATATCTAACTGTCTGTATATCTGTATGTCTGTTTGTCTATCTGTATATGTGTCTGTCTGTCTCTGTCTATCTTCCTGTCTGTATGTTTGTATATATCTCTATCTACCGGTCTGTTGGGCGGGTGCCCAACCCCGAAAAGGGTTGAAATAGGGGAGCTATCCCCCCGCCAAAGGCGGCTTTCTAGAGCCTTTCCTAGCTGATGCTGAGAGGATTGGGTTCTAGTCATGTGGTGATGGGCTGGTCTATCAGAGTGAGAACTGAGCGATCTCTGCCATACCCATAGCTTACTCTGACTGTTCCTTTTACTTATATATTTTCTAGATCTCAAGTGACGGCGTCTCTTGCGTGGATTGACCTCCTAATCTACCAAGATTGGAAGCCAAAGCGTCACATCTTTCCTTTGCCCCTCAAGTTTCTCTTCATAATTGCTGAGGGGCACAGGGCCCTGGGTGGGGCTTTGGTTTCCCGGGCGTTTCCGCACCCTCCTCAGCTCCCCGCCGTGGAGTGGCTTCGGTCACCCAGGCTTTATTGCGGTCGGCGGGGAGGGTTCTGTGGGGGCGCTCGGTTGTGGCCTTGGCCTTGCTCGGGGCCTTGGGGCTGTTCGGCCAGGCAGCTTGGGGAAAAACAACAACAACAACAACCTGTCTGTATGTTTGTCTATATCTATATATTTCTGTCTGTCTGTCTATCTGTATATCTGTCTGTCTGTCTATGTCTGTGTATCTGTTTGTTTATCTGTCTCTGTCGGTCTGTCTTTAGTTGTCTGTATATCTGTCTGAATATCTGTCTGTATGTGTGTATATCTGTCTGTTTGTCTGTATATATGCCTGTTTGTCTGTATGTATATCTGTATATCTGTCTGGTTGTGTGTATATCTGCCTGTATGTCTGTCTGTACATATGCCTGTTTGTCTGTATATATGTCTGTATGTATATCTGTATATCTGTCTGTTTGTGTGTATATCTGTCTGTATATATGCCTGTTTGTCTGTATGTCTGTCTGTATATATGCCTGTTTGTCTGTATGTATGTCTGTCTGGTTGTGTGTATATCTGCCTGTATGTCTGTCTGTATATATGCCTGTGTGTCTATGTCTGTATATATGCCTGTATGTATATCTGTATATCTTGACCAATATTTTGACCAAGTTTATTTTATCAATTAAGACATTATATATATATATATACAGATTTAGGGTATATAAAAATCACGTTAATAATTAAGTTAGTACAATTTCATCTCCCAGAGAGAGAGAGAGAGAGAGAGGGAGGGCAAATGGTTTCTCGCCCCCATTATCAACTTATCAGCTGATAGCGAGGGTAAAACAGTGTTGTCAAGTTCTGCCCTACCAACGGACTGTTTATGCTGAACGGAGTATAGTATATAAATCTTGGTGTACACCATATAATATTATATACTGTATATATATATATATATATATATATATATATATATATATATATATATATATTATATACCTTATATACCTTTTTTATACTCTTTATCAATGTACCCAATGATTATGTCTCTATACATCCAGTCATTTAAACACTCACTCTATCTCTCTCCTATATACGGTACATTGTGATATCTAGACTATCCCGTCACATCATGCTGCTGCTCCTCCTCCTCCTCTTCCTCTTGAAACTGACAAGACACTTAGTACACTTGACAGGATGACACTATGTAGGCTACACTTCAAAGGAGATCACTTGTCAACGCCCAGTAACGGAGGTGGTTCTCGATCCCCTTACCGGTACCCCTTTAAGCTTAGCCCCATTAGTTTATATGTATATATGTTTGCAGCTTATTATTATTATTATTATTATCGGTATTATTATTATCACCACTACCATCTTTCTTACGACCCTAACACAATCACCATCATCATCACCAGCCTCACCACCACCATCATCATCACAACCCCCCCCCCCCTTCGTTTTCTCTTCCATAACCATCATTATCATCATCATAAGCCTCACCATCATCACAACCCCCCTCCCCGACCCCCTTCCCTTTCGCTGCCATAGCTACTACTTCTCCTCTGGGAAAGGGGCATTAGACACCAAACAGTTTCCCAAGTACCGGTACTCGCGCTATCTAAGCTAAATAAGCGCTGATAAACTCCCACCAACCACACGCAGCAGAATAAACAAACTATTTAGGACACACACCTTGAGAGAGGGGGGGGGGGGGGTCCGTGTAAGAGCAGCGTATGCCAATCAAACATGGACACACATGAAAATAAAATAAAACATGGGTACGCAAAAATTAAAACAATAAAATAACACAGAATGATTAAGGCACTGCACGCAACACATACCGTAGAGCTACACACACACACACATACTGCATACCGTACACACACACTCACTCACACACACATACTGCATACCGTACACACACACTCACTCACACTCACACACACACACATACTGCATACCGTACACACACACTCACTCACACACATACTGCATACCGTACACACACTCACTCACACACACACATACTGCATACCGTACACACACACACACGCACACACACTGCATACCGTACACACACACTCACTCACACACACACACACACACTGCATACCGTACACACACACTCATTCACACTCTCACACACACACACACACACACACACACACACACACACACACACACACACACACTCACACTCACACACACACTACTGAATCTTCTTATACATATGCTACCACATACGGAAGATGTGTAAGTGGCATCATATGAAGACCTTGGCCTGGTTTGGTTTATCTGGACCCCTTTCTCCCTCATGTTTAGCTCCATTAGTTTGGCCATTTCAAGACCTATTGTGCTATTTAGGTGTCGATTTTTTCGACCGGAACATTTTCTACCGAAAAATGTACACATTTATTTTATTTTTATTTGTTTTATGCTTGATGTAGGTCTAGGGAGGAAACTACACAAACACAATTTAAAGATTAATAAATAGGCAAATAAATACGACCATCTCCCCTTGAAAACTATTATTTACCGGAACCACAACCTCTCTCCACCCCAACACCCACCTACCTTTTCATCCCTCCCTCCCTCTCCCTCTCCCTCTCACCTTTACATACTATACCTCACCTTTACATACTATACCCTGTTTCTTTTCAGCTGACTATAAATTAAATCCCTTAGCAGCTCATTTCTCGATACTTAATGGAAAAATATGATACATCTATGACTCTGCATCATATTAAGACCAAGTTTATATAATGAGCCCCATATTTCACTACAACATCTTCAAAATAACTAAGCAATCTTGATGGGAACTTTGCAATTTACCGCCAGTTGAATAGAAACAGACTAGTTATAATTACATAATTTGGTTTATTACATCTTTGCGCAGTTAATATATAGATAGACAGAGAAAGATGGATAGATAGATAGATAGCTAGATAGAGAGGTCTAGGGAGGAGAACAAAATCAAATAAATACTAATAAATAATGATGGTGCTATCTATCGGCACCCACACTTCTTAGAACCTAAACTAATACCATGATAGTGGGGCTGATATGGGAGATAGTCAATAATTGTTTTATCTTACAGGTTAAGTGGGGATATATGTGGTGGACTCATCACATTTCTACTGCTGTGTGTGTGTGTGTGTGTGTGTGTGTGTGTGTGTGTGTGTGTGTGTGTGTGTGTGTGTGTGTGTGGATCACCACCCATAACGAGGGGCGTCGCGCTCCTTGGTGCCGCTAGAAGAGTGGCGAACACATCAAAAGGTATCAAATGGTAAGGTGGGTGTATGTGTGTGTGTATGTGTATGTGTGTGTGTGTGTGTGTGTGTGTGTAGTGGGTGTGGGTGTATGTGTGTGTTTTAATGCTTGATGGAGGTCTAGGGAGGAAACAAATATATATCAATAAATACTGTACTAATAAATAATGATTGTGTTATCTATCAGCACTCACACCACTAACTACCTTCATTGATACCATGATAGTAGGGCTGATAAGGGAGATAGTGTATTATTGTTTTATCCTTATGATTTATTGGAGATATATGTGCTGCATTCCTTATTATACATCCACTGCTGTGATTGTCTGTGTGCGGGTCTGTCTGTGTGTAAGTGTGCGTGAATAAGTTACGTGTATGTGATAATATATATATATATATATATATATATATATATATATATATATATATATATATATATATATATATTTATATATATATACAAATATATATACTGTATATATACAGGTATATTGAGATGACGGGGCCTGGCCAACAAAAGCCAAAGCCAGCTACGCACCTGCTCCCGTCTTTGGTTAGTAACTCACTCAACTAATGCCGTATTCGCGCATTGCTACCATAAGAAGTCTACAAATCAGGCCCTCCACCACCCAGGCCCGATTCCATGTCATCTCAACCAGTAGACCATTTCAACCAGTAGCTCTCAAACAGTGCCAAATTAACTCAGACCAACCAAACCAGTGCCAAAATATAGTACTAATCTAATATAATCTAATCTAACCTAACCTAGCCGTATTGGTTGATTGGGTACTTGTCGAGAGCTACTGGTTGAGCAGCCACACCGAGCAGAGCTACATATCCTCCTCTCTTCACCACCACCACAATGCCTCCCGCAACTTCCACACTCGTTGCCGGCACTGTAAAGTGGTTTAATGTGAAGAAGGGCTTTGGATTTATCACCAGGGACGACAACAGCACTGATATTTTTGTACACCACAAAAATATTAGGAAGAACAACCCCAGGAAGTCTGTGCCCTCTCTAGGTGACGGAGAGAGGGTAGAATTCCACACCAAAACAGGGGCAAGAGGTCCTGAGGCCACTCTGGTCACAGGACCCAGGGGCAAAACAGTCAAATACCCGAGACTTGAAGGAGAGGCAGGGTATTAAGAAAAAAGTTGACAGACTAAAGAGCATGGACCTGCCTAATGATATATCAATTAAGATCGATATTATCATCAGGACGGCCGTGGCTCTTGCTGGAGGAAGCAACTCCCTCCTCCAGCAATACCTACCTGCCCTCCTTCAGGCCAACAATCTCCCAGGTATTCTTGTACCAGGAGGGTTGTTGGACAATGCCCAGAGGGGTCCTGTCAGACAGAGACCTACTCCACAGAGGCGTTTGACCATCAAAGCGCCTCTAAACAGAAACAACCGTCCCCCTGAACCTGAAGCAGTAACTCCAGAAGCTGATCCTGTAGAAGCTACTGGAGGAGCTGCTGAAGAAAACTCAACTCCAACTCCAACTACTACTGCAGCAGAAGAAGAAGAGGCGATGGAGGAGACCCCTGCAGTCAACACCAACCCACCTGCAGAGCCTCCTTCAGCTTCTCCTTCAAAACCTGAAAAAGGAGCCTCCATGCCAATCATCGAGATCGAACCAGCAAGGCAGTTAGAGGAGAAGAAACCAGACACCCCCAAGACTCCTCAACAACTATTCGAGGAAGTCTGCCTAAAACACATGTATAAGGACTTCAACATGACCATGAGCTATGCTTATATGGACTGTGTCCCAGCTGAATTCCACGGGTTCCTGTCCTTCTGTATGAACAACTGGAAACGATACGGCTGCAATTGCTATTTCCACAAGAAGGACAAAAACAACTATGTGTCGTGCCACTTAACAGTGGAGCAAGCTTTGAAGCAAGGCTTCCCGGACCTCCCGAGGAAGTAAAATCACCACCACCACCCATCACCCTCACCAACACCTCATCACCAGCGGGATATTAGTACGGGACTCCCAGTCGGGCCAGAAGGATATATATATGGCCTTAAATTCCCTACCCGTACAATAGCCCACAGTTCCAGCCTCCCAGCTCTCGACCCAGTGCCTCCCTGGTCGGGTCCAGCCGTCTTCTTAGTAATGCCGATCCCACAAACTCTGAAAACCATCAGGCAGCTCCAGTTAAGCCTGGACTCTTTTTCTCCTGCTAAAATTCACTTCATCCAACTAATTCTTGTCCTATCCCCACTTCCCCTTAACCCCCTTTCACTACTCAATTTGATTGATTTAGGAAAGGCAGGCAAAAGCCAGGGCAATGCAGCAGGAGTGCAGCTCTTCTCAGAAGGACTAGTAAATCTGGAGCATCCTTGAGCTATAGGCATAAATTCTTACCTTGTTGAACTCACCAGTTCGTTCAGCTAAAAAGAATAAAAGTGCATAGAAGTGACCAAGAGGAAAGAGAGAAGGACCGGGATCTACGTGGAGTGTGTGAAACTTTCGTCGAGCCTGTGATCAACCGGGAGACAACTACAGCAGTGACCACGTGTTCGCCAGACTCTCTACCAGGCTTCTATCCTTCTTCTAAACCTTTAAGTGTTCTTTTGTTTAGTGATAGTAACGATGATTTCAACTAGGGTTAACTTGATATGTCAAGGTTCACGTTAACGTAATAATCAAAGATTATCCATTCTTCACTTTTCCAAGTTACCCGTCGCTCGATCTAGAGAGAACATTACACACTTCTATTTGTGGGATAAAGATACTTCTTCAGATATAGGCTCCTATATGCTTTATGGAGAGATATACAGTACATATGTTCGTCCGGGAATAAATACATGCATATCTACACGTGAAAACCAGTGAACACTTATTCAGATCTTGTTTTATGTAATATAATCATTTGGGTACATAAATCATAAGTGTTTTCTCAAGCAGTCTCTTAATTTGACTACTATTATTATCACGCTACATGCAGTCTAATTAATTGAGTTTATTAATTGAGTTGCTTTAACTCTTATGTTATTCAAGTCGCAATAACTTATCGTTCAACTAGAAATCTCAGTTACGCATACATGACTAAATTCCATCTATAACCCATTCATGAATTTATATTCATAATTATTACTCTGAGTTATTTGAGATTAACCTCCTGTTCAAGTTAAATTAACTTATTGTTGATTCAAGAATCAAATAGTGTCTTATCTTACATACTTTCAGTGCTGTGTGTAATACTATCGCAGTAACTAATATTTACTCTCGGCAGAACCTTACCTCGCATTTCCTTGTTTTCTATCAAGACACTATTTATTGTATTTCAGACTTAACATCTTTGTGTATGATTATTTATTTGTTCTAATAGTAACATCCTGATTATTTATATGTTCTATTAGTAAACTTATTATTCTTAGATGTTCATTTAGTATCAGTCATTCTAGTGAACATATATTACTTGCTATAACTTATTCTATGTTGGATCGTCAACCTTATCATTATATAATTATAAGTGACCGATCTGTATATTAGTCCATTGCATATACTGAGAATGTACCCTAGCTATTAAGGAAATAAAACTTGTGAAACTTGACTCTGTATTTTGTGTCCATTGATTATCATTGTTGTGAAATTATAAAACTGAAGTTCGTTGTCTCTCAGTGAGAGAGTTGTGGATTGACCTAATTTCCTAAGGTGGAAAACGCAATCATTATAAAGAACGTTAAATTACAATGTCGCATAACATATATACAGTATATATATACTGTATAATTATATATTAGAGCAGGTAGTTGTGGTTAATAGTGTGTATCAGGCCTTGGGATTGGCCGCTTTCCCTTCCACACAGTGGGGGTGGGGGAGAGTCACTCAGCAAGGGGGGGGGGGGGGGTTTAAGGGGGAACTACTGGATTTTTATCGACCACCTTCTCCCTCATGTATAGGACGTTCACCCTCATTAGGTTGTCAATTTTATGACTTTTCGCCCCATTTCCTTATCAATATCAAGATCTTTCGTGCAATTTAGGTATCGATTTTATCCTGACGAGGGCTATAGTAATCCTGTAAATTGGAACAACCGGCCTTCGGCCAGGATATTTTTCTGCCGAAAAAAATATATACATATCTTGAAGGGGGATCTTGAGGATAATTTATTAAGCTTGATGGAGGTCTAGGGAGGAAACTAAAACAATAAATGTATAAACTAATAAATAAACCCTAACCCCTTAACCCCTACTGTACCGGCGAAGTCTTTTTTTATTATACAGGTATTTTAGGTATATTTAGACGATGTTATGCATTTTAAGAAGGATCTGTGGTAGTAAAATGGATTGAGATAGTTCGAAGTCTCTTAACTGCTGAAGGCCCATTGTAAACTAAATACAATCGTTCAATAATAGCCAGAATAAAGTTAAAATAATAGCACCGGTGCAGAAATGGTTAAAACAGGAAAACCCGAACCCCCATTATCTGGCCAAGGCTTCCGAAGTAGTGGTGAAAATACCCGTGTACTGTGTCATCCGCTTAATGACTTAAATGGGTGTACAGGTATTATGGCTTATGAGTGTATCCCTTCACCACCACCAACATCACACCATACCACCCATCAACATCAATACCAACAACAGCAAGCTGTTTCCGTCTGTCTATTTTCCTGTACGGTACTTTTTTTCCTTCTGGGTGCTGGCAAGATTGCCCAATTGGGTGGCACTGCAGGGGGGGGGGGAGGGGGGGGGGGGGCCTGCGGACGGTGGGAGCATTGGCCCGGGGTTTGCAAGCCCGTGGGCTGATGATTCCCTCCCCTGCTGCCCTCTCAGAGACAGATCTCATCTCACCCTGATCGGGGGCCCAAGCATCTGGCGCGGCTTCGGTCAACCAGACTAGTGACTGCTCGGCCAGACAGTCTGGGGAACCACAACAACCACAACAACCACAATAATATCAATATAAACATATTAAAAAATGAAATATAAATGACAATAAATTAATACAAAAAATAGCAACAGTACAATAATAATGCTGTAAAATCATTAATATAGCATCAAATATTAAGACAAATCACGAGGCAATAGCTCCCATTTTTCCCATAGGCCTATAGCTCCCAGTTTGTTATTTTCTATAGCCCCATTTCCTTATATATATATATATATATATATATATATATATATAATTCCCGTTATCCGTTCTTTTATATAGCTCCCAATTTGTTTTATAGCTCCCATTTTCTGTTCTTTTATATAGCTCCCATTTTCTGTTCTTGTATATAGCTCCCATTTTCTGTTTTATATAGCTCCCATTTTCTGTTTTATATAGCTCCCATTTTCTGTTCTTGTACATAGCTCCCATTTTCTGTTTTATATAGCTCCCATTTTCTGTTTTATATAGCTCCCATTTTCTATTGCTTTATATAGCTCCCATTTTCCGTATTTTATATAGCTCCCATTTTCTATTATTTTATATAGCTCCCATATTTTGTTCTTTCATATAGCTCGCACTTTCTATCTATCATCTATTGCCTGACGCGTGATCCCCGAAGTGGTGGCCACGAACGAAACGCCCCCATGCACCTGTCAATAGTCAGTTGACACCCCTCCTCCCAACTAGCACCGCCTTTATTCATATACTTCTTCACTCCATCCTTCCACCTCTCTCTCGGTTTATCTCTCCCTCTCTGTCCTTCCACCTCGCTCTCGTACACCCTCCTAGTCATTCTCTCGCTTCCCATACGTTCCATATGGCCGAACCCTCTCAAGGTGTTCCTTTTCACACTTTCTACCACATCTACCTCCACGCCACACCTCCTCCTTACTTCCTCATTCGTCTGTCTATCCCTCCATGTAACTCCGCACGCACTTCTCAAGTATAGTACAGCTTCTAAGCACACAATTTCAGACCAATTGTTCAAATTGTGATAAAAGCACCAAACTTGGTGTATGTATACCTTGGGGTATACTAAGCAATATAAGGGGTGGACCCCAAATAAACCGACCCCATGAGGGGGTGTGGCATCAAAAACAAAATGGCCACCCTGAAAAACTGGAAAATATAATTTGGGGGCATATCTCTGCTTCTAATATTGGGTTTCAAGTGGTTTAAAATGCTAATTTAGAGTTATTTGGCACGCCTAATCCATTGGGACATATAGTTAACTGATTGGATGAATATCTACCGCACATATTTTCAAAATGGTGCAATTTTGTGTAAGAAATGGCACATTTTCGAGTGCTAAATTTGACGTAACTTAACGAGTGTTATATACATGATGAATGAATGAATGAATGAATGAATGAATGAAAATGGTTTATTTCGGAATATCAATATACATCAAGCTATGAATAAATAATAATTGGCAAATACTAATAATCATCTTCTACTTGCAGGTTCAAGACAGTATGTCGAAGGTTGTGAAGATTGTGACTGGCAGTCGTGATGGGGCATCTTCAAAGGAAACTACACCAACACCTACGGATTGGGATAAATGCATCATCTGCCAAGTTGACAAGAGACGAACCAGCCAGATGCCCTGCTAAGTCAAAAAGAAATGACTGTTCAGGATACGAGATTTTCACTTACAATCTGTCCGAATTTGAAAAGCTGGGCAAAATTCCGTTTGACTTGGATCCAAAGCGAATTGACGAAGGCGAAGGCATACAGCGAGCATTAGAAAAGCACAAGGCTTGGTGGCACAAAACCTGTTACAACAGGTTTGATTCCTATCACTTGGCGAGGGCAAGGAAGCGGGAATCAAGCGATCAAGCAGAATACTCCAGTCCAGTGAAAACAAGGAAAAGCATTGGAATCGCCAAAGTACACCACACGAATGTATGTATGAGAAATAGGAGGAAAAGATGGACTCCATGATGCCTCGACGCCAGATATGAACACAAGGGTCAGAAATGCAGCCACATTCCTTCAGGACAGGGCACTCTTGGTCAAGCTTGGAACAACGGACTTGGTGGCACAAGACGCTCAATATCACGCTAAGTGTTTGGCTGCTCTCTACAACCGTGAACGTCATGCACGCGAGTACTCAACTGGTGGCGAAACCAAGGAGGCCGAGTCCAAGGCACTTGCACTGGCAGAGCTGGTCACGTTCATAGAAGAAGCGAGAGATCCTGAATCACTTCCAGTATTTCGCCTTGCAGATCTCCTAAAAATGTACTCAGCCAGGCTATCAGAGATGGATGTTGTCATGGATGTTCGCCCAAACAGCACACGACTTAAAGAGGCACTGATAAGGATGGTTCCAGGCCTGAGAGCACATTCAGTGGGGAGAAACGTGCTGCGGATGTTTGAGGAAGATGTCGGTGCCAGCGTAAAGATTGCATGCGATCAACACGTGGAGTCAGATGCGGTGATTCTAGCAAAGGCTGCAGAAATAGTGAGACGAGATATGTTCAAGATGAAGTACAGTTTCAGCGGGCCCTTTACAGAGAAATGCCAAGACGAAGCAGTCCCAGGAAAACTGAAAGCCTTGGTGAACATGATCTTAGAGGGGCCCAGCATACAAGACCAAACCAAGAATGACAACAAGTCCACTGGACTCACAATTTCTCAATTGATTATGTTTAACAGTGTTAAGCACCCAAGAAGACACGATGACAGGCCGTCCAAAGCTGTCCGTCACACGAGAGAAAGAGAAACTCCATATACCTAAGCCTCATGCTTCATTCGCATACCAGAAACAGGGAACTGATTGATAGCGTGCATTCCTATGGTATCTGCATTGGCTACAATCGACTCTTAGGTATATCGACTGAGTTGGCTAATCGAGTAACCAACTTCTACCATGATCAAAATTTGGTCTGTCCCCCACATCTCAAGTCTGGATGTTTCACGACGGGGGCAATGGACAACATTGATCACAACACAAGTTCCAGATCTTCTAAAGATAGTTTCCATGGAACAGCCATATCTCTCACACAACACCCATCATCAACACCAGAGGGTGCAGAGATAGGATTGACAGCCAAATATGACAACACTACCAGCACTACAAGGATACGACCCTTGCCATCAGCGTACACAGAAGTTCCACCGGCTGGTCTAGATGGCACAGAGTATCACGTTCCACAAGTACAAGGTGATGTGCGTCCTGGGGCTGACGTTGTCGTCGCTACCTTGGAAGAGGAAGATGCATGGATAGAGAACCTACACAAACATCATGCCAAGCACGCTGCTGGAAAGCACCACGAGCAATCACTAGGCATACAAAATGAGTTCAAACGAGATGTGTGTGAGCTGCAAGGAATCATGCAGGGCATGGGCAAGCCATTCACTGATGACGGGGAAGTTTTGGTCACGCTCGACACCAAACTAGTGATGGACCACTCAGTGGTTCAGACTCTACGAACAGTAGAAAATCTTGGTCAGACAAAGTACAGTAAATTTGTGGAGGAACGACTGGTTCGGTGTGAGCAACCACTTTCAAACATCATACAGAAGAACAACCTGGCACTCTTTGAGACACCAAAGAAACATGTCCCCAGCAGTCAGTAATCAGGTGGCTTCACTCAAGGCGAACTGTGCTCTATTTTCCCAGCTGTATATTTCGTGCCAGTCAAGGAGTGGAAACCTCACCGAGTTCTTTGCCCACGAAAACCAGGCATGCCCTCCATCACTGTCGAATATGGGAAATCTGAGACATGGTAAAAAGTCGGATCTGGTGCCATGCCTTCAGACCACCAAGCCTGACAAGGTCATTCCTGATTCTGACCCAGTTGCAGAAGCTGAGGTGCTGAATGGTGCTGCACTTGTACACATGCTGCCACCTAAAGATGTCAAGACCAACTTCAATGAATATGCCAAGTGCATATTTATGCCTTACATTCGACGACGTCTTGAGAAGGTTCGAAGACTAGACGTGGTCTGGGACCGTTACGTAAAGGACAGTCTCAAGCAGAGCACACGAGAAAGCAGAGGTACTGGACAACGCAGAAGAGTTCTGGCAACCACACCACTTCCAACCAACTGGCAGTCATTCCTACAAGTGGATGCAAACAAAGAAGAGCTTTTCCTGCTATTGGCGGAATACATCGCAGAAGAAACACCACCCGAGGGGAAGCACTTAGTGTCAACATTCGATACGCATGTTAAATGCACACCAGCTGACATGGACACAACACAGCTGGAACCATGCACACACGAGGAGGCAGATACTCGGATTCTGATCCATGTAGCTGACTGCGTGGCCCAAGGTTACAGGACAGTTACAATACGCACGACAGACACTGACGTAGTGGTACTAGCTGTTGCAGCAGTCCTCGATCTGGATATAGCAGAGCTCTGGGTCGCCTTTGGCACAGGGAAGACATTTCGGTATATAGGGGCCCCACACAATCGCATCAAATCTGGGACACAGGAAGGCAGCAGCTTTGCCTAACAGGGTGTGACACAGCCTCATCGTTTGCAGGACGTGGAAAGAAAAGATGCTGGGATGCGTGGAATATATGTGACTCTCTGACAGACTCTCTCCTCAATCTTGCCAAAGCACCTGTTACCCTGGACTCGTCGGATCTGCAAACCATCGAGAAATACGTTGTACTTCTATACAACAGAACATGCGGACTGGAAACTGTGAACGAAGCAAGGAAACATCTTTTCGCACAGGGGTCAAGATCACTGGAAAACATTCCCCCAACTGAGGCAGCACTATTGGAACACTGCAAGCGAGTTACGTACCAAGGTGGATACATATGGGGACAGATCCTCACACTCGTCCCTGTTCTGCCAAAGCCAAGTGATTGGGGGTGGACTATGACAGAACATGGTTGTTATCCACACTGGACAGCACTACCGGAGGCATCGCGGGCTTGTCAAGAACTCATACGCTGTGGGTGCAAGAAAACATGCAGGGGACTCTGCAAGTGCAAGAAAAATGAACTCAACTGCACAGAGCTTTGTGGCTGCCAAGGTGGATGTGCGCACTAACTATTTACTGTGAGTATTCACACATGGTTCACAATATTTTGATCTCATTTCGAACTCTGGTTATTTGCTGTATAAGTTCGACAATAAAAGATGAGTTCTTTCCAACGATAGAGTTTGTTTTGTTGAATTTCTTCATTTGAATCAAAATGGACGCCATTTTGAAAATATGCAAATTAAAGTTTTGCAATCAATCAGCCTTACGCATTAATGTATCCAGAATACCTAAAGGCCATAATCTAGTATTTTAAGCCATTCAAAAATGAAAATTGCAAGTGTATATGGGTTGCTACAGATATTTTTCAGTATTTAATGGCGCCCATTTTGTTTTTGGTGCCACACCGCATTATCATCCAGATTTGGTTGGGGTCCACCCCTTATTTCATTTAATATAATATTATATCAAAGTGTACATGGACCAAATCTGTTGCTTTTATCACAATTTGAAAAATACATTTGCTTAGAAGCTGTACTAGTAACTCATTTCAACCCCTCTCACTCTTGGTCTGAGTCTCTCCACCAACGTCCATGCTTCGCTTCCGTAAGTCAATGTCAGGATTACCACACTGTCATGCAAGGATTTCTTCACTTCCATGTTCTGTTCTTTTATATAGCTCCCATTTTCCGTTCTTATATATGGCTCCCGTTTTGTTCTTTTATATAGCTCCCATTTTCTGTTGTTAAATATTATAGCTCCCATTTTCCGTTCTTTTATACAGCTCCCATTTTCCGTTCTTTTATACAGCTCCCGTTTTCCGTTCTTTTATATAGCTCCCGTTTTCCGTTCTTTTATATAGCTCCCGTTTTCCGTTCTTTTATATAGCTCCCATGTTCCGTTCTTATTTGTCCTAACTAACAAATATTTGACCTTTGCTATTTCGGCTTTTCCAGCGGGGGTGTGTGGACAGGGGCTCGGTTTCCTAATCGTCAAACTTTCCGGGAAGTCATATCCGGTATTGGGAGTGTTTGTATGCCTGCTTGTTTCATCGCTTAAATCCGTTGTTCGTCTGTTTGCTCACTCACTAAACTTATAAAAGCACTTACCGGTACTCACACACTCTCTCTCTCTCTCTCTCTCTCTCTCTCTCTCTCTCTCTCTCTCTCTCTCTCCTCTCGCTCTCTCTCTCTCTCTCTCCTCTCTCTCTCTCCTCTGTCCTCTCTCTCTCACTCTCTCTCGCTTTCTCTCTCTCTCTACTCTACTCTCGCTTTCTCTCTCTCGCTCTCTCTACTCTACTCTCGCTTTCTCTCTCTCTCTCTCTCTCTCTCTCTCTAGATCGATAGATCGATAGATCGATAGATCGATAGATCGATAGATAGATATAGATAGATAGATAGATATAGATATAGATAGATAGATAGATAGATAGATAGATAGATAGATAGATAGATAGATAGATAGAGAGAGATAAACACAAACTCTCTCCCTCATACAATCTGACAAACTGGCAGCACACTTTCTATTACACACACACAAACACACACAGACACACTCGGAAAACCCTGACAGCATTATCAACGCTTGGCCCTGAACACCGTGGAAGGAAAACTGAACAAAACACGACACAGTATCATATTATTGTCTTTATATAACAACACATTTAACGTAATTGTCACAACTATATGAACCGGCTGAAAACAAACACGCCAAGACACACATCATATACCACACATCCTTCCTAAGCTGCATAATATCGTCTACATATAGCTAGAAATCAATATAACCCACGTCGCCGGTACTCAAGGGGTTAATATACACACATAGTATAGCCAACTGCACAATGCATAGATAGGTATTAATCAATTAGATGTAAACAGATTAATTTACAGACATAAGCATAGATGTCACATGAAAAGGTAAAACATAAGAAAATAAATCGAAAGAGAGAGTGAAAGTGGAAGAGTGAGTGAAAGTGACAGGAATCAAGCAGTGCAACCTTTCCTCCACCACCACCACCACCACCACCACCACCACCACCACCTAACCACCTCCACCACCACAAATCAATAATCACAAAAGAACTCGCTTGTCCACTTTAATTTGTCCACACACCAATGTCAAAGCTACCACAGGACCAATCCCTTTACTGGTATGGAGGTGAAGATCAATATTACCTAGTCTACAAAACGTTCCATACTTTAATACCTACTGACATTATATATATATATATATATATATATATATATATATATATATATATATATATATATATATATATATATATATATATTATATACGGTATTTATATATGTTTTTTTTTTTTCTTCCCTAGACTATCATCTAGCGTAAAACGATACCCCCAAGATATTTTTTTCGGTAGAAAAACGCCCCGACTAAGACCTAATTCTGCTAAACTTCAGGATCGCTATTGCTCGCCAGGAACAAATAGACAACTAAATGGCGTCAAAGGCCAAATTATAGGGCTAATGCCTTAAAATATCAAATGTAAAGGGTTTAAACATGATCTAAAAGGGGGTCCAGATTAAAAAAAAAAAATCCCCTTAATAATGTGTTTGTGTTTCCAAAGCTTCACATTGCTTTATATTTAGCTTAGAATGGACCTGTGGCAGCTAAGGGGTTAATTGAGAGACTACAGGGTGTCAAACAAGATACATTTTCTTTCTTTTTTAGTCATCATTATATACTAAATATACAGATCCCATTTATGCTTCACAGTTCTTACTATGGCCTTGAAGAGATCAAATAGCCAACGCAATGCAACTTCATGTACATTTTCCTATATTCTTTATCATATTCATTCCCATCTTAAGAGGGAGGTAGTCGCTTTTTATGGACCCCCTTCTCCCTCATGTTTAGCATTTTAGTTTTGACATTTTAAGACGTTCGTTTCGTTAGTCTGGCGATTGAGACCTTTCGCCTCAATTATTTGTCAATATTTAGGCCTGTCGTGCCATTTAGGTGTCGATTTTTTCTTGGTGAGCGATAGCGAGCCTGTAATTATAGAAGGAACCGGCCTTTGGCCGGGAAATTTTTCTACCGAGAACATTTACAAATTTATCTTGAAAGGGGGTCTAGGGAGTGTATTATGCTTGACGAAGGTCTGGCGAGGACACTCAAAAATAAATAAATTAATAGCCTACATATATAGACTAAAACAAACAAAAAACAAGCACTACCCCCTTAAAACCAAATTGTCCCGGTTTGACACCCTGATGAGAGTTTGACACCCTGATGAGAGTTTGACACCCTGATGAGAGTTTGTAGACCGTAAACAAATAACGGGTATGGAAAGGTTAATTAAAGTCTTCATTACAATATACCCTTCTAGAGGTACCGGTACACACTCAAATATAATGCATGGGTAGGAAGGTAGATCATTAAGGGGGAAGGGATTATTTATTGCTCGATTTACTTATTGAATATGTTTTTAGTTTCCTCCCTAGACCTCCGTTAAGCTAAAAAAAAAAAAAAACATCCCCAAGATTCTCCTTTTAGATATGGCCTACATTTGTAAAAAAAATCGGTAGAAAAATGCCCCAGCCGAAGGCTATTTCCTCTTAAGTAACAGGCTCGCTGTCGCTCGCCAGAAAACATGGACACCTAAATGGGGCGATAAGTCTGAAAAATTGCCGAACTAGGCTAATGAGCCGAACGACTTCAAAACTGAAACCCCCACCGCCCCCCTCTCTCTCTCTCTCTCTCCGTGTGTGTGTGTCGCAGTGGTTCAAGGTTACGCGCTTTTTCCCGCGCTTTCTAAACCACTCCCGCCAACCTCCCCCCCCCCCCCCTCCACACACTCTTCCCCAATATTTTCCCTCTAAAACCTGTGTTAAGGGGGAGGCAGTTGTTTTTTCTCCCCCATCTTTATTTCCATTAGCTTTAAGATTTTAAGACGTTCATTCCATTAGTTAGGCGATTTTAATTAAGATAATTCGCCTCATTTTTTTGTCAATATATGAACCTTTCGTGCCATTTAGATGTCTTTCATTCCTGGCGAGCGATAGCGAGCCTGTAATTTTAGGAGGAATCGGCCTTTGGCCGGGACATTTTTCTGCCGAAAAATTTACAAATTTATCTTGAAGGGGGGACTAGGGGGTGTTTTTTTAAAGCTTGATGGAGGTCAAGCAAGGAAACTATAAACAAATAAATATATGAATAAATAGATAACAAAAAATCACCACTACCCCTTAAAATGGGACACTGGTGAGCGTTGGCGACTGGTACAAACATTCAATGGAATAACAAATCGAGGACAAATCTCTCATTAAAACTCCACAACACGAATTTTTAATATAAACGGAAACAAAATCTTTGAGATATAATATATATATAAATATATGTAGCATATCGGTTTCAACCATGTCGCTTGTACAAAAAAACAAATAATAATTAAGACAAATGTAGTGTAGCACTGTAGTGACTAGCCTACACTACTCACGAATAGTGCAGAACACTACGAACGAGGGGCGGCACGCTCCTCGGTGCCACTAGAAGAATGGCGAACACAACCTTAGTTTGTAGGTAGGTTAGGTGAAACTACACACAACACCAAACACAGTTCACACACACAACACACACAGTACACACACACAACACACACAGTACACACACACAACAAACACAGTACACACACAACAAACACAGTACACACACACAACAAACACAGTACACACACAACAAACACAGTACACACACACACAACAAACACAGTAAACACAACAACAAACACAATACACATACACTGCACTGCACTGCACTGTACTACACTACACAGTATAGAACACACCGTAGACACACACACGCTGTGGTCTCAACGGTTAGACCACAACACAACGATCACCGATGAAAAAGGTAGTACCGGAAACTACCCCCCCCCCCCCCCAAACATCCTTCCCCTCCTGTCGATACTGACACTAAGGCCGGTTCACACGAACAATTTTTGTTTCCAATTCTCTCCCCTTATACTTGCGAAGGGACTGGGGTTTTCGAAAAGGGGCTCCAGTCCTGAAAATGTACTTGATTTGCAGTGTGCTGGCGTAATAACCCATAATCCAAAAGGGTTGATAGCTTCTGAAGTCCTCTTTTTACTAACTATTGTACTTGCACTTAAACATATGTATACTTACTTACAATTATAATTACCGTATACTTATTTATAATTACTCAAACTTACTTACAATTACACTTACTTATACTTATTCCTCTTATACTCACTCTTACTCTTTATAACTACACTGTTACTTCATACTGATATTCCTTACTATTACACCATTTATATAATCTCTCTCTCTCTCTTGTATCAAGTTTCCATTGTCCTCATTCAAAATACTATACTTACGTCCCCCCCCCCCCCCCTCTCTCTCCCCAACCATTTGCCTTCCCTCATGTTATAGTCCGCTTCTCACTCACTCACTCACTCACTCTCTCTCTCTCTCTCTCTCTCTCTCTCACATACATCTGACTTTATCATGACACATATCACTACCCATGGACACAATAGCCTAGAAGGGTCACTAGACCTGTTGTTGCTTGATTTCCTTAATATAATAAGAATCTGTAAGTAAATAAAGACACTTTCGGGTGCTTGCATAGTTTCCTTTGATTTTGCCCCTCCTCCATTCAGTCCACAATGTAAAACAAATATATATACAGTATATAATTATATACATACATACATATATATATATATATATATCAAATAAAGAAATAATAATGATACTACTACCACTACTAATAATAATAATAATAATAACTAATAATAATACCGTAATAATTATAATTAAAATAATAATAAATACAGCTTCGGAAAATGTTGATTTACGATTTTCTACTGAGGATCTTACGGATGTCTTATTGGTGGAGTAAAAGCTGCGCAACGCTACTCCCGCCACATATTAGGCTACGGTACCGATCGTCAGGCAGGGACAACTTACCTGGTGGGAAGAGAAACAGTTCATTAGTTACCTGCACAATATTATAATAATAATAATAATAATAATAATAATAATAATAATAATTATAATAATAATAATAATAATAACAGTAATAACAATAATAATAATACTTAAGCCTATAAGTAAAGTTGCAAGCAACGTTGTCCAGGATTCAAGTTATATATACTGTTGACAGTCGGGAGAGACATGCAACAAGTACACTATGCAAAGAGCTAAGTGTACTCCAAAGTCTCTCTTTCCGCCTACAGTATCTCCCAGGAATGGATCGTGAGGGCTTCGAGATACAAACTACTCCATATAACTCGCTTTGTACAGACCAACCTCCAACTTACTCTTCCATTTCTATCTTCTTGCATTTTCTTCAACAATTTGTATCCCCTACTGCTTAGTTTCCCCTCAATTTCAACGCTGTCTCGCTGTCTCGCTGTCTCTCTCTCTCTCTCTGGAATGGACCGTAAGGTCTTTTGAGATACTAAGTATTCCTTATAACTCTGTTTCTCCACGAACCTACTCCCAATTCCATCTTAGAGCATGTTCTTCACCAGTGTTCTTCCCCGCCTCCTTAATTTACTCTCAACACCCCCCCCTCCTATCTCACCCTCTACTAACCCCCAACATTACCCCCCCCCCCCCACACATATCTAGGTCGTCCAGGAGAAATACCCAAGAAAAACAAAACTAAACACATCACACACATCTACTGTAGGTCGTCCAGGAGAAATACCCACAGACCCAGGCCCATTTGGGGTCCCCAGCAAAAGATTTCCAGGTCCCAGATCCCCCAGAGAGGCTTCGCAGGCACACCCGCAGCGGAGCTACCACAAGCCCGCCCACCATGCTTCCAGGCGTACCCTTCATAACTACCGACTCCCCGGGCCAGGAGCCTGATGGACCACATTTAATCAAACTGGCGCATGATCCCCTCTCCCAAACGACCGCGTTTATAACTCATCTATTCACTAGCATTCTCCATCCATTCCTGTTTATTACCACTTTTCTTGCCTGATCTATAGTCATTCCTCTATCTTTAACACATACATACATACAGTTTTCTTTTCTCTCCACACCCACACCCACACACACACACACAATAATATAACAATTTAAGCATAAACACGGCAAGTATAATATTTACTGATGTACACTTACTAATTGGGCGTAACAAAGATGAGTACATTTAAAGGGGTAGTGGTTAGTTTTTGGTATATTTATGTATTTATTTAGTTTCATTACTAAACCCTGCATCAACTTTATATAAACAACACCTTCAAGATAAATTTGTACATTTTTCGGTAGAAAAATTCCCCGGCCGAAGGCCAGTTCCTCTTCGAATTATCGGCTCGCTATCGCTCGCCAGGAAACAATCGACACCTAAATGGCACGAAAGCTCTTTAGATTGACAAACAAATGGTGTGGAAGGTCTTAATATTGCCAAACTAATGGAACAAACGTCTTAAAATTTCAAAGCTGATGGGACTAAAAATGCTCAACTACCTCCCCCTTAAGTAGTACTGGTACATAAAGTAAGAGTATAGTTCTTAATTAACTGTAAGAAGCCTCCTCAACAGACTCTCTCCAAACCCCACTTACCAGGGTTACACTCACCCACTCTCTCTCTCTCTCATCCCGCCATTTCTCTACCAGTCTTCTTCTTTCCTCTTTAATTTCCTCTCAATTTCACCCCCCACCTTCGCCTAGCTCTTTTGTTGTTGTCAGTTTTCCTCCCATCCTCTTTAGTTTCCTCTCAATTTCACTTCTCCCTCCAACTCTCTCTCTCTCACCAATAGGAAAACTAAGAGTAATGATTAGAAAGATTCTAGGAAAACTTAAAATTAGAAAACAGGAAGATTATAGGAAAATTTAAAGATTGGAGTGAGTAAGAATAAGACTACAGGAACATTTACTGAAGTTGCATTGCTTTGGTCAAATTAGTCCTTCCAATACCACAACGAGAACTGTGAAGAATATATTTACATTATATATTATCTGTATATTATCTGTATGTTATCTGTATATTATCTGTATGTTATCTGTATATTATCTGTATATTATCTGTATATTATCTGTATGTTATCTGTATATTATCTGTATGTTATCTGTATATTATCTGTATATTATCTGTATATTATCTGTATATTATCTGTATATTATCTGTATATTATCTGTATATTATCTGTATATTGTCTATTTTATCTGTATATTATATGTATTTGATCTGTATATTACCTGTATTTGATCTGTATATATCTGTATTTGATCTGTATATATCTGTATTTGATCTGTATATATGTGTATTTGATCTGTATATATCTGTATTTTATCTGCATATATATGTATTTGATCTGTATAGATCTGTATTTGATCTGCATATATCTGTATTTGATCTGTATATATCTGTATATATCTGTATTTGATCTGTATATATCTGTATTTGATCTGCATATATCTGTATTTTATCTGTATATATCTGTATTTTATCTGTATATATCTGTATTTGATCTGTATATATCTGTATTTGATCTGTATATATCTGTATTTTATCTGTATATATCTGTATTTGATCTGTATATATCTGTATTTGATCTGTATATATCTGTATTTTATCTGTATATATATGTATTTTATCTGTATATATCTGTATTTTATCTGTATTTTATCTGTATATTATTGTCTGTATATTTATAGTCCTCATTAGGCTATAGGTAGACCAAAAATCGTGACCCCCTAACCTGTCACTCAAAAAGGGCTAGAGCAAATGGGTTGTTAATATCCTCACCTATTCCCTGGCTAACCCTTCCTAAATGGTAGAAATATTACTATGTTAAATTTAGGAAGGGCCTCAAGCAATTAGGCTACCAGGCTTCGAACGATCTTATAATAACTTTTTTTTACTACCACAGCTCCTTCTTAAGCTGCCTAAGATCATCTAAATATAACTAGAATACAAATATAAAGAAGTCGTCGGTACAGAAAGGGTTAAGGGGACTGCTTATTATTTTGGGGTGTATATATTTATATATTCATATATTTGTTAGTTTCCTCCCTAGACCTCCATCAAACATATAAAAACATCCATTAGATCCCCCTATGAGATATATTTGCAAATTTATCGGTAGAAAAATGTCACGGCCGAAGGCCGGTTCCTCCACAATTACAGGCTCGCTATCGCTCGCCAGAAAAAAAATCAACAATTTAAGGGCACGAAAGGTCTTAATATTGACAAAATGTCTTAAAATCAACAAAATAATGGGGCAAACGTCTTGAAATCTCAAAACTAATGGAGGTAAGCATGAGGAAGAAAGCGGACCAGGAAAACGGCCTATCTCCCCTTATTAAAGAAGTTAGTGGTCACGTCGGAAAGAGCGTTCGTGTGGATCCGCCCCAAGGTGAAGAAAGCTTGAAACCAGGAATGTCAGAAAAAACGCCTTGACAAGTGAAATGCAGGATGAGTTAGCAGCTTTATACATTGTTACCGGAAGAACATGACAAGATAAATAAATAAATAAATAAATAAATAAATAAATAAATAAATAAATAAATAAATAAATAAATAAATAAAAGAGAGGACAGACAGACAGACAGACAGACACACAGACACACACACACACACACACACACACACACACACACACACACACACACACACACACACACACACACACACACACACACACACACACACACACCCACCCCAAACCACTACCCTGGAACCGGTAACAAACGACCCACCAATAAAGCCACAAACAAGTCATATAATTACCGAGTCAATAACCCATCAGAAGTTCAAACAACAGGCAAGTTATGTAAGCTATTATTGTTGTAGTAATAGTAGTTGTTGTTGTTGTTGATTTTGTTGTTGTGGTGGTGGTTTGTTGGTGGTAGTCATGTGTTTGTTGTTGTTGTGGTGGTGATGGGTGGTATTTGTGTCTCATTATAACAGTATGCGTACGGTACGACTATATACGTTAGTTGTAATAATAATAATAATTTTAGGAGGAACCGCGGCCGGAAACATTTTTCTACCAAAAAATTTACAAATGTATTTTGAAAGGGGATCTTAATAGGTGTATTTTCAAGCGTGGTGGAGGACAAGCGAGGAAACTAATGAACATATATAAATACTTAGATAAAATAAATATATAAATAATAAAAACCCAAATATAAGGACTTGCCCCTTAAGAACGGTAGAAGACACGCAATGAATGTCCCTCACTATAGGCGGCCAGTGTATATCACCTGACCATCACCAACAGTATAGGGGGAGAGAACATTAAAGGGTAACCTGCTGTACCACCACCACCACCACCACCTTACTTATGGGGGTCCATCGCAGTGTATATCACCTGACCATCACCAACAGTATAGGGGGAGAGAACATTAAAGGGTAACCTGCTGTACCACCACCACCACCACCTTACTTATGGGGGTCCATCGCAGTGTATATCACCTGACCATCACCAACAGTATAGGGGGAGAGAACATTAAAGGGTAACCTGCTGTACCACCACCACCACCTTACTTATGGGGGTCCATCGCAGTCGATGACGACGTTGATCCCGAAGTGATTAGAGGATATGAATGATGAGATGTTACAGTTGTTGGCGCCGATGCCAGTTCAGATGACTGTAGAGTCCAAACCTGGAGCCACAGATCCTTCCACAGGTGAGACAGGTAACTGCTGGTCCAGGTTGTAGGGCTCCTTGAACTGCTGCTCTTCTTTGATGTCGGCGGTCTCGTTGAGCATTTCAATGTTGTGTGCGGTTTGTTTCAAGAAGTTCAATGCCTCTGTTGATAGATCTTTCCCCGTAGAACTAGGGCAGCTGAGAGCGCCCATGAATTTACACTTTCTCCTCCACAATGCAGAACTTCTGCTTATCAAAATTAATTTATCCCTAAAACTACTACTCTTTGGAATTCACTTCCCTCGAATTGCTTTCCACAAACTTACAATCTACAAATGTTTAAATCCAGTTGTTACAAACATTTTATGAATGGAGGATGCCTTTAGGCACATGGACCTTTTTGTTTTATCTGTGTTTTTCCTTCCTCCGTTCATTGTCTTTAAAAAAAAAAAAAAAAAAAAAAAACATCTCCACAGCTGGCAGTCCTCCGCCAGAGTCTCAAGGTTGGTGTGCGGGATGTTACATTTCTTAAGGGTGTTCTTAAGGGGATATCTCCACTTGAGGGATTTTTTTCTTGACCCCTTTCTCCCTCATGTTTAGCCCCATTGCTTTTGATATTATAAAACGTTTGCCCCATTAGTTTAGCGATTTTAAGAACTTTCACCCCATATTAAGACCTTTCGTGCAATTCAGGTGTCGATTTTATCCTGGAGAGCGATAGCGAGCCTGCAGTTTAAGAAGAACCGGCCTTCGGCCGTGACATTTTTCTACCGAAAAATGTACAAATTTATCTTGAAAGGGACTCAAGGGGATGTAATTTTAAGCTTGATGGAAGTCTAGGGAACAAACTAAATACCTCCCCTTAATCTGATCCTTATATCTTTTTCGTGGACCTCCAGGATATCTTTGACCTTGCTGTAGTTGACCATACATCACCTGTCGAGGTAGGCGATCAGTGGACATTCTAATGGTGTGACCAACCCAGCGCAGTTGCCGTTTTGCAACCATAGATTCCACAGAGATAGTTTGGGTACGCTGGAGTATTTCTGTGTGAGGGACTTTATTTGTCCAGGTTATGCCGAGAATACGTTGAAGGCACCTGATGTGATGGCTTTTAAGAATTTTTAAATGGCGCTGGTAGGTGGTCCAAGTTTCAGACCCATATTGCAGAGTTGAAATACAGACAGCTTGATAGACAGCCACTTTGGTCGACAATCGCAGGTGTTTATTTTGAAACACTCTCGAGCGTAGTCTCCCAAAAGCTATAGAGGCCAGATTAACTCGGGACATAACTTCGTCATCGATGTTACTAGAGGGTGTGAGGACACTACCAAGGTACCCGGTATGTAAAAGATTGGACCACCTTCAAAGGCTCTTTGTTGACGTTGAATACGGGTGGAGTTCGGGGTATTGTAGTTAGTTGAGCCAGAACTTCCGTCTTGTTGGTATTTACCTTGAGGCCAACAGATTGGTACATAGTTGCCAGAGTTGTTAAGGCATGTTGCATAGATTCTTGAGTATGTGCAATAAGAGCACAGTCATCAGCGTATTGTAGGTCAATTAGTTGGCTGGTCATCGTTCTGGTAAGGGCTTGCAGTCGTCTTAAGTTGAACAGGTTGCCGTCAAGTCGATACTGTTGGTAAATGCCATAATTCTCGCTTAGTTCTCTCTGAAGAAGTAGGGGGGCTGCTAGTAGATTAAACAGCACTGGTGCAAGAACACAACCATGTTTTACACCAACTTCAACAGTAAAAGGTGGAGATTGTACTCCGCCCACAGACACATTTGATTGCATGCCCATGTGAATTTTTTTTAAAATATGAAGGAACTTTGGTGGTACACCAACCACTAACAGTATATACCGGTAGGGTGGGGGGGAGAACATTACACCAACACCAACAACAACAACAACACCACCACCAACAGTATATACCGGTAGGGTGGGGGGGAGAACATTACACCAACACCAACAACAACAACAACAACAACAACACCACCACCAACAGTATATACCGGTAGGGTGGGGGGGAGAACATTACACCAACACCAACAACAACAACAACAACAACACCACCACCAACAGTATATACCGGTAGGGTGGGGGGAGAACATTACACCAACACCAACAACAACAACAACAACAACAACACCACCACCAACAGTATATACCGGTAGGGTGGGGGGGAGAACATTACACCAACACCAACAACAACAACACCACCACCAACAGTATATACCGGTAGGGTGGGGGGGAGAACATTACACCAACACCAACATTCAACAACAACAACACCACCACCAACAGTATATACCGGTAGGGTGGGGGGAGAACATTACACCAACAACAACACCACCACCACCACCAACAGTATATACCGGTAGGGTGGGGGGAGAACATTACACCAACAACAACAACACCACCACCACCACCAACAACACCACCACCAACAGTATATACCGGTAGGGTGGGGGGGAGAACATTACACCAACACCAACAACAACAACAACAACACCACCACCAACAGTATATACCGGTAGGGTGGGGGGGAGAACATTACACCAACAACAACAACACCACCACCAACAGTATATACCGGTAGGGTGGGGGGAGAACATTACACCAACACCAACAACAACAACACCACCACCAACAGTATATACCGGTAGGGTGGGGGGAGAACATTACACCAACAACAACACCACCACCACCACCAACAGTATATACCGGTAGGGTGGGGGGAGAACATTACACCACCAACAACAACACCACCACCACCACCACCACCAACAGTATATACCGGTAGGGTGGGGGGAGAACATTACACCAACAACAACACCACCACCACCAACAGTATATACCGGTAGGGTGGGGGGAGAACATTACACCACCAACAACAACACCACCACCACCACCAACAGTATATACCGGTAGGGTGGGGGGAGAACATTACACCAACAACAACACCACCACCAACAGTATATACCGGTAGGGTGGGGGGGAGAACATTACACCAACAACAACACCACCACCACCACCAACAGTATATACCGGTAGGGTGGGGGGAGAACATTACACCACCAACAACAACACCACCACCACCACCACCAACAGTATATACCGGTAGGGTGGGGGGAGAACATTACACCAACAACAACACCACCACCACCAACAGTATATACCGGTAGGGTGGAGGGGAGAACATTACACCAACAACAACACCACCACCAACAGTATATACCGGTAGGGTGGGGGGAGAACATTACACCAACACCAACAACAACAACACCACCACCAACAGTATATACCGGTAGGGTGGGGGGAGAACATTACAACAACAACAACACCACCACCACCAACAGTATATACCGGTAGGGTGGGGGGAGAACATTACACCAACAACAACAACACCACCACCACCATATACCGGTAGGGTGGGGGGAGAACATTACACCAACAACAACACCACCACCACCAACAATATATACCGGTAGGGTGGGGGGAGAACATTACACCACCAACAACAACACCACCACCAACAGTATATACCGGTAGGGTGGGGGGAGAACATTACACCAACAACAACACCACCACCACCAACAGTATATACCGGTAGGGTGGGGGGAGAACATTACACCAACAACAACAACACCACCACCACCACCAACAGTATATACCGGTAGGGTGGGGGGAGAACATTACACCAACAACACCACCACCACCACCACCAACAGTATATACCGGTAGGGTGGGGGGAGAACATTACACCAACAACAACACCACCACCACCAACAGTATATACCGGTAGGGTGGGTGGGAGAACATTACACCAACACCAACACCACCACCACCACCACCACCAACACCACCACCAACAGTATATACCGGTAGGGTGGGGGGAGAACATTACACCAACAACAACACCACCACCACCAACAGTATATACCGGTAGGGTGGGTGGGAGAACATTACACCAACACCAACACCACCACCACCACCACCACCAACACCACCACCAACAGTATATACCGGTAGGGTGGGGGGAGAACATTACACCAACAACAACACCACCACCACCACCAACAACACCACCACCAACAGTATATACCGGTAGGGTGGGGGGGGAGAACATTACACCAACACCAACAACAACAACAACAACACCACCACCACCACCAACAGTATATACCGGTAGGGTGGGGGGAGAACATTACACCACCAACAACAACACCACCACCACCAACAGTATATACCGGTAGGGTGGGGGGAGAACATTACACCAACAACAACACCACCACCACCACCAACAGTATATACCGGTAGGGTGGGGGGGAGAACATTACACCAACAACAACACCACCACCACTACCAACAGTATATACCGGTAGGGTGGGGGGAGAACATTACACCACCACAACAACACCACCACCACCACCACCAACAGTATATACCGGTAGGGTGGGGGGAGAACATTACACCAACAACAACACCACCACCACCAACAGTATATACCGGTAGGGTGGAGGGGAGAACATTACACCAACAACAACAACACCACCACCAACAGTATATACCGGTAGGGTGGGGGGAGAACATTACACCAACACCAACAACAACAACACCACCACCAACAGTATATACCGGTAGGGTGGGGGGAGAACATTACACCAACACCAACAACAACAACACCACCACCACCACCAACAGTATATACCGGTAGGGTGGGGGGAGAACATTACAACAACAACAACACCACCACCACCAACAGTATATACCGGTAGGGTGGGGGGAGAACATTACACCAACACCAACAACAACACCACCACCACCACCACCACCAACAGTATATACCGGTAGGGTGGGGGGAGAACATTACACCAACAACAACAACAACAACAACAACAACACCACCACCACCAACAGTATATACCGGTAGGGTGGGGGGGAGAACATTACACCAACAACAACACCACCACCACCAACAATATATACCGGTAGGGTGGGGGGAGAACATTACACCACCAACAACAACACCACCACCAACAGTATATACCGGTAGGGTGGGGAGAGAACATTACACCAACAACAACACCACCACCACCAACAGTATATACCGGTAGGGTGGGGGGAGAACATTACACCAACAACAACAACACCACCACCACCACCAACAGTATATACCGGTAGGGTGGGGGGAGAACATTACACCAACAACACCACCACCACCAACAGTATATACCGGTAGGGTGGGGGGAGAACATTACACCAACAACAACACCACCAACAGTATATACCGGTAGGGTGGGGGGAGAACATTACACCACCAACAACAACACCACCACCAACAGTATATACCGGTAGGGTGGGGGGAGAACATTACACCAACAACAACACCACCACCAACAGTATATACCGGTAGGGTGGGGGGAGAACATTACACCACCAACAACAACACCACCACCACCAACAACAGTATATAGAGTGGGGGAGAGGCCATTAAAGGGTAACCTGCTCTACCACCACCACCACAACCACCATCACTACCACTACCACCAATAGTACCGGTAGCCTATATAGGGTGGGGGAGAGAACATTAAAGGGTAACCTGCTGTACCACCACCACCATCAACAACAACAGTACCGGTATATAGGGTGGGGGAGAGAACATTAAAGGGTTACCTCCTGTACCATCACCACCACCACACTCCCACCACCCCTGGTCCACCACCACCAGCATCATCAACAGTATATAGGGTGGGGGAGAGAACATTAAAGGGTAACCTGCTGTACCATCACCACCAACAACAGTAGGCTATATAGGGTAACTCAACCAACGTCACTGTCCCCATCTCAACATCCTACAACTGACTATGTCCTCCAGTGCTCTTCATCCACACCATCATCAACGTCTACCAGAACGTGTCGAAGTGCATCAAATTAAACGCATCGCTTCCCCGGGTGACAAGTCATCCAAGGATCCCTGTTCTGGTGAACGCCCCGCTTCATCCCCCACTGCCATGCCGACCAAGAAACCTAAACATTGTTAATGACCCCTCTAAGTATCATGACCTGGAATGCAAGGTGTACTACATCTTTAACTAAATTAAAAACCTTTTAATCAATACAAAACCACATATAACAGTTATTACGGAAACTTGATTATCTCCTAGATATAACCCGCATTTACCATCATATTCAATCCAGCGCAAAGATCGTCCAACCAGACCTGGTGGGATACTCATTTTAACAAAGCAAACTCTTCCAGCTAAACAGATTAATGCCAACTTTCTTGATGCAAGTGGACGGATCCAAGACCTATACAGTACAAGTACAATACTACAAGATGCGACTGCCTATCAACACCAATGCCCTCCTGATTGACATTTAAACACTTGCCATAGAACTCCACCAGTTACCTTATCAAACGTATAATCTTGCAACACTTTCAGTTATCTGGGGAAAGTGACCCTAAGCATTCTGTGCATCAACGGTGAAGAAGGGTGGGGGAGAAAACATTAAAGGGTTACCTCCTGTACCACCACCACCACACTCCCACAACAACACCACCATCAACAGTATACAGGGTGACTCGGGAGAGAACATTAAAGGGTAACCTGCTGTACCACTACCATCACCACCACCATCACTACCACCTCGAATAGCCTGCTGCATCAAACACTGGTAGCAAACATACTTGGGGGGGGGAGCAGCTTTCGCCGAGGCCACTGAAGATAGCCGAAACAACTCCAGGTAGGTAGACCACCACCACCACCGTAAGGACCAAGAGGTCTGTTGCAGTTTGTTCTCCTTTGTATTCCTTTGTATCAGTACCGGTATATAGGGTGGGGGAGAGAACATTAAAGGGTAACCTGCTGTACCATCACCAACACCACCACACTCCCACACCACCACCATCAGTAGGCTACCGGTATATAGGGTGGGGGATGAGAACATTAAAGGGTTACCTGCTGTACCACCACCATCAACAGTAGGCTACATAGGGCGGGGAGAGCACAGTAAAGGGTAACCTCCTCTTCCACCACCACCACTATTATCACCATCACAGCCAACCATTCATCATCACCACCTCTCTCCTTCACTAGTAATCACCACTCACTACCACCTTTGGAGGAAATACTACCACCCCAATTCCTCACCACCACCCGACTCCCTTACTCCACTACCACCACCACCCCACTCCCTCAAAACTACCACCAATCCCCCCCCCCCCACCCCCTCAACAGTCAACAAGTGGGTGACAGCTCTAGTGGTACCAGGTATGTCATTCATTGGTAAAGGTATATGGGGGGGGGGGGGGTCAGCACAGGGCTATACCATACACAGTATAATTATGTAATGGTATGTCATGTGTCTAACCCACTCATAGGAATTACTGGACCCCTTATCTTAATATTTATGCAATTAGGCTATAACTATCTGGATTGATTTTTGGATAGAACTTGCTTTTAAATAGCTAGTATAGGCTATTTACTGTATAGTTTTGTAATGGATGTACCGGTATAGAACATTATATTCATAAATTCGTTTCCAGAGATATATTTCCATAATTAGAAATGGGTGAAGTCCAAGAATATTTATGATGAGTGGGCTAGACACAATGGCATCCGAGTGTACCGTTGGCCACTTAGTTCTGTTCCTCGTCGTGATCTTATGTATGAAAATAAAATTTGCATGAATTAATTGCGAGTGTGGTTTCTTATAATTATCAGTTGACCAATCACATGAGTTAAACACCGCATAAGAAACTACACTCGTAATTCAATCATGCGTATTACCGGTATATTTCCATGTATAAGATAACTATGAGGAACATAACTTGTGTGGGCTACTGTACATTTTTTCCTAAGCTGCTTCTAACAGACTGGAAACCGTCCTTCTTATGGATCACTCCGTCTTTAAAAGTCAAGTATGCATGTAGTGTACAATCAGCCTAATAAGTGATGTCTCGGCACCAATTGTGTGTTGATCAATAATTGGCATCAGCAATAATTACACATGATTCCTTCTTTATGAGTGAGATATACAAACCTGTTCCTACACTTACCCACGTCTGTACTAATCAACATCTGACAGACACTAATACAGCACAGAGCGAGCCAAACGTAATGACAGGTGAGACATGGCTTATTAGCATATTTATAGGGTCTGTGGTTGTACTGTACGACTATCACATTTTGTCCATCACCACCCCTTACCACCACCACCACCACCAGTTCTCCCTACCACTACCAGTTCTCCCTACCCTTCCCCACCATCACCACCACTTCTACTTCTACCCCTCCCCACCACAATCACCCTCTTCCCCTACTCCTTCCCACCACCACTTCTACCTCAACCCCTCCCCACCACAACCACCCTCTTCCCCTACCCGTCCCCACCACCTCTCCCTCCCTACCACCACCACCACCACCTTACCTTATGATACCTTATGATGTGTTCGCCACTCTTCTAGCGGCACCAAGGAGCGCGACGCCCCTCGTTATGGGTGGTGATTTGGTGCAGTAGACTGTTTGAAGCGACAGCTCGCTCCCTTGCGAGGATGGGCTCGTCTGGCACTTTTTGCAGTTCGACATCTAGGGCTCTCTTAAAGTTGTCTAACGAGATGTCACTCATGTCTCTTACTCGCCGTGGGAGTTTGTTGAAGAGACGTGGGCCTCTGTGTGATAACCAGCCCTCTCGCAGAGAGCCCATAGCACCCCTGTTATTCATCCGGGGGATTTCGCATTCCCAGCCTCTCCTATCACTGAATTTCATGACTATCGGAGTATGTAGGTTTGGTACTAAACCCTCTGCGATTTTCCACGTGTATATTATTAGGTAACGTTCTCTTCTACGTTCCAGTGAGTACAGATTCAGTGCTCTTAAACGCTCCCAATAGTGTAGATGTTTTATCGAACTTATATGCGAAGTGAAATTTCTTTGTACACTCTCTACGTCATTTATTTCACCTGCTTTGTATGGGGATGTAAATACACTACAGTATTCAAGCCGCGGTAGCACTAGAGATTTGAAGAGCGTTATCATAGGCAATTCACCGCGTGTTTTAAAAGTACGCAGAATCCAACCCGTTAGACGTTTCGCAGCCGCCACTTTGACCTGGTTATGTACTTTGAAACCCTACTGCCAACCTAGAAGTTGGCAGATTGGGAGCCAAAGAGTCACATTTTTCCCTTGCCCCTCAACTTTCCCTTCATAATTGCTGAGGGGCACAGGGCCTTGGGTGGGGCTTTGGTTTCCCGGGCGTTTCCGCACCTTCCTCAGCTCCCTGCCTTGGAGTGGCTTCGGTCACCCGGGCTTTGTTAGTGGTAAGCAGTGAGGATTTTGTGGGGGCGCTCGTTTATGGCCATGGCCTTGCTCGAGACCTTGGGGCTGTTCGGCCAGACAGCCTGGGGAACAACAACAACAACAACCACTCCCTCTCCTACACCCCTCCCTATACATGATAGGGACACAACAAGTGACATACTGGGAAAGTCCACTGATAACCGCTACCGTATCCTCTATCATCCACGTTGGGCAGCAATCCTAACCTCTAACCTCCGTAACTCAAATAGGACTAGAGTAACTGGGCTAATTTTTCTACCAAATAGAAAGACTTGGGTGTGGAAATTGACAGCTCATTTGCTCTGCAGAGGTTAGAGGTTAGGATTTCTACCCAACCTAGAATGCACGGATTATAGTACCCTGTTCCAAATAAGTAGGGCAAAACTCTTGAAAATTAACCTCTATAACTCACAAACGACTAGAGTAATCCAGCTAATATTTCTACCATTTGGGAAGGGTCAGCCAGGGAATAGGTGTGGAAAGTAAAGTTACACCCCATTTACTCTAGCCCTTTTTTAGTTATACAGGATAGGTTTCACGATTTCTGACCTACCTATTTGGAACAGGTACGAGAGTTGCTTGTGTACTACCCTACACTCACCTTAGCTCAAGAATCAAGCCTTAAAGGGGAGGGGCTTGCTTTTTTTGGACCCCCTTCTCCCTCGTGTTTAGCCCTATAAGTTTTGAAATATTAAGAAGTTTGTTCCATTAGCTTGTCAATTTCAAGACCTTTTGTCCCATTTTGTTGTCAATATTAAGACCTTTCGTGCCACTTAGGTGTCGAATTATTTCCTGCCGAGCGATAGCCAGCCTGTAATTTTAGGAGGAACTGGCCTTAGACCGTAACATTTTATTACCACAAAAATGTACAAATTGATCTTGAACAGGGCCGGTCTTGTGGGGTGAGTTTTTAAGCTTTATGAAGGTCTGGCGAGGAAACCAAAACATATACTGTATAAATACATAAATAGACCATAAAATAAACAGTACCCCCTTAATTAACGTCATATTGGTAGCACAGTGAAAACAAAATAAAACACACCTTCTCAGTTCTTAATATGGTTGAGATATTCTCTCTCTCTCTCTCATCACTACTCATCACCTCTCTCTCTCTCTCTCTCTCCACTACCATCCCCACCACCACCACTGACTCTTCCCTATCCACCCTCCACCCTTCACTCACTCCACCATCAATAACAACCCGTTCAGTACCGGCGACGTCTTTGTCACTTTATTCTAGCTATATTTAGACGATTGTGTGCAGTTAAAGAAGGATCTGTGGTAGTAAAAAGGGCTAAGTGAGATAGTTCGAAGCCTGTAAATAGCTGGAGGCCCTTTTGAGACTGAATACAATCGTCTAATAGTAGCCAGAAAGGAGTTAAAAGGACGGCACCTGTACTAAAGGCTAAGGCACGCAACAGGTGGGTCCCCCGAGAAACCTCAACCGATAAACATGTATTGTATCTAAAGAAAGCCCAGTCCATCATTTTGTAGTCTTGATTATTGTATATGTATAGATCAAATGATGGTTTATCGTTCAAATTATGTCTGTGGAAGTGATAAATGGCCAAAACAATGCTATTTCATGTTATTTGTCTGTATCCATTCACATATTCATCCAAATATTAATTCTTCAAACATAATTGCCGACTTGCGAGTTTCGTTCTATAAGGAAGTTGGAGCTGTAAACATTGATATTTAACAGAATGACCAGCTAAAATACGGTCGAAGTACATTTATAAACACATATAAAAAACAATTTAACACGTCATCTATCCGTCAGAAACGTACATTATTATTGTATTTCTGTCTAATATCCATGTTCACGGCTCCAACTTCCTTATAGCATGAAACTCGCAAGTGGTCAATTGCTCCGGTTGGACACCTTGGACTAAATGCCATCCACTAACACAGGTTACGGAGGGGGTCATCACAAAGTAAGTACACTCTATATACGTTGGGTCATCATGTGTTTACTTAAGGAGAGATGGATCGGTTTTCTGGTCCCCCTTCTTCCTCATGTTTAGCCCCATTAGTTTTGAGATTAAAAGACGTTCGGCCCATTATTTTGACGATTTTAACACATGTCACCCCATTTCGTTGTCAATTTTAATTCGTGCCATTTATGTGTCGATGTTATCCTGGCGAGCGATAGCGAGCCTGTAATTTTAAGAGGAACCGGCCTTTGGCCAGAACATTTGTTATCGAAAAATATACAAATTTATCTTTAATTTTTCTAGGGGGTGTTTTTCTTAAACTTGATGGAGGTCTAGGAAGGAAACAAAAAATATATATATTAATATAGGCCTACCGGTACCGGTTTACATGTCATCCACTAGCTCAGTTAGGAAGGGGGTCATCATTTGTTTACTTGACCCCTTCTGTAACGCAGACGTCTTTAAACTTGATTCTGGCTATATTTAGACGATTATATTTAGTTTAAGCCTTTCGCTGCGGGTGACGTTCTTGAACGTCCTGGCAAGTTACAGTAATTTCCAGGCTTTAAAAGCCTGTAAAAACCGTAAAAATCGAGTGTCAGTGGGCGGGAGCGTGACGGGCCCACCTCCGACCCTCAGAGCACCGAGCGGCTCACTGAGGTTGACTGTGTCTCTCTCTGTGTCTCCCAGCAGTGTAGCCAAGCGACCGAGTGTTACATAATAGCAGGTTTCCCGCATTTCACTGGCACCACTGCGGGTGAACCAGACCACGTACGGGGCTCGTTCTGGTGTCATTTTGAAGCTATTCTCGCCTAGTTTTCGGCAGAATACTCTTCATTTAATGCAGATGCTTGATTTATCATTCAGGAGTGCCTGAATATGCCCTAAATAGCCCAAAAATGGCCGCAGCCAAAGGGTTAAGAAGGGCCTCCATTAATTAACAGACTTCTAATTATCTTAATTAACCCTTTTATTACCATAAATCCCGCTCAAGCTGCACAAAATCGTGCTACCCCTGGTCAATTATATTTAGGTGTCGACTGATTTTCCTGGCGAGCGATAGCGAGCCTGTAATTCTAGGCGGGATATTTGTCTGTCGAAAAATTTACACATTTATTTTGAAAGGGGGGTCTGGGTTTTTTTTGTTTGTTGTATACTTGATGGAGGTCTCGCTAAGAAACTATAAAATATATAAATAAATCATTAAATAGACCGAAAAAAATCCACTAACCCCTTAATAAGGAAGTTAAGAATTGTAGCCATCGATATTAAGCAGAATTGGCAGCTAAAATACATTAAGTGGAGAGAGAGAGAGAGAGAGAGAGAGAGAGAGAGAGAGAGAGAGAGAGAGAGAGAGAGAGAGAGAGAGAGAGAGAGAGAGAGAGAAATAAATCCAATCAAAAACACTCTAAAATTGCGTAAACAATAAATAAGCAAATAAAATCATATATATTAAAAAAATTAGCATCGTAATGACCTCCCAAACGTCGGCTCTACTGGTGTTAAGATGCATATATAATCAAAGTTAGTACTGCACTTAGCCAACCATAAAATAATATAGCTTCAATCTAACTTTTATGCATTTATAATTACCAGAAATAAAGTTTATATTCAACGATAATATTCACTCTCTATCAAGAAAATATACGCTAATAACTGCGAGGGGTACCATAAACTATCGCTGGAGTAATATTATTATTATTATTATATATATATACAGGGAAAAATCGAAGCCTAAATGGCACAAAAGGTCCTAAAATTGACAAGGAAATGGGACAATGTCTTGACTTAGCCTACATGGCCTGCACCACACACACAAGCTAGAGAGAATGTGTATAGTGCAGTGTAAACAAGGTGGATCAGCTGTTTCCCGGTGACATACTTGGCCTACATACACACACACACACCTCACAGACAAGACATACAAATACGTAAATATAGACAGATGAATAGGTATAAGCAGATAGATACAAATAGATATACAAACAGATAATCAGAAAGAGATAGATAGGTACAGATAAAACGTAAGGAAGCGAGAAATATGTAAGGTGCACTGCAAAATAAACAAGTGTGCCAACCCCCCCCCCCCCCTCTCTCTCTCTCTCCTTCCCCGTGACTAACCTGGCTTGCACCTCACAGACCAGACAGATAGATAAATAGATAGATAGATATAGATAGAACATTTGGCCTGCACCTCACACACCAGACATGTACAGTATATAGACAGATAGGCAGATAAATATATAGATAGATAGATGCAGGTAGAATATCTGGCCTGTACCTCACACACCAGACATTTATATAGACAGATAGATAGATAGATACACAGACAGAAAGACATAGATAGATATAGGTAGAAAGTTTGGCCTGCACCTCACCAAGACAGAGGGGGGCATGTGGGGGCGGTCCGACCTTGGGGTGAGGGAAGGGGGGGAGGGGGGGACCATGCGGGTGTGGGGGTGTGGGTGGGGATGGGATAGGAAGGGCGTGAGTCAGGGTAAAGGGAGGGTGGTTATAATAAGCGTGAGGTAGGGTGAATCGTTGTGTGGGTGGAGTGGAATGGATGTGTAGGTGTGGTGGTGATGGTGCAGTGGTGGTGGTGGGGCAATAATAATAATAATAATAATAATAATAATAATAATAATAATAACAATAATAATAATAATAATAATAATAATAATAGTTCTTAAAGCTAGCGCCAGCGCCAGCGCCAGCTAACCCAATAAGGCCGATTAGGCGTATTTCCATTGGGGTCCTGTACTACTACCCCATCCCCTTGCACATGAGGGACGGTAACGACTCAGTGCTTGTAAAAAACCTTTAATGCGCCGAGCGTGGGCGCGAACCTGGGCCTTCTGGGTGGAACTCCAAGACGCTAGTCACTACACCAGCGAGCCGCTGGTGGTGATGGAGCAGTGATGATGGTGGTGGTGGTGATGATGATGATGATAGTGATGGTGGTGCAGTGATGATGGTGGGAGGTGATGATGATGATGGTGGTGGTGATAGTGATGGTGGGAGGTGATGATGATGGTGGTGGTGATAGTGATGGTGGTGATAGTGATGGTGGTGCAGTGGTGGTGGTGGTGATGCAGTGGTAGTGGTGATGGTCTAGTAATGGTGGTGATGGGGCAGTGGTGGTGGTGATGATGATGCTGGTGGTGCAGTAATGGTGGTGGTGGTGATGCAGTGGTGGTGATGCAGTGGTGGTGATGGTCTAGTAATGATGGTGATGGGGCACTGGTGGTGGTGGTGACGATGGTGGTGGTAGTGGTGATGATAATGGTGGTGGTGATAGTGATGGTGGTGCAGTGATGATGGTGGGAGGTGGTGATGATGATGGTGGTGGTGCAGTAATGGTGATGGTGGTGCAGTGGTGGTGGTGGTGATGATGGTCTAGTAATAGTGGTGATGGTGGTGGGTGAATCGAAGGGTGGAGATTGAAATTAAATATAATATGAAGAGTGAGGTGGTGTGAGGTGGTGCATGAGGTAAGGAACAGTGGTGGTAGTGGAGGGTGGTGGTGGGTAATGATGATGGTGGTGGTAGTAGTGGTGGTAGTGGTGATGGTAGTGGTAGTAGTACAGGCGAAATTATTTGGAAAAAGGCTCTAGGGACACAAGGCAGTGCAGGCCCATCAGGGCTGGATGCAAATGGCTGGAGGACAATCCTGAGTAGAGCAATCTTCGGACTAGCAGCAACAGACTTATGTAGGGCTCTGGCAGCTCTTGCAAGAAAGATGACCACCCAAAATTGTCAACATTTGGAGGCTTACACAGCTTGTCGCCTAATACCTTTAGACAAGAATCCAGGATGCAGACCAGGAATGGGTGAAGTGCTGAGAAGAAGAATCGGAAAATGCATAATGGAAGTGGTGAAAGACGATGTGCGGTCAGCGGCCGGTAATCTCCAAGTGGGTGCCGGCCACCAAGCAGGGGGAGAGGCAGCAATTCATGCCATAAGAAAAATATATGAGCAAGTGGACTGTGAAGCTGTGCTGCTAGTGGATGCAACAAACGCCTTTAACACCATCAACAGAAAGACGGCAATACATAACATCAAAGTAAAATGCCCCAGTTTTGCCACCTACGTAGAGAAAAGCCTGCGGACCTCTTCATAGTAAACAACCAGAACACACGAAGGGGAACACCTCTGAAATCAATGGAAGGAACCACACAAGGTGACCCAGTAGCAATGGCAATGTACGCCTTAGGTCTCTCAGTGTTGCTAACCTTAACAAGCCATGAGGCGACGCAAGTAAAGCAGGTGGCCTATGCAGACGATCTCACTGGAGCGGGAAAAGTCAACAATCTCAAGCACTGGTGGGAACAAATATCAGAGGTAGGACCAAAAATAGGGTACCATCCAAATGCCAGAAAGTCAATACTAATAGTAAAAACAGAACATTATGAAAGGGCGGTAGAAGCTTTCAGCGGTAGTGAAGTGGTAGTAACAAAGGACGGACAGCGTCACCTTGGGGCGGTGATCGGCACCGGAAGAGTTCAAGAACAAATACATAGAGGAGAAGGTCAGAGAATGGGTAAATGAAATTGAGAAACTGGCCAAATTAGCAAAGACGGAACCACAGGCCGCGTATTCGGCATTCACATATAGGGTCAAACATCGCTGGACCTACTTGATGAGAACTGTTCCAAATGTCAGCGCATTACTTCAACCGCTGGAAGATGCCATCAGAGACAAACTCATCCCAGCGTGGATAAAGTCGCACACCCCGAATGATACAGAGAGGGAGCTGCTCGCACTGCCTCCTAGGTTGGGAGGGATGGGAATCATCGACCCAGTGAAGAGGGCGGTAACGGAATACCAGAACTCGGTAAAGATAACAGGATCTCTCACTGACCGTATCATAGCACAAGATTCTGACGGTGAAGTAGACCAGGCAGACATCTACAACATCAGAAAGACCATCACGTCAGAGAGGCAAAACTCACAGAAAAATGACCTGGCACAATTGATGGGACAACTTCACCCGAGACAAACAAGAAAACTACAAATAGCACAAGAAACGGGCGCTTCAAATTGGCTGACAACACTACCAATCAAGGCAAAAAGCTTCAATCTCAACAAACAAGAATTTAATTATGCTATTGCACTGAGGTATGATTGGCCGATTGAAGGACTGCCCGATTGATGCGTTTTTTTTTTTTTTTTTTTAAGAGACAATGAACGGAGGAAGGAAAAACACAGATAAAACAGAAAGGTCCATGTGCCTAAAGGCATCCTCCATTCATAAAATGTTTGTAACAACTGGATTTAAACATTTGTAGATTGTAAGTTTGTGGAAAGCAATTCGAGGGAAGTGAATTCCAAAGAGTAGTAGCTCTGGGGATAAATGAATTCTGATAAGCAGAAGTTCTGCATTGTGGAGGAGAAAGTGTAAATTCATGGGCGCTCTCAGCTGCCCTAGTTCTACGGGGAAAGATGTGGAGAGGCGGCACAATTGAAGCAAGTTCCTCGGAACAATTGCTGTGAAAATATCTGTAGAATAATGCAAGGGATGCAACGTTTCTTCGTATGGCTAATGTAGGAAGGTCCTGTGTGATTGCAGGGTTATTGATTAATCTAATAGCTTTATTTTGAATTTTGTCCAACTGCCTCAATGCAACCACTCCACTTCCACCCCACAGAGGTGACCAGTAATCCATCTGAGACCGCACATGACTTTTATATATTAGCGGCAACTGCTCGTCAGTGAAGAATTCTCGAACTCTGTACAGGAGTCCCAGTTTTTTAGAGGCATTCTTAGCAATGCTTCTAACATAATGTGTCCAGCTCAAGTTAGTAGTTAATGTTACACCGAGAATGTCAATACTAGGGGAAGTGGGAATATTTACATCATTAAAAAATATATGGGAGTCAGTGAGATTCTGTCGGTTAGAAAATTGAATGTACTTGGTTTTCTGTGCATTAAAGGAAACTAGATTCTCTTGTCCCCATTCATTAATTCTAGAAAGGTCCTGGTACAGAGAAATTGCAGTGTTTTATTTTGAATTTATAAGATCGGGTTGGGTGAAAGAATTGGTAAATGTGAAGGAACTGTGGAGTGTTGAGTCATCTGCGTAGGAATGTATTGGATTATGAGTGGTAGATATGAGATCATTGATATGAATGAGGAACAGAGTTGGGGCCAAAACTGATCCCTGGGGAACACCAGCATTTATTGAGTGAAATTGAGAATAAAGGCCATCTACCATTACACGTATTTTTCTGTTATGAAGATAAGAAGAAATTAGTGGAACTAATGATGCAAGGCCGTAGTGTGACATCTTCGACAATAAGGATTGATGCCAGACTCTATCAAATGCCTTTGATATATCCAGTGCTATTGTATGTGTTTCACCATGTTGGTCTGTAGCTTGGTTAATTTGATGCGTAAGAAGGCAAAGAATGTCTGCAGTTGATCGACATCGTCTAAAACCATATTGCCTATCACTGATTAATTTATTATTCTCCAGATGCTTAATTATGTGATTATTTAATATAATTTCAAAAACTTTGCCAAGAGTGGAAGTTATAGCTATTGGTCTGTAGTTTGATGGATTTGAAGAGGCACCTTTTTTAGGAACTGGATGGATGTTTGCTTCTTTCCAGGGTACTGGGAAGCATGAGGTATGAGTACACAGACGGAAAATTTTTTGCCAATACAGGAGCGAGCACCAAGGAGCAATTCTTAAGTACTATTGGAGGAATTTCATCTGGACCAGGAGCCTTATCTACCGAGAGATTCTGCAAAATAGTTTTGACATGTCTGGTGTGGATCTTAAGTGAGGGAATTTCAGGCGAATTAAAATTAAGTACAGGGACATCTTGATTTATTTCATCTAAGGTTGAGTTGGTGGAGAAAATATCCGCAAGAAGGTTAGCTTTACCTCGTGGGTCACTTACAAGATTGCCAGTCGGAGATTTTAATGGTGGAATGGATGAAGCAGTAGTGAAGTTGGATTTGAATGAGTTAAGAGTAGACCAAAATATTTTGTTATCATTTGGATTATTTAAAAGTTTATTTGCCTGCTTATGGAGAAAGTTTGATTTAGTTAGGTTTAATACAGTTTTGGCATGATTTCTGATGTTTCTAAAGTAATTAAAGGCTTCATGTGTTTTTGATCTCGTGAATGCATTGTAGGCTATTGCTTTTTGTTCAGTTACTCTAGCACAATTATGGTCAAACCATTTAGGTGAATTAGATCTTTTACTGTACTTTTGATGAGGAATAAAAGTTTCCATTCCAATTTTTACAAAATCTTGTATGTGGCTCAAGGTGGAGTGTGCATCATTAGAAAAGAAAGAGGTCCAGGGAATATCAATAAAGAAACCTTGAAGACCCTCCCAGTCTGCCCTATCGTAATGCCATTTAGTCACCAAAACAGGTTCAGAGTGGGAAGGTGTGGTAGGTGATAGACAGGTGGCCTGTATCAGACAGTGATCAGAAGATCCAAGTGGGGACCTCACTGTAACATCATAATTTTCTGAATTGGTTGTTAAAAATAAGTCCAGTAGGTGGGAATTATGATTAGGATTATCTGGTACACGGGTGGGTTGGTTGACTAGTTGAATGAGATTAAATGAGTCTGCAAATAGCTCACATTCAAGACCAGCATCATCAGTCCTGGCTGAATGAGTGAGCCATTCAACATTATGGACATTAAAATCACCCAACACAGTGATTTCAGAAGAAGCATTTAAGTTGAGGACACTGAGTTGTGAGGACAGAGAATCAAAAAGACTTTGCTCTGGAGGAGTATTTGGGGAACGGTAGATGCAACATATGTATTTAAATTTACCAGCAGAAATTAATTTGTATATAGAATAATCAAAATAGGGACAATTGAAACTAGTAACCTCCTCCAGGGCAATTTCAGATTTTGCGAAGCAACATACACCACCTTTAGGTCTGAAATTTTGGAGCAGTTTATAACCTGGAAAATTAAATCTAGATGTGTCAGATGTGGATGTTACTTGAGTCTCTGTCAAAAAAAGGAGAGTAGGGGATTCTGCTTGAAGAAATTGGTGTACAGAATTGATGTTAGAGTGAAGTCCCCTTATATTACTAAAGAAATAGCTGTACTGACAAGCAGCTTTGGGACGTTGCAATGCTCTTGACACAGTCGCATGATGACGACCGGGAGGGCCCTGTGTCAATAACCCAACCCTGCCGGGGGTGGATATCCGAGGGACCACCAGGTTTGCTCTTAACAATTGTACTGCCATATTTATAAGGTAAAGTGTATGGTGTTACATGTATGATATGTAGTGGGAAGAGTAGTATTTTATGGATAGAGGATAGCGATGTAGGGCAATGTCGTTAAGTTGGATGTGTAGGTTATATAAAGAGGGTTTTCCTGATACCCCTGATGTGTGAGGCAGAAAGATATGTATCCAGCTACCAAGGCCTGGGAGAGAAAATGGAATTCAGGCTATTCCCTGAGTCTCCCGAAACCTTGGCGGTAGTACTTCCCTGGGCGGGGCTGCCTACCCCTACTACCTACAGTTTGTGGAACCATCAACGATACAGACCACACCATGATATGTAAGAAAGGAGGATTCATCAGCATCAGGCACGATGAAGTAAGAGATATAACAGCGAACATGCTCAGGGAGGTGTGTAGAGATGTGGTGAGCGAACCATCACTCATTCCCTTGGGTGGAGAGACCATGCAGCACAGGACGGCCAACACATCCACTGAAGCAAGATTGGACGTTAGTGCAAGAGGCTTTTGGACAAATGCACAGCGAGCGTTCTTTGACATAAGAGTATTTGACCCAATGGCCCACAGCTACAGCGAGCTGTTTCTGGAGGCTGCACACAAGAGGAACGAACGAGAGAAGGTCAGGACATATGGAGAAAGGATCTTACAAGTCGAACATGGCAGCTTTACCCCACTAGTCTTCACCACATCAGGAGGGATGGGACCCAGGGCCCAGTGCTTCTATTCATGGCTAGCAGAGATCATCGCAGAGAAGAAGCAACAGCCTAGGAGCCACGTCGTAGCCTGGATGAGATGCCGTCTATCTTTCTCATTGCTCAGATCAGCACTACTATGCCTGCGGGGAACAAGAAGGTCTGCACCACAACCAGTGACGGTGGCAGAAGTAGACTACGAGGCAGCAGTGGCAGAGGGTCGCATTGGAAGGAGACTGGATTGAAGTTGCATGGTGTAGAATAGTAGTATCTGATGCTTGTGAAATTTAGTATGTGTACAATATTAAATATAAGGTAGTGGTGGTGGTGGAGGTGGTGATGGTAGTAGTAGTAACATGAAATGTATGAAAAATATTAAATAAAAATCAATGTAGTAGTAGTAATCCACGATGATGAGTCTGAGTGCTTACCCCGGAATAGGAAGTAGCTGAATGACAACAAAGTCAGGCGCTTTGATGACTATTCTGACCTAGTCTAGGGTCCAAAGAGGGGATGCACAGACTGAGTGGTAATGGTGGTAGTGGTAGTGATGGTACTAGTAGTGGTGGTGGTGGTAGTAGTAGTGGGAGGTGTAGTAGTGGTGGTAGTGGTGATGGTAGTAGTGGTAGTGGTGATGGTAGTGGTAGTAGTAGTAATAGTGGTAGTGGTAGTGATGGTAGTGGTGGTGGTACAAAGGAAATCAAGCAACAACAGTCTAGTGACCCTTCTAGGTTGCTTGTCCTCCAAAACACTGAGGATCAAGTGTCCAAACAGTGGTTTAGAGTGGGTAAGGGAACATTGGAAAGGGAATTACTGCCCTGGAACTAATGTCCGTGGCAGGATTAGGAAGTTAGTAGGGGACAGATGGGTTAGTAACTGAGGGGGGGATAAAATAAAGTTATTCATTTACAAACGCAGTCAGTCGCGGGTTTGATGCGAGATATTTGTCTAGGCGGAGTTTAAATGAATCAACGGTGATGCAGTCTATAACGTTTCGGGGAAGCCCATTCCACAAGTTGACAACTCGATTGAAGAAGAAATTCTTAGATTCGTGTGAGTTAAAAGATTTACCAATAATTTTGCAACCGTTTCCTCGCGTGTAATTAGATTGGTCGATAGTGAAGTACTTACTACAGTTCATATTGTCGATGCCTTTGATGATTTTGAACACTTGAATTAAGTCACCTCTTAATCTGCGCTGGGTTAAAGGAAATAGATTTAATTCTCTAAGACGCTCTTCGTATGGTTTGTTCTTTAGGCTAGGTATAATTTTGGTAACTCTACGTTGAACTCGTTCTAGCTTGTTTATATCTTTTTGGTAATAAGGGCACCAGGATTGAACGCAGTATTCCAGAAGAGGGCGGACTAAGGAATTGTAAAGGGTTAGGATAACTTCTTTGGATTTATGCTCAAATGACCTGCCTATAAAGCCAATTATTTTGTTTGCCTTCTTAACAACTTCTGAACATTGTTGACTCGGTTTTAGGTTACTCGATATTGTTACTCCCAGATCGGTTTCTCTGTTTACATTCTTAAGCTGAGTGCCATTCATCGAATAGTTTGCTTTCTCATTTAGGTATCCGATATGTAGTACTTTACATTTATCCGCATTGAAACTCATTTGCCAAATTTGGGCCCAACATGACAATTTATCTAGATTGTGTTGCATATTGTCAACTTGTTCTTTTGAGAGTACGCTATTTGCAATTTTTGTATCGTCAGCAAATTTTGAGATTGTACAGGTGAGACCCTCATCTATGTCGTTGATGTAAATTAGAAAGAGAATTGGTCCTAGTACCGATCCCTGGGGTACCCCGCTACATACATTGGTTCATTTAGATGCCTTACCGTTTATGACTACTCTTTGCTTTCTGTCGCTGAGCCAATTTTCTATCCATTTCAACACACCGTCTTGTATTCCATGCGCTTTTAGTTTTAGCAGTAAACGTTTGTGGGGAACTTTGTCAAAGGCCTTTTGAAAATCAAGGTATATAATATCTACAGCTTTACTCTCATCGTAGAGGTTGAGGATATCGTGGAAGAAGTCTAAGAGGTTTGTTAAACAGGAACGTTTTTTACGAAAACCGTGTTGAGTATCTTTAAGTATGTTATTTTCCTCTAAGTGATTTACGAGTCTGTCTCGTATGACCGTTTCTAGCATTTTACATACAACTGAGGTTAAGCTAATTGGACGATAGTTACTGGGTAGGGATTTGCTGCCTTTTTTTAATATCGGTGTTACGTTGGCTAGCTTCCACTGATCGGGCATAGTTCCAGACTGCAAGGATTTATTGAATAGTAATGTCAGTGGTTTGGAGAGCTCATCCTTAGCTTCCTTTAGAACTCTAGGCGAGATTGTATCAGGTCCAGGCGTTTGATTTACCTTGAGTTTATCTAAACAATTCAATACTTCTCTCTCTGTAACGGTGATATTGCTTAGAACATCTGAATTATCAATCTGAATCGGCGATGGTGTAGGGATATCACTGAGGTCTTCTGTTGTAAAAACTGATGCAAAGAAGATATTGAGGGCATTACTCATTTGTACTTCGTCTTTGGTGTATTCTCCATTTTCATCGACTAACGGTCCAACAGTTGAAGTAACTACTTTTTTCTTTCTGATATAACTATAGAATTCTTTCGAGTTTGTTTTACTTTGATTCGCAATATGTAACTCTAAGGTCTTTTTACTTTGCTTAATTAACTTTTTGGCTTTGCGTCGTAGCTCTACAATAGTAGAGTAGTAGTAGTAGTAGTAGTAGTAGTAGTAGTAGTAGTAGTGGTGGTGGTAGTAGTGATGGTAGTGGTGATGATGGTAGTGTTAGTGGTGATAGTAGTAGTGGTAGTGGTCATGGTAGTATTGGTGGTAATAGTAGTAGTAGTAGTCAATCAATTAGTAGAAGTAGTAGTCAATCAATCAATCAATCTGTAGTAGTAGTAGTAGTAGTAGTAGTAGTTACGGTATGTAACAGTAGGGGTAGAGTGTGTTAAATATAATGAATGACTACAGAGTGATTCATAGTAAAGCGAGTACGGTGCCAGTAGTTGAGAGGAGCTTTTTAGTTTGTTCCCTAGACCTCCATCAAGCTTAAAATTACACCCCCTAGACCCCCTTTCAAGATAAATTTGTAAATTTTTCGGTAGAAAAATGGCCGGTTCCTCTTAAATTACAGGCTCGCTTCCGCTCGCCAGGAAAAAATAGACACCTAAATGGCAAGAAAGGTCTTAAAATTGACAAAAATGGGGCGAAATTTCTTAAAATCGCCAAACTAACGTCTAAACGTCTAAATATCACAAAAACAATGGAGCTAACCATGTGGGAGAAAGGGGTTCAGAAAAAAATCCCTCAATTGGAAATCTCATCTTAGGCTACCGTAATCTAATCTCTCTGGGAAAAAATAAGCTGAATGGTGGTGAATGGCGTGACAAACCTGACTCTTTCGGTACGGGGTGACGATGGACTTCTTTTAATCATATTCTGGCTGCTATGAGACGCTTGTATTCAGCTTAGGAAGGATCTCTAGCAATTAGAAGGCTACGCAATATTATCTCAAAAACACAAGCCTCGGACCAAATAGGGTTAAGGTGAGTCATCGGAGGTCAGGTGATGTGGCGAGTCATGTGATGTGATGTGATGTGATGCAGGAAACAATACCGGCCGTGATATGGTAAGTCATAGTGGTGGTGTGGTGTGGTAAAGTGTAGTGTAGGCTAGTGTGGTGTGGTAAGGCAGGAAACACAATACCGGCCGTGATATGGTGAGTCAGGTAATGTGGTGAGGCAGGAAACACTATACCGGCAGATAGGACGAGTCATAGTGGTGGTGAGCAGTGGAGTTAAGAATCAGCAGAGGTAGTAGGGTGATCAGCTACCGTAACCGACCCCCCCCCCCCCCCACCCCCCCCCACACACACACACACACACACACACACACACACATCGCAGGGTGTCACACGAAAGCCGAGTCCTATCGCTATAGCCTTTATTATTGCATAGACATACATGTATACATCTATATTATTAAATCAGTTCGTGTGTCTGTTTGTCTGTGTGTTCTTAATAGGCGGCCGCAGTTTTGGACCTGGGGAGCTGAAACTTTGCATGTGGGTGTCAATTCTCCCTACCAACAATGCTCTTGAAACCTCTGGTGGACGCTTCTGAACTAGCGCCAGAGCTACGACTGTAGACATCACTATACCCAACACCTAGGATATGCACAGTTTATCTCTAATGTTTGTGATTCTACACATTTTTATTATACAGTATGCGACTACACGAAGTGATTATATAGTATAGTAATAAACGGAAATTCCATATGCATCTGATAATGACTACAAACATAACTATAAGCTGAGGGCAGGTGCCCAACCCCGAAAGGGGTTGAAATAGGGGAGCTATCCCCCCGCCAAAGGCGGCTTTCTAGGGCCGTTCCTAGCTGATGCTGAGAGGATTGGGTTCTAGTCATGTGGTGATGGGCTGGTCTATCAGAGTGAGAGCTGAGCGATCTCTGCCATACCCATAGCTTACTCTGACTGTTCCTTTTACTTATATATTTTCTAGATCTCAGGTGACGGCGTCTCTTCCGTGGATTGACCTCCCAATCTCCCAACCTAGAGGTTGGCAGATTGGAAGCCAAAGCGTCACATTTTTCCTTTGACCCTCAACTTTCTCTTCATAATTGCTGAGGGGAACAGGGCCCTGGGTGGGGCTTTGGTTTCCCGGGCGTTTCCGCGCCCTCCTTAGCTTCCCGCCATGGAGTGGCTTCGGTCACCCAGGCTTTATTGTGGTAGGCAGGGAGGGATCTGTGGAGGCGCTCGGTTATGGCCTTGGCCTTGGCCTTGCTTGGGGCCTTGGGGCTGTTCGGCCAGGCAGCCTGGGGAACAGCAGCAACAACAACAACTATAAGCTGATTAATTATCATAACAAAATTGGCGCGAAAATACCTCCTGACTTTGTATTGTAAATATACGTTATTTATGAATATGGGTGATTTTAAAATATATAAAACTACAGTATGCATAGACTAAAGTATGTGTAAGCTACAGAAATTTCGACTAACTGCATATATTATAGTATTGTTGAACGAAAGGGAGGGTGGATAGCTCCGCGATGTCGCCCATTTCCCACAATGCACCGCGGTAAACCTTGCGTTCAGCGCCTCTATCGGCCACTGTTGGCATTTATTGGTAGGGAGAATTGACCTGGGTCAGGCCATAGAGGGGGCGAGGCCACGATCGGAAGTCGTTTCGAGGCCGAAATTGAAAAAAAAAACATGAAAAAAATGGCCGTTTGGGGCAGGAGGCCTCCGATCGAAAAGGTGTAAGGAAGGAAAGTTGTTCGCAGCCCCCCAAAATGGGGATACGGATGAGGTCAGATCCAAAATCGGAGGTCATTTAGCGGCCGAAATCGAGGTCGCCGTTTTATGAGGCACAGGGAGGTTGAGGCCGGTGATCATGGTAGTAGTATTGTGATGATTGTGGTAGTAGTGATTGATTATGGTAGTAGTAGTGGTGGTAGTAGTGATTTTTAAACCCGGGTAATGCCGGGTACCCCTGCTATACTCCGTTCAGCATAAACAGTCCGTTGGTAGGGCAGAACTTGACAACACTGTTTTACCCTCGCTATCAGCTGATAAGTTGATAATGGGGGCGAGAAACCATTTGCCCTCCCTCTCTCTCTCTCTCTCTCTCTCTGGGAGATGAAATTGTACTAACTTAATTATTAACGTGATTTGTATATACCCTAAATCTATATATATATAATGTCTTAAATGATAAAATAAACTATTGGTCAAAATATACAGACATACATACAGACAAACAGGCATATATACAGACAGATATACACACAAACAGACAGATATACAGATATACATACAGACAAACAGGCATATATACAGACAGATATACACACAGTATACATTTAAAGACCGAGTGTTCCACATGAAGTGCGGTTCCGGTCTCAGGTCCTAACGGCGGCGCTCCAGGCAGCCATGTTCAGAGCAAGATATATTCAGAGTTGCCTCACTTGTCAGGTAATTCGATTCAAGACTAGAACGTAAGGTCTGAGCCCACGTCTTTCTTGGTCTGCCCCTTGGTGCAGCTCCCCCCACGTTCACAGACCTGCATCTTTTAACCCAGCTTAGTTCATCAATCCTCTCCACATGTCCAAACCATCCAACCCTGCTAAAACGGGGAAGGGGAGGTGGGAGGGTGTTGTTGTTGTTGTAGTTCCCCAGACTGTCTGGCCGAGCAGTCTCGAGTACGGTAGACCGAAGCCATCCAGATGCTTGGGCCCCCGAAGGAGCCAGGGTGAGATGAGATCTGTTTCTGAGAGGGCAGCAGGGGAGGAGATCATCAGCCCACGGGCTTGCACCCCCGGGCCGATGCCCCCACCGTCCGCAGCCCCCCTTGCAGTGCCACCCAATAGGGCGATCTCACCAGCACCTAGAAATAAAAGTAGTAGGCTATATACGAAAAGAGACAGATAGAATCGGCTAAGATTGGGTAGAGGATGCCAAACCTCCAGTAGGACAAGCCCTCACCTGGGTGGTGGGAGCAGGTGGGTGGAGGGGAAGGTATTGAGGTGGTATTTGTGGCGTTGGTATGGTGGTGGTGGTTTTGATTTGATTTGATTATTTTATTGAGTTGGTATAAATACAGGATATACAAATGTTGCATACAGGTAGGCCTATGTATATACACGGAGACTCAAAAGGGTGAAGATGCTTGGGCTTTCTTCCCCCCAGTCTATATTGTAAAATATATATATAAATCAATAATTTACTTACATACATACAGAAAAAACAAATACATGAAAGTATATGACATCCTGTGTCTAGACTTGGAGACAGGGGCAGTTAGTTAATCCCTGTCAATCCCCAGTGGGTTGGAAAACTGTCAGATTTTCTCTTAACGAGGAAACTGGACCGCCCCCCAGGGGTCATTAACAGAGATTCACCTCTTTAGGGCAAACTTATTTATTACTTTTTAATTATACCTATGGATATACCTATAGCTACCTATATTTTGGCAACTTGTAGATAGTAGCTAGATAATTATAGCAGGCTACATCAATATAGTAATACAAGTAAAAATTAAAACAATAAGTATAATAATAATAATTATAATAAAAAATAGAATAAATAAAATAATAATAATAAGTAAAGTAATAATAACAATATTTATAATGAAGACATAAGAGAATTTATATATTATCAGCTTATCTTAACAATGTCCCTATATTTCTACACATTCTAGCTAAACCTTCAACTTTATTGTTGTTAATCATCCATATTACCGTACTTGATCTGCAACATTGTTTATAAGAGGATTTCTACAATTTGTTAATTTAGGACACTGTAGAACATACCGGTAGTGATGCAGGGCGTGACATCTTGCTTCCTTACATAAATGGCAGCAAATTTCATCTTCTGCTTTCTTTACTCTAATAATCTTTACTCTTTTAATCTAGTAAATAAGGAATCCTTAGAAGCATTCCTGTATCGCCCATATGTAAAGTAAGTTCTTTGTGCAACATTAATGTAGTGATCTAAAGTCTGGCTGTTACTATATCTGGCTTCCATTTTGTTTTAACCATTACTTCATCTTGCTTTTTACGTATTATTGATTTTATTTGTGGTGGTGGTGGGTGGAGTGGGTTGGAGGTAAGGGGGGGGGGGGGGTAGCGAGATGATGCAGTGGTGAGAGCAGGCCCCATCTCCCAACTCTCTCTGATCTGTCGTCTTGTGGGTCATTCTGATATTTTGTTAAATTATTATTGAAGATTTTGTAACTTTTTGCCATTTCCGAGCAATGCATTTTAGTTTGTACCTTAGGCTAAAAAGAATGTCTCCCCAACCTCCTTCAAACTAAAAATAATGTCCAGTGGTGGTGATTAGGCCTATAATAAGTGGTGGTGATTACAGTAAGTGGCATAGGTGATGGTATGGTGAGTGATGCAGTTGGCAGTGGTGGTGATTACAGTAAGTGGTATTGATGGATGGATAGATAGTGCATAGGTGATGGTATGGTGAGTGATGCAGTTGGCAGTGGTGGTGAATACAGTACCGTAAGTGGTATTGATGGATAGATAGTGCATCGGTGATGGTATGGTGAGTGATGCAGTTGGCAGTGGTGGTGAATACAGTAAGTGGTATTGATGGATAGATAGTGCATAGGTGATGGTATGGCGAGTGATGCAGTTGGCAGTGGTGGTGAATACAGTAAGTGGTATTGATGGATAGATAGTACATAGGTGATGGTATGGTGAGTGATGCAGTTGGCAGTGGTGGTGAATACAGTAAGTGGTATTGATGGATAGATAGTACATAGGTGATGGTATGGTGAGTGATGCAGTTGGCAGTGGTGGTGAATACAGTAAGTGGTATTGATGGATAGATAGTACATAGGTGATGGTATGGTGAGTGATGCAGTTGGCAGTGGTGGTGAATACAGTAAGTGGTATTGATGGATAGATAGTACATAGGTGATGGTATGGTGAGTGATGCAGTTGGCAGTGGTGGTGAATACAGTAACTGGTATTGATGGATAGATAGTACATAGGTGATGGTATGGTGAGTGATGCAGTTGGCAGTGGTGGTGAATACAGTAAGTGGTATTGATGGATAGATAGTACATAGGTGATGGTATGGTGAGTGATGCAGTTGGCAGTGGTGGTGAATACAGTAAGTGGTATTGATGGATAGATAGTACATAGGTGATGGTATGGTGAGTGATGCAGTTGGCAGTGGTGGTAATACAGTAAGTGGTATTGATGGATATATAGTACATAGGTGATGGTATGGTGAGTGATGCAGTTGGCAGTGGTGGTGAATACAGTAAGTGGTATTGATGGATAGATAGTACATAGGTGATGGTATGGTGAGTGATGCAGTTGGCAGTGGTGGTGAATACAGTAAGTGGTATTGATGGATAGATAGTACATAGGTGATGGTATGGTGAGTGATGCAGTTGGCAGTGGTGGTGAATACAGTAAGTGGTATTGATGGATAGATAGTACATAGGTGATGGTATGGTGAGTGATGCAGTTGGCAGTGGTGGTGAATACAGTAAGTGGTATTGATGGATAGATAGTACATAGGTGATGGTATGGTGAGTGATGCAGTTGGCAGTGGTGGTGAATACAGTAAGTGGTATTGATGGATAGATAGTACATAGGTGATGGTATGGTGAGTGATGCAGTTGGCAGTGGTGGTGAATACAGTAAGTGGTATTGATGGATAGATAGTACATAGGTGATGGTATGGTGAGTGATGCAGTTGGCAGTGGTGGTGAATACACTAAGTGGTATTGATGGATAGATAGTACATAGGTGATGGTATGGTGAGTGATGCAGTTGGCAGTGTGGTGAATACAGTAAGTGGTATTGATGGATAGATAGTACATAGGTGATGGTATGGTGAGTGATGCAGTTGGCAGTGGTGGTGAATACAGTAAGTGGTATTGATGGATAGATAGTACATAGGTGATGGTATGGTGAGTGATGCAGTTGGCAGTGGTGGTGAATACACTAAGTGGTATTGATGGATAGATAGTACATAGGTGATGGTATGGCGAGTGATGCAGTTGGCAGTGGTGGTGATTACAGTAAGTGGTATTGATGAATAGATAGTGCATAGGTGATGGTGGTGATGAGTGATGCAGTTGGCAGTGATAGTGGTTACATTAAGTGGTACCGGTATTGATGAAGATATGGTGTATAGGTGGTGGTGGTGGTAGTGGTGGTGGTGGGTGAGTGATGCAGTTGGCAGTGGTGGTGGTTGGTAGTGTCCCTTCAATCACTGGTGGCCTCAAACATACTCTTGGTTCATCCTCCACCACCACTACCACCTATACACCATCTCTCCATCAATACCACTTATAATCACCACCGCTGCATCTCTTCCCCTTAACACCATCACCCCTACTTTGACACCATCACTCCATCAATAACACTACCTTCACCATCACCACTGTAAACATCTCACAACCACCACTTCATCAACTCCTCTCTCTCTCTCTCTCTCTCTCTCTCTCTCTCTCTCTCTCTCTCTCTATATATATATATATATATATATATATATATATATATATATATATATAATCTATATATATATATATATATATATTATATATATACTGGTATATAATATATATATATATTTATATATATATACCGGTATATAATATATATATATATATATATATATATATATAATTACCGAAAATGGGTACGGTACCTTAACAGTTAACTGGTCTTGGTAGAGGTGGGTTTACAGGATCTTTTCTCACAATTTTGTTCGGGAATATTTAGTTCTCGGTTTCTAAAATATAGATTACCGGCAATAACAAATCAGCCACCTAATATATACTGTACAGTGTAGGCATAATCTACCATAACCCGTTCAGTACCGGTTCCGTCCTTTCCATTTTTTACTGGCTGATAATAGACTACAGGTATTCTATTCAGTTTAGGAAGGGCCTCCAGCAATTAACAGGCTTCTAATGATGTTATTAAACCCTTTTTACTACCACAGATTCCTCTTAAGGAGCACGACATCGTCTAAATATAGCTAGAATTAAATGTAACACGTCGCTGGTACTCAAAGGGTTAAGTCTAATTATCTATATATAAATGATGGGAAACACATTAACACAGGAACAATAAGCCACCAGAAAATATAATATGGAAAATAGCCAGACTAAACCGTCCTGCGACTCCGCCCTTAAGGGGAGGTTTTTAGTGTGTTTCCTAGACTTCCATCAAGCTTGAAATTACACCCCCATTACCCCCTTTCAAGATAAATTTGTACATTTTTCGGTAGAAAAATGTCCGGGCCAAAGGCCGCTTCCTCCTAAATTACAGGCTCGCTATCGCTCGCCAGGAAAAAATAGACACCTAAATGAGACGAAAGGTCTTAAAAGTGACATAGGCCTAATGGGGTGAAAGTTCTTAAAATCGCCAAACTAATGGGGCGAACGTCTTAAAATCTCAAAAGCAATGGGGCTAAACATGAGGGAGAAATGGATAAAGAAAATAATCCCTCAAGTGGAAATCTCCCCGCAAGGGGGGATGCGCGTATATATTTGGTAATTTATTCATCGTTTTAATTATAATTATTTTCAGTTTCCTCCCTAGACCTCCATCAAGTTAAAAGAAACACGCCCAAGACCCTCCAAGATAAATGTGTATATTTTTCGATAGAACATTTTTCTAACCGAAGACCCATTCCTCTTAAATTACAGGTAAGCACAAATAGACTCCTAAATTACACGAAAAGTCTAAATATTGACAACAAAATGCCCATTATGCCAAAATCGGCCCATTAGTTAGGCGATTTTACGACCTTTCGCCCCGAAAGGTCGTAAAATCGCCTAACTAATGGGCCGAACGTCTTAAAATCTGAAAACTAATGAGGCTAAACATGAAGGAGAAGGGGTCCAGTAAAAACAACCCTTCCTCCCCTAAAAAGATAGGCCCGGGAGATATGTATGGCCGCGGAAAGATAGGCCCGGGAGATATGTATGGCCGCGGAAAGATAGGCCCGGGAGATATGTATGGCCGCGGAAAGAACCATTGTGATGGAAAATAGGCTCATTCTAAACCTTTTTGTCTTTTTTGTTTACCAATGTCAGCTGCAGTGGGTCTGGGTATGGGAGTAGTTTTGGGACGGATGGATGGATGAGGTTGATGAGTGGATGGACAGATAGATAGATGGATGGATGAGGTTGGTGTCGTGGTGGATGAGTGGATGGACAGATGGATGAGGTTGATGAGTGGATGGACAGATAGATGGATGGATGAGGTTGATGAGTGGATGGACAGATGGATGGATGGATGGATGAGGTTGATGAGTGGATGGACAGATGGATGAGGTTGATGCTGTGGTGGATGAGTGGATGGACAGCAGGGTGTCAAACCGGAGTGATTTTGCTTGAAGACTCGAGTGAATATATACAGGAAAATTAAGGGGAGATTTGTAGTTTGCTTCCTAGACTTTAAAAAATACGCCCCAGACCCCCTTCGAGGAAAGATGAATTGATTGATGGATAAAGACAGGCCCAGTAGATATGTTAAGGCCGCTAAATGATCCACTGGGCCGGGAAATAGATAACTAGAAGAACGAGATGGAAGGATAGATCATAGATGTATAAATGAATGAGTAAAAAAGGAAGGGTGTATGGATAGAGGGAAGGATATATGGATAGAAGGAAGGAGGAGTAACCGAGTGGAAGGAAGGATGAATTAATAAGTAAACATCTGAATAACTGGAAAGCTAGAGGAGTACAGATAGGACCTTTAAATAAATATATATATATATATATATATATATATATATATATATATATATATATATATATATATATATTATATGGTCGCTAAATAAAGAAATGTGGCGGAAAATACTAAAATAGGCGCATTCAAAACCGCCAGAAGCAGGTGTTTTGGACATGTGGAACACATTCTATCCATTTCTCCTTTCTCAGAAATCTCCATCTTAGGAGATTTCAACGTTCACCACCGCCATTGGCTCTCCTCTCACACTACTGATCCACCTGGTGAACAAGCCTACGTCTTTTCTATCCTAAATGACCTAGAGCAGTTAGTTCAGCAACCCACCCGTATCCTGGATCGCATCGGAGATCGGCCCAACATTCTTGACCTGTTTCTAACTTCTAACCCTTCGTCTTATACTGTCGATCTTTTCTCTCCTTTGGGCTCCTCCGACCATAAACTTATCTCTGTCACCTGTCCTATCTCTCCAGTACAGCCACCCGATCCTCCCAGCCAGCGGCGCTTGTGGCACTTTGGCGCTGCCGACTGGGAGGCTCTTCGGCAGTACTTCTTTGATTTCCCATGGAATGATTTCTGCTTCCATGGCCGAGGACCCTCGGAGAGTGCTGAACGCATTACCGAGGTAATCCTATCGGGCATGGAAGCATACATTCCATTCTCTTTCTCTCAGACTAATGCTAAAAAATCTTGGTTTACTCACGCCTGTTCTACTGCTGTCCGCAATAAAGGAGGAAGCATTCAAACGGTACCGACGCCTTAAAACTCAAGACTCTCATTCTTCATATGTTTCTGCCCGGAATCAAGCCAAATCTGTTCTTCGACTTGCCAAACACTCTTTCATCAATAATAAATGCACTGAACTATCCAACTCTAGCTCTTCCCAAGCTTTCTGGCATCTAGCCAAAAACCTCTCCAACAATTTCTCTTCCTCGTCTTTCCCTCCCCTTTCCCACTCTGATGGCACAACCATCACTTCTTCCCTTGACAAAGCTAAACTCTTCACTCAAACTTTTGCTAGAAACTCCACCTTGGATGATTCCGGTGCTATTCCTCCCTCTCCGCCCTCCTCTCTCTTACTTATGCCTAATATCCTAATCTCTTCTAAAGATGTACTTTCTACCCTCTCTGGGCTTAACACTAATAAGGCGTACGGTCCGGACGGTGGTCCTCCTGTTGATCTCAAATACTGTGCTTCCGTGCGGACTCCCTGCCTAGGCAAACTCTTTCGTCTCTGTCTATCCTCTAACGTCTTCCCTTCATGCTGGAAGTTTGCTCACATTCAACCTGTCCCAAAGAAGGGTGACCGCTCTCAACCCTCCAACTATCGTCCAATTGCTCTTATCTCTTGCTTCTCTAAAGTTTTTAAAAACTATTCTTGCTTCCAAATTTCTTAAGCATTTCTCTTCTCATAATCTGCTCTCAGATTGCCAGTATGACTTCCTTAAGGGTCGCTCTACTGGTGATCTTGTTTCATATCTTACTAATTCTTGGTCATCCTCCTTTCGGGACTTCGGTGAGACTTTTTCTATTGCACTAGACATATCGAAAGCCTTCGATAGAGTCTGGCATAAATCTTTAATTTCTAAACTACCCTCCTTCGGTTTCTATCCCTCCATCTGTGCCTTTGTCTCTAATTTCCTTTCCGGCCGTTCCATAGCCGCGGTTGTGGACGGCCATTGTTCACTTCCTCACCCTATAAACTCCGGTGTTCCTCAGGGCTCTGTCCTATCTCCTATTCTCTTTCTAATTTTTATAAATGATCTCCTTAACTGTACCTTAATTCCCATCCATTCATACGCAGACGACTCAACCTTACACTACTCCATTAGTTTTCAGAACGCCCCAGCCAGCAATCCCTCAACGACAAACGTAATGAAGCCATAGAACTCTTAAATTCTGATCTAAATACTATTTCCAATTGGGGCAGAGAAAACCTTGTTAACTTTAATGCTTCCAAAACCCAATTTCTCCATCTATCTACCCGTCAGGATCTCCCAGCGGACTATCCCTTATTCTTCAGCAATACAAAAATCAACCCTTCATCTTCTCTCAATATTCTTGGTGTCTCTTTTTCTTCTGCTCTCATTTGGAAGGACCATATTACCAGTCTTGCTAAGGCAAGCCTCCCAGAAGCTGGGTGTGCTCAACCGCCTTAGGGGGTTCTTTTCCCCTGCACAGCTTCTTGCTCTGTACAGGGGCATAGTGCGCCCTTGTATTGAGTATTGTTCACATGTGTGGGGAGGTTCCTCTCACACCGCTCTCCTAGACAAAGTTGAAAGGAAGGCCTTTCGTATCATTAACTCCCGTCCACTCACCAACTCTCTGCAATCTCTCTCTCTCCGCCGCAATGTTGCATCTCTCTCGCTATTCTATCGCTACTATAATAATCAGTGTTCCTCAGAGCTATCCCAGTGCATACCACCTCCTTTACGTAGGGCACGTGGTACCCGTCTTGCAACTCAATCCCACCCCTACTCTGTGCAACTCTCCAACCCAAGAGTGAAACATTACTCTCACACTTTCTTCTACTCAACAGCTGAGCTCTGGAACTCTCTCCCAGAATCAGTCTTTCCCTCTTCCTATGACTTAAATTGCTTCAAA